>OZ026846.1:11612901-12212901 GCA_964023205.1 Lutraria lutraria | reverse complement strand
TTAATAGTCTATGGTGGTTGAGAAATTGTTGAGAGATTTTACCAAAAACAAACATGTTAACGCCTTATATTCCATTACAATTAGAACGTGCATACACTATTGTATAACGTTACCATATATGCTCTTTTTTAATATTACCAGTATATTTCCATGTAAATATATATGCTTATTACTGTAATGTTCTTTGTCTATGTTTATGCACTGTGATAAAAATATTCTGAAATTGTTTCTCTGATATACAACACCATCACATGACTGACTCATAAGGCTTTCAAATTTGCAAACGATATACATCAAAAGAATATGCTTTATTTGTCATTTTACATATTTTTACACTTAAACATATTGATCGACTGTTTGCTTAAGTATCGCTTTAGGTACGAAATCTTCGGCATCGGACCCGGTTCCGTCAATTGATACAAATCGCGTTTTTCGATTCAGGGTTCAATACACATGCGCACTGACACCAACTTGTCATTCAAAGAATACTGAATTTGCAGCTATCAGTATTTCAGGCAGCATTACCATAAACCCAGTGAGAATTATGTTTTTCAGATGACATACGATGAAACATTTATGACAATATGAAGCCCCATTGATACATCACGAGAAATGATGAATTAACAATCTCGTTCTTGTTTGAGTAGCTTGCAATTATTGCATGTTCCTTGAACAGCTATGCAAATACAGAATTATCCAGCAACAGAGTCTCATTTAGAGCTCTATTCTAGAGACACTCATATTACGACAAAATGTCGTTATCAGCCAATGAGAGACTTTGAGTTATTGGAATGTTGCGAGGTAACGTAATCAGGATGTTTCGCAAAATATTCTCCAGGCTGGCATTCTCAGTCCTGTATGGTACCAGAGAGTACAAACAAACTCCCCAGACATCTTCAACCATGAGTTTTAAGCCGAGACCACGACCAACAAACATAAGGCTCGCTGTAACTTTATGTGGTGTGATTATGTTCTAATTGGAAACATGGACACCCAATCAATCCGTTTTACTGGTTAATTACAGCAACCAGACAATAAATATTCTACCTGACAATGTCGAGGTTCGACATCGCGTGTCTCAAGTGCATTGACTTCGTAGTTTCAGCGCAATTCCGTATTAGACATTGTAAAAACAACTGATGCTAATTTGACATAAATATTACCAGTTTGTCCTCACGAGATGACGTTCTGCAGTCATTGACTTGTCACTCCCTTATTATCAACACAGCAACCTCGGACAATGTTATGTTTTATACACCAGGACAAGATCCTAACCATATGGATTGGCGACTAGTAAACAATAGAGGGGAGACATATGCATAACGTGAGTATGAGTGACTTGGTAAACAAAACGATGTTGAATCTTGGCGAATTAATGTTATTCGCATGCTTAAGTTTGAATGGTCCATCTCCATAAAGACACGGATTTTGTAATTATGAAATCTTACAAAACGTCATTAAAGTGCTATTCTTATAGTATTTGTAAATATTTACTCCGTTTGAACCATTGAAACATATTGTAATCTCTATCATTGTTTCAGTGTTCACAATTTTATAATCATTATCATAATCATCATCACCACCTTTATCATTACCAACATCATCAGCAATGTCATCAACACAACCATCATCATCATCTTCACCATTAATTTGTAACAACAGCATTAGATCAGCAACTTAAGCAAGTTCTACATCATGATCATCATCATCACCAATCATCTCTGTAGCAGTTATACTTACACTTTCAACATAAAGATCAATAAAATCAATGAAAAAAGCACCACCTACAACAATAAACTTGAAAACTCACTTACATAAAATCATTGGGATTGTTGTACTTCACTTTATTGCATTTTCTATGTATTGTTTTTGAACGATTAACTGGAATTCCGAAGCCAGCATATCAATTTGTTCCAAATTATTATCTAGAAATATTTATTATGAACCGAATGAATTAAATCCAATTTACATTGTTTGCATATCTTATTGAATAGATGTAATAGGATACGAATTGTTTAGATTTGAGATTGATATGAGACTTGGATTGATTTCTGGCAGATCGTGGTGAGTGATTATTCATTTATTTGCATTGCTATATAACTGATTGTCCGTAATTTTAAAGTAAACTTGTAGTCAGTGTACGATCATGTTTGATAACGTTGCACCTACTATATACTGAATAACTTCAGGCATAAAAGTATGTGTGCATGTTGTATATGTATCGGATAAATCACGAGTATCCGTTGTCAATGGTATTTAGAGAGCCAAGACATTTCATAGACGGGAAACTGTGAACTACGTGCTTTAACCAACACATTTTCTGTGCATGATTGGTCAGATGGAGTCAACTGTGGCCTTGAATAATGCTTATTCAAAACAGAATGCTGCAAGTGCAATCGTAGGAGCATGTTAACAATAAATGAACAATAAGTGTCGAATGCCATCAAAGCTTATGTTGAAGACTAAAAAGAAACGTATTTCTGGATAGAAGAACGTCTTTGTTTCTCCTTATTATAACAGACATAACATAAAATGGTTTAACCAATAATTGAATAACTAATCAAATGTACGTATTATTAGTGACAAGTTTTACAATCTAGTAATCGATGGTATTATCAATCTGATTAAACATCCAAACTTGAGATGCAACAGTTTTTTAAACGTCATAAGTGTAACAAACCCCTCTCGATTGTCGGATAACAAACTTAGAGATTTTAATTTGTGTTTAACGCCGACTGTAAACAGTTTTTCAGATAAATACGATGACCGATTCACCTAACCAGTTTTCCTGGACTGTATTCCAACCAGTACTAACTTATCCTTCCACAAGGATTCGGCAACTTCTCCACAAGTGGAGGAAAATCGACATTGTTTTCATGGAAGAGTATGACCTACCTCGGCCGGGATTCGACCCGGATCATCTGTTAAAAGTCATGCATACTAACCACTGAACTACGGTCGCGGCCACTGTATGTCATGATATTGTACCGTATAACCGTATACCGTATCTATATATATATCTCTTGTTACTGTCAACCGCTCTTGCGAGTGTACTAGACAGGGGCCATTGGCTTAAAACTGGTGTTTATTCTATTGTTTCTGAGAATAGTGTCAATACTGCCCGCCATTGATCACTTCTGAGTTGAGACAAAACACTGTTGATTTTATAACGATATCTAACTAAACAGTGTTCAATGAGTTTCGAATGAATCGGTCAATTATTTCAGTTCTGTATTGTGAAATCCAGACGTTTGAATCCCTCAATGTTTGTAGTTTAAGTTAGAGAGAAGATCAGGTTCTTAGATTGTTGGAACATGTTCGATAACCTTAAGTCAGGTTTTTACCATATCGGTTACCACAAATAAGTGAGAATGAGCTTAAATTATCTCGCATCAGCGAAATTGATTTTGCATTTCAAATAATTGGAATTTATCCAAATTATGCTACTGGCCCGAATTAAAGGACGAACGCTAACAAAATACGTATATAACAAGAAAAACTATAACGAAACGTTATAAGTAGACGAATTACAAGAAGCATTGATTTTTGTATCTTGTATGAAATTGCTTTTTTTTTACTGTGTATTTATTAAACCTACATTATCGAGAGTATGTATAACATATTAATGAATAAAACATATATATATTGACAATCATGAATAGTTGACAAATGAATGAATTCACAAACACATGGTAATAGCATACCCTACATCAATCAAATATAATAAGCCCCAAACGCTTACAAATTCATCATAATCTGCTTTGATCCAACCAAATTGAACTTCAAATAGCATTTCTGATATTATGCAACACAACAATTTATCTAGGTCAACATCACAGAGCAATGTCTGCATCATTTACTTACCTAGCAACACAGAGCAGGTGAATAGATTCAGCCAAATATGACAAAAATGAGCTACATCACCATTAGCCAATCAAATAGCCAGGATTACCAAAACTAAGACACTATACCATATACCCACAAACAACTAGAATAAACTTGTACCCATGACTAAAACTCGTCTAGATAAAGGTGTTACTCCATGTCCATACGTAAGTCATGGGTTCTACGAGTACATTTTTGTACAACGTTATATATCGTACAGTGCAATATCATGACATGAACGGAGCCGCGGCCATGGTCTGGTGGTTAGTGCGCGGGAATTGTAACAGGTGATGTGTGTCGAATCCGGGTGGCGGCAAATCAGACCCTTCGATTAAAATTTGACAAAAAGTCGATTTTCCACAACATGAGGAGAAATTGCTAGCTCCTTGTAGAAGAGTAAGTTAGAATTGATTTGAATTTAGTCCAAGAAAACTAGTTAGGCGGACCGCCCGCCATATATACAGTACAACCTCTCCAAAGCAACACGCTTTTGCGAGAAGCAATATTTTGTTGTTAACAGGTTCCGTTGTTGCTTTAGAGAGGTTAAATTGATAGTTAAATGGTACAGTGGGACAAACATGCCGTTTGTTGAAGAGAGGTTTTTGTTCAAGGGAGGGCCGGTCTGGAGTGGCTGCATTGTAACTGAGATATTGCTGTACAACGGCGTTATAACCACTTTTAAAAGCATGCTATGACATCAT
The DNA here is from genome assembly GCA_964023205.1 of Lutraria lutraria. Classification (NCBI taxonomy): domain Eukaryota; kingdom Metazoa; phylum Mollusca; class Bivalvia; order Venerida; family Mactridae; genus Lutraria; species Lutraria lutraria. The sequence continues at coordinate 12,208,315 of OZ026846.1, read as the reverse complement.
AAAATGTAAGCATATCGTGACATCACCCTTGACATCGAACAGTGGCATCATAAATTGATGTTATGACATGTTTATAACATTATAGTTGTAGAAAAAGTACATGTACATAATGACGTCAAGGTACTTTATTTAAAGGTACCATGTATATCAAAAGTATTCCACTGTTTTCAAGTTAACGTATATGTCGATTTCAACATGACTATTCTTAACGACTAACATGATATAAGTATTTTCTGTTTATTGTTTTTACTATATAACATTAGACTTTTCACAATCTCGTTATCTACTAATATGGCATTAAAGCGTTAAATTCTCCATTGTGACCAACGCTCGAGAAAATAGTTCGATATTTATGTTAGAATTATTCCCTTCCAGGTCTTCAACAGACGCTCGTGCGTTATTTCATATGCTGAACAACTACAATCTACTGGCGATTGTATGTGATATGCACCATCATTTAATACATGGTAATTACTCTCGTAATTATAGTAAGTATAAGTATAGAAGAAATACGGGATTTAGACTGGCTAATCACCGATGTCATCTAAAGAGGAAAATGATAAGGTTGATTTGAGTAGATTCAAGTAGAACTAATCAATAGCTCAGAATAGATTCACGGCTTTAAATACAACTGTCACAAAGTGTGCTTCAGACACAACTGTCACATCACGTTCTTGTTAAATCTGGTCGCCTGTGTTTAACGACTCAGATCAACAAATGACGTATATTTAGTGTTTGTGCAAACTGTTACGGGACAATTTTGCTGCGACAAGCCATGATCAGAATTATTTGAGACAGACTAATTTACATATCTCTTCATGTTAATGACTGTAATCCATTACTTGCATTTTGAATGCGCAGAAAATCTGCCAATAACACTTTATATGGTTGAATTGGACACATTGAATATAACTTCTCGTTCAAGACAGAATATCACGTATCAATATTTGTTATCAAACAATTCGTTCATAAGTGGATTTTATCCTTGGAAAAGCATCATTAAAAGACGTTATTGACATGGAATATTTCACGTATACATTCATTTGAAAGGACTACAATTTTACAAATATTGCTGTGGATTGAAAAGTCAACGAGTGCTGTACCAGATTGTTGTGTATTTGTACACACATTTGTATTTTCATATTGTGCAGAATCTGTTGAAGTAGGAATGTTTTTTTGCTGTCATTTAAATACATAACGACAATGAATAGCAGTATGTTTGTGATAACAATCGAGTATTCGATTGTCATTTCTATATGGTGTGTGTGTAAGTCTGAAAACAAGGATCTAAATGGAAGTTTTACAAATAACAGTGGGTATGAAAACCGCGGTGAAGTGTCTTACCAAAATAGAACTATAACAGAAGATGAATACGGAGTTTTCGATCAGTCAAAGACGCTTAATGATACAGTTCTCAAACAGATCCCTGCTTCAAAATCATCAAACTCAACTTCATTTGAAGACCGGCGTCCTAAAGGACCTGTGAGGATCATTATTGTTGGACCTGTTGCTACAGTTTCTATAATAATATTTCTGTGTATAGCATATTACTTCCACAATGCACAATTAAACAGGAAAGCAAAACGTCTCTCGATGACTTTATACGTTAGATCAAGCTTACGTCTAGACGACAACACAAATAATTCTAACGCTTTGTTTAAACCAAAACATAAAGAAACGCCAGAAGATGACCGCGAAGATAGTATTGAACAATTAAGTCCCAGAAGAAAAAGTACGGTTTCAATATCCCCACCAGTAATGAATAACTTTAAGCGTATTTCTAGTGTTAGCGTTGATCATGCCATTCTTTCACTGTCGGCACCTCGGAGACATTCTACTTTTATTTTGTGATAGTATTATGATATTATCTGAATACAAACTATGTTAAAACAGTGCTCGCCATGTTTTGTTGATGGATTAACCATCTTTCTTCTTCAGAAACTTTGTTTGAGCATAATCAGATTCCATACTTAGATATACATGTATGTACATGCATATCTATGATCAGTATTTCTTAGTAATATTTATTAGTATCCATATGTTTACCATAGATTTGATCCCACTGTTTGTGAGTATATTATAGTTCATATTTTATTACCACTTTGTGGTGGTTGTGGCCATTTTATTGCCAGATTCTACAAAATCAAACCTAAATATTTTATTATGTATTATTATGGCAATACATAAGATTTTACAGTCCATGAGTACATAATACAAATATTCACAGTACAAATTTAAACATATATGGCCAGTTGCAATGGTACTATATGTATATGGTATTCTATCATATAATATTATAATGATTTAAGAATATTTCATATTTTACATTTCCTCTCTTTAAAGTTTTGTAGCAAATATGTTCGTAAATGTTTTCTCAGCAATATTTTACTGCGTGATAATCTGGGTCAGAGGTTATAACACTTGATCGTTCTCCAAGTTCAACTTTTAAACTTTCTTAGTTAAATATGATCCAACAATAATGATCGTTGATACATAAGTCTGACAGCATAGATTATTATAACATGTACTGAAGTATTTGAACTCTTTGAAAATAGAATGGAGATTTGAGCTAGTAGACGGTTTTCAGTTTCATAACATCGGGGCTTCGTCAGGTCAATTAACCTTGCATTATTGTAATGCATTGTTCAGCTGGCTGGTTAAGTGTATAATGTGTCGTAAATAACTGCTGTTTCTTTGTAGTAAATGAAATTTGGAACCCTGACAGTCGGTTAAACGGTATAACGTATTGTAATGTATTTAAATGTATGAATTTTGATATAAATCACTACGTGCCCTTGGATCAAGAGAAAATGTTTATATTTTTAACCAATAATACTTTAGATCTAACAAGTCATCTCTCATCTTTAGAATCGTCTGCCGACATTGTACGTTCGATGATGTTGTGTATTCGATATGTCATTTCTTATACAGAACAGAACATAATTTATTCTCAAAGACGAGTACAAAGTACATAGTCATATATATAGTTACAAACATATATGCATACATGGATACATTGTTATACAATGTATGTGCGTGCGTGTGTGAGTCTTATGTTATAATACGGTTGAGCTGTGTATATAATATTATGTATATTGTAATAAAACTAACCTTTTTTATACATCATATTTACATCTTGTATATTGTGAACTAATTTAAATATGTTGTGTTCAAGTGAATGATCAATGTCGTAAGAATCAGCCTATCACAATACACAACTAAACTTCGCAATAACAGAAAGAGATAATTGGTCTGATTTAATGAGAGTAAATAAACAATTTTAGCTAGCAGTTAGGTTTTATTCAAAGCAGTTATGTTTTATTCAAAAATGCCTCGAGCCAAACAATGTTCTATAATAGCGATTTTGGCAGAGGTTCTTTTATGTTTTCTTGAGTTTTCAAACCAAGCATCTAATGATGACAAATAAAAATTGCCTACTTACTTAGTACCTACACTGTTAAAAGTTTGGAATGCGTAGTAAACCAAGCTTTTCTTAAGGATGTCCTAATAGACATGGTCGTGTATGTGTTGCCATTTCGTTATTGCTTCTTATTAAAGTAATGACCAAATTCTTGATACGAATTAAATCCGGTGATTTTCGCATATTTGTTGTTCTTATTCCATGTCACGTGATTATAAATATATTATACAAAGCCGTTGTCTGTTCTGTCTTAAGATGTCATAAATGATCATTGAACACGTATGTAAATTTGTAACTCGGCACTGAAATGCTAACATTGAATACAGCCCAAAGTTTACAGTTCATGTATGCATAATTTGTGACAAGATACAAACTTGTGATCACGACAAACTCAAAATAAAACATGTACACAGAGACCTGTAAAGTTTTGCACGTATGCTGTACAACCACAGTGTTCAGTCCATTGTAAATACATAAACATAAAGATGCGTAACCACATGTTACATGATAACAATTCATCCATAATCATTTTAACAGAAATAACAGAGCAAACTTGTGATCAAAGGCCATCCTTGGGAAAGACCAAATGTGTCCTTTATTGACAGGTGACTTTTATTCGGAGGTCATTTTGTTTTACATAATAAATGAGGGTTTCAATTGGCATTAATTCACATGTTGACCTATTCGAAAGTAATCGCTAACACAGGTTTGACTGTACATGATGCTCCTGCCTCAATGTAGCAGATATTGGACGTGACATCAATTGTTCGCATGAAATAAATGTATGTGTAATACATATAAATACAGCTAACATTGTCACGTATTACAACTAATTATCGTGGAAGCTGCTGCAGCAACTATATAGTCCATAAATACATAAGATTAGCATTTACATGTATACATATATAATATCGACAGTGGTGTGATGAACTAAGTAAGATATACGAGAGTTGACTCAAATTGCACACATCGTTCCTATATCTGATTTTGATTTTGTTTCAATTAAACGTCACTAACTGTTTTGCATAAATTGTGTTATATTTATGCTAATGAAATGATATCTCAATAATTATGATTAATAATTGATTACGTCAATCATTGAGTCTTTGAATATGTTGCATTAATTTACTAACATCGAAACATTACAGTTCACCTTAAATGAAGGTTAGTTTTGCATGCATCAATTGAATAAACGCTATGTTCTGGATTTTATAGCTAAAATGACTTAAGAGCATAATGAAATAAATCTTACACTGTTGAGGCATTTCACATCAATAGATTAACTGAAACTTTGTTCACACGACAGAATACACATAAAACCGTACGGTCAATACAAATGGCCTGATAATGTTTAAAGATGCTTTAAACATTTTAGAGAATTTATGGGGACATTTTTCATCATTTAGATGTAGATGTTGTGTAAAATGCTGAACGTCGTAGAAAAAAATCTGGTTTCGTAAGGCACAATATTAGTTCAAAACATCACCTTTTGTATAATTAGACAAAGCAAAAACACACGTAGAACAGGGTTAATTAATGACTTCAGACTTTTCAACCGGCACATACTATTGATTCGCGTTAAAAGCTTTTTGATTGTTTATCATTAAAATAACCATTGGCAAGAAATTTAAGCCAATAGTTCAGCACTTACGCCATTAAAGAAAAACATAAACAGTTCACCGAACTGTTTGTTTGTTTGTTTGTTTGTTTGTTTCAGATCTACGCCCCTTTCAACAGCCAGAGTCATATGAAGCAGACAGTTCACCTAACCACCATTCCTGGGAAGAACAAGTGCTAGAATCCCATCCTTCATAAACAACTGCCTACTTTCCCATATACGTAGAGACATGGTGGGTAGCTGGGCTAGAACCCACGGCCCTCTATCAGTGATAGGTTACAGTGATTTGAAGTCAGTGACTCTAACCACTCGACCACGGCGACGGGTCACAAGCTGATAAGGGTTCTATCTCTCAGGGAACAATTTTAATACTATATACAAAACAATGGTATAAATTAAACATGCTTGTATTTAGTGGAGTATGAAGTCCACTATCTGAAAACATTTTTATGTTGTTTGTTGTTTACTTTAATGGTCCATAGACAGCTAATTCATTTCAGACTCGCCCCAGAGAGAGGTGAGATAAGATACAGGAGAACCGGGGATTTATATCTTTACTTTTTCGAATAGTTTTCCCTGGCTCTTTACTGTGCCCGGTATAAAGTGCTGATTAACGCCTCGCCTTTTCCCCGTGATTTACCAGACACAGTACTTGGTTCGGTACTGGTGGAGTCACCGGAAAAACGTACCGGAGATATTCGAAATATCGAACCCACGACCTTTCTCTTAGGAGTTAGTGCGTTACCACTTTAAAAACAAACGGAGCTAATGATAAACACATTTGTTAGTGTACTGCCCACATATTAATGCAACAAATCAGTGGTCGATATAATAAAGTGTGCGTGAAAAATGTTACACTAAATTGAAGAATAATAATTATGATAAAAAAAGATGATGCCTAAATTTGTTTGCTCTGCGCAATATGAATAATTTATTCATAATGTTTTTTGTTGACTTTTTAATAGTTGACGTGGTGATTTGGATTGGAAAATAAATGCACGTCGCACGCGAAGGATTGGTAGAAACTTTCTAAGTTAGCTTTGGAAGCTTGTGCGATATTTGTTTAAGCATCCCAAAGCAATTTTAATACAGTTCGTAACGATTTTATTAGATTTTGTGGAAGCGCATTAATTAAGTGTCCTTGAAACAAACTAAAAGAAATAATAGAATGTCTCCCAATGATTAGCACTCCCACGTCGGACAATATGTGAAATAAAACACCAATGCAATTCGATAATGGCGTCGTAATCTGTCAATTGAAAAAAAAGTAATTATTTTAAAGACAACAGATGAGCGAACCACTCCGGAACTTGAAGTTGTATTTACAATACAAGAATTTGAAACTTAATTTTAAAATACAAGAATTTGAAACTTAATTTTATAATACAAGAATTTGAAACTTAATTTTACAATACAAGAATTTGAAACTTAATTTACAATACAAGAGTTTAAAACTTGATCTATAATTTTGTGTTTCTGATAACACACTAATTGTAGGTATCATACACAATATGTTCGTGAATTCATTGTCCACATCCTACAGTTAGGTATACTTTATGAATGAGGAACACACTTGTATTGGCAGGTTTACCAGGAGTACTGTCCATTTACAATAACATGACTGGAATAAGAATTATCAACAGAGTTTATCATAATGCAAACAAATAAATAATGTGTATGGAATTGATCATTATTTTTACTGTAAAGATATCTGCAGTTATTTGTAATCAAATCATATATTGTATCTCATTCACTGCTGTTATTTTCCTTGAAATCTCTTTTACTATTGTTCTGTATTGGGATACAGACAAATTATTTTGATGTAATTTCACTCACTTATCATTCTATCTATAGAACTGTTTGTTCAGAATGCATCAATCCTGTAATGAATGCATATCTCGTCTAGGGGGATTTCCTGATGCGTAATCCCTACAATTATCACAACATTCCAATCCTGCTTTATTGCAAATTCCTGCTTTGTTTGAAATTGTCCTCCTATATCTGTGTACTCTCTATGGAAGTTGTGTCTGTAATTATATGATATCCTGGTTTTGTGGACTTAAGTCAGCTGCATTATTGCATTTATCATGAAATAAGCAGTATATAGCATTCTCATAACGTTTTACTTCAACCATATAATGTGATCTTAACATTTTTTCTTAAATGAGTAATTTTTAACAACTTCTATTTAAAATGTCTGTAAATGAAATTGGGCTTGTTGCTAGATTGTTAACTTAATCAGCATTGTTGGTAATCACAAATGATCGCTTTGGTCACTCGTGTGATGTGAATTGGTGACACAATAATCAAACTGCAGTTTATTTCACTTTGCACGCAGATGGAGCAACTTCCCTTTGATGCGATGTGGTCTAGAAGACAGGTTCTATTCTAGTGCGTTCGCGTCCGATGATCGATCATGAAAATGTGACATCGATCATCGACAAGCTTTTACTAGTAGCTAATCGATGTTTTTCGATCATTGGTTCATCCCTACCAGATATACACATTTTTACTCCAGATGTGCGTATTGTGAAAATTGTTGATTCTCCAAGTTTGATGATACTTAAGTCTGGGGACCTGTGTTGTTGAATGGTTATCATCTCCGGCTTGTAATCACTGTAGTCCCTTATGCTGTAAGTTCAAAATAGAACCAAAATCCACATGTGATTAAACTGTCCAGATAGTTAACAAAATGTCAATGGTTCTACCATAATGTATGCCATGGGTCTTCGTACACCGATAAAGCAGGAACAGTTTCCAAATAACCCTGGGTTGTTGGTTTGATGTCCCCCCCGCAACCCCTTCCAAAAAAGATACTATGCATCTACTGTATAATGCTGACATTGTTACTTGTGTATCCTAGTAATATATTAATATTACTGAATATACTTGTTTGATTTACTTCAGGCAATATTTCTGTCAGACAGAAATAAAGATGATCTTTCATTGGCATATGGTAAAAGATCAGCAACTTTATACCGCTTACAGGCTTACAATGTTCATTCAACTTTAAGGTAATACTATGTTATAGTGTTATATTGAATTTATTGGTAGGTTTTTACATAATATTTGCTACATGTTGTAGAGGTACATACAGTGTATAATATACAATACAATCACACACTTTATTTTCATTAGGCATTAAGTATGTGTGTGTGAATCCTCAATGTCATATGTGTGAACCCTCAAAGTTTTATGAGTGAACCCTCAATGTTTTATGGGTGAACCCTCAATGTTATATGTGTGAACCCTCAATGTTTTATGTGTGAACCCTCAATGTTATATGTGTGAATCCTTAATGTCATATGTGTGAACCCTCAATGTTTTATGTGTGAACCCTCAATGTTTTATGTGTGAACCCTCAATGTTTTATGTGTGAACCCTCAATGTTATATGTGTGAACCCTCAATGTTTTATGTGTGAACCCTCAATGTTTTATGTGTGAACCCTCAATGTTATATGTGTGAATCCTCAATGTCATATGTGTGAACCCTCAATGTTTTAATGTGTGAACCCTCAATGTTTTATGTGTGAACCCTCAATGTTTTATGTGTGAACCCTCAATGTTTTATGTGTGAACCCTCAATGTTATATGTGTGAACCCTCAATGTTTTATGTGTGAACCCTCAATGTTATATGTGTGAACCCTTAATGTTATATGTGTGAACCCTCAATGTTTTATGTGTGAACCCTCAATATTTTATGTGTGAACCCTCAATGTTTTATGTGTGAACCCTCAATGTTTTATGTGTGAACCCTCAATGTTATATGTGTGAACCCTCAATGTCATATGTGTGAACCCTCAATGTTTTATGTGTGAACCCTCAATGTTTTATGTGTGAACCCTCAATGTTTTATGTGTGAACCCTCAATGTTATATGTGTGAACCCTCAATGTCATATGTGTGAACCCTCAATGTTTTATGAGAGAACCCTCAATGTTTTATGTGTGAACCCTCAATGTTATATGGGTGAGCCCTAAATGTTTTATGTGTAAAGAAAGATCGGTTGCACAGTATTGCATAAGCCATTAGTGATTGGTTAATTAAATTCTAAATTATTTCAATTGGTCAGAAGACAAAGACCGCCCAACTGTCACAACACTTTTGAACATTCTTTATGAAAGTTCGACAACACATTGCAAGTTAAAAAAAAGATAGAGAGCAGTAGGTAGGACAGTACGACAGTATCAATATGATAGATTAGTACGAATGGTAGTTAGAATGAATGTTCTGAGTAATAATGTTAACATCGGATTGATGGTTTAAATGGTACAAACTGACATGAATTAATATTTTAATTTGGTTGCGGAAAATAAAAGAACTCAGAAAACGAAGTATTTAATTTTTTTGGATTCACGAACTCAATCTACGTTACACTTAGTAGTTATGATCTCTGACTAATACTCGCTAGCCCAACACTGGTGTGAGTTTGACTCTAACCAAGCACCAGACAAACACATGTTAGGAAGCTCACCAGCTAGTATTTGGCTCTTGTCTACACTAGAACTAGAAGTACTGTTTTGTCAGCATTTACATATCATTTTATAAAATATTGATTATTGCCCATCACTTTTCAGATTTCAGCATGAAACAAAGAATTATGATTTATGTTGTCTGATTGAAGAAGTGAACTCAGTGTTTTTGTAATAGCTTCCAGTGGATTGATGATATTTGCCCTATTCACTTTGTGCTATAGATCTCTCTATGGTTTGTCTTTGGATGACATATCCTTCTGTAACTAATGAGTGTCTAGCATGCTGATAAATATTGGGATACCTGATGTAACAACATGACTGATTGCTTTCTGGTTTACAGGATTTCCCTTTAGCAAACTTGTTGTGAATGATAGATTCTACTTGAAATCTGTCAGCTATTATATTTATGTAGTCAATTCGTCTGTTAAGATGTATCTATATGTCTGTTTGTTTGATATTAGGTGTATCTGTCTGTCAATATGTCTGTTTAATAATAGGTGCATCTGTCTGTTTACCTGTATGTTTATCTGTCTGTCTATTTATCTGTCTGTCTGAACGTCCGACCGTCAGTCAGTCTGTCTGTCTGTTAAACATCAGGTGTATCTGTCTGTCCTGTGTAACAGTAGGTCTATAAGTCAATTAAATGGTGGGTGTATCTGTCTGTCGATGTATCTATCCATTTAATTGTTGATTTATTTATCTACCTGTTAAACTGTACTTGGAAGGGGTTTCAGTAGAAATCAATTTGTAGTGTTATCTAGCATCATCTCTTCATTAATACCATATACTGCTTATCCGAATCTTTTGTAGGTTGATATTTGATATAATACATGTATCCAGTTATTTCATTTCATTGACATTCAGTTCTTCTTCACATGCTTTTGCTAACTTGATTATATTGACACAAACTCACCTGCCTCATATGTTGTTGTTTATTTTTCAGGAATGTCTGATGTTACTAAAGCTGTACACTGTAAATGTCCTCAACGAATGTCTTCCCTTACTTAAAGCTAACTGTCTGCCTTATTGACATGATAAGGATCAGCTCTGATGTTGTAAGTACCTGTAATGTATTGAATACTACTTTATGCCATTTCTGTCAATATATGGAAGCAAGATATCTCAGATAGTTTAGATTTTATGTTACACCCTACAATTTATGTTCTCCCTGTACTGTTTTGCTGGTGGATGAATTGGTAGACTGACAATTGATTTTTTATTTTCCAGAAAGAGTTTGAAATCTCTTATGTCTGTCGCTGTCTAACTTCATAGGATTATGGTTTGTTGTGGACATTTGACCAATGTTGATCTTTGGGACAAAGAGTCACATAGGTTGTCACAAACAAACTATACATACATGTAATTATAAACTGTTCATGTCTTTAATAAATGTTTTTATATTTTTATATTTGGCCTTAAACATTGTCTGTTTTGGTGGGTATTGAATGCAGTCAACAGCTCTAAGCTTTGTTGTCTCTGACTGACTTTGGTGCTAACGATTCACACCTGATAAACTCTATTCAAACACATTCACTATACGAAATTAAGGGATCACTCCGGTAAGTAATGTGAACCAAATGAACTACATGTCAATTATTATGTTTATGAAAATATCAATATAAGATCTCGCTTAATCAGTATAGAGATAAAATGTACAAAAGTGACATATGGACATATTGACCCCTAGTACTGCTATTTATCAAGTGTTATTTATTTCTCTGTAACTGTTCACTACGTAGGTCCTGAATAATTGTATAATTCTAACAAAATATGCCGACAAACAAAGGTGTGTATAAAAGTTCTTAAGAATTTCATACTTATTACTTTTCAAATGTTGAGGATTTAACAATGTTTTTGGATATTACATGTATTTGTAGACAGGAAGGTACCAAAATAAAAGTTTCAAATATGTTAATCTCAACAAAATTTTCTTCAATTTCATTTTAAACATTATCGGTTCAACAATTATATGCACTGTTCGTTATTCTGGAATCCTTAACTGTACGACGTTGAAAGATTTGGAAAATGACATAAATTATAACCAGCAGGCATCATTGTCTGTGTTTGTATAAGTTATTTTTGTTTTGTTTGTTGTCCTTTTCTTAGCCTGTGCTGTTGGTTTGCCTAGTATGATTTGGCTATTTACATGTATACTATACATGTACGCATATAGCCAAATAGATATTTAATGAAACATAACACCACAGAGATTTCAAATAATTTGTGAGGTTATTTTTGACACCCCACATGCTATACCCACTGAGCTAACTGAAGACTACATAGGTTTGTAAGTATGTGACCCATTCATGTACTCTTGCAGACTGTTATATCTTGCTTTGGTACAAGTCTAGGAATTACATTTGGGGTATTGTTTGGCCAAATACAGCAGGGTTATTGATATGTCAAAAACATGAATATTAGGAAGTAATTTTAAAAGATAATGAATTGTTATGAAATATTGATTGCTAATGTTTTTGTATTATTATGGATGTTGACACAGCTGTCAGTCAATGTTATCTTGCGTCTATCAAGTTTGACAAAATTGTTCGTTTTTTTTAATGATAATCTATTTTAAAGTTGTTCTTGTTAAATTCCACAGAAACAAAAAAATGCAATTTACAGTTTATTTAGATCTACATTATTATTTCTATTTGCAGGAAAACTATTGTCGCTAGTTATACTGGGTTTGACGCTGTTCGGTAAATAAATATAGTGCTATATAGATCATTAAAATTTAACAATTAAATAAAATATTCCCTGATGAGAAAATACAGCATAGAAAACAATGTTTCTGTTGTGAAGTCAGTATTTGATCATTTTCAACTGCCAATCAGAATACTTTAAGCAGGTTATCACCCAAAGTCAATCAGAACTTACCTTTCAATAGTTTAAAAAAGAACCACAGCCAATCAGATCTTTGTATTCAATGGTATAAACTAACAGCCAATCAGAATTTTGAAGAGTTTCAGAATTTGAACACTAACAAATAAAGGTTCAAGTATACACTCAAATTTTGAATTACACTTAAATGGTATGTTAGCAATTTGATTTAATAATGATTTATTTGCACATGTTCTTGTCTTGTATACAGTACATGTACTTTATAATTAAGTTGACATAATGCAATGCAACATGTCTACTTTTATTTCATGTTTTAGTGCTTTCTGCTGTCATCTTTTATGCAGAAATAAATCTATTTATCTATCTATTACAGTAAACATCAGTGGACAAATACTCACGTGTAAACGTTGTTACCGTGCAGCAAGTTTGGAACAATGTACACATTCCGTTGTTTGTAAAGGTGATGAGGTAAAAGTACAAAATACACTCTGGTGGTTTTCTTTATATTTTTTTCTTTCACTTGAGTTACTCTATAATTCTCTTTTTAACATATACTATTGGCGCCAAAACCTAGAAAAACAGCAATTAAAGGGAGAGAAGAGATATAATCTTCAGATTGATCTTCGTTTTTGTTTGTTTGTTTGTTTGTTTGAGTTTTACGCCCCTTTTCATCAGTCAGAGTCATATAAAGCGGACAGTTCACCTATAACCATTGTTTCTTGAAAGGACCAGTGCTAGACTCCCATCCTCCAATGTTAGCAAATTGTGTGATTTTGCTTTTGAATCTTTACTGGTCAGTCTTGAAAATAAGGTCACCAAAAACACAACTAATGTTCTTTTCTCACCTATGAGAGAAGACTTCTTTACAGATTTGCCAGTACACTCACTGGATAGATAAAGTATTAAATACAGACCAAAGTTTATGTTTAGTAATATATGTTGAAGTTATATTTTACAATTTATACAGGTTTGTTACATGGATGAAATAATCACACCAGAATTATCCATTGTTTATACATCAGGATGTCGCTCAAGAAGTGTAAGTTTTATTTATGTCTAAATAATTATAGATACTTTCTGTATCATTACCATTGTTCTTTTGATTTCTACATTTAATTGAAGAACTTTTGGCTTCAGGAGAATGGTCAATATAAGATATTACACATTTTGTACTTATGTACATTGCTGTTGAAATGTATGTCAAAATAGGATAAACGTATACTCGTCCTCGGTTGCTAAGAGACTAAAGTGACTGTTGAAATTATACAACTGTACTCACTTAATACTTAGTTATAAGATTAGTTATTTTTGTTTATGTAATAGTTCTTAATTATGATGACACAGACACAAATTACTTGTAACTTTGTGTATTTGAATACTTAACCACACTAGCATTGCTGTAGAGTAAAACAGGACGAAGAATGACAAACTTTCATTCGAAGACCCATTAGCTTTTTTTAGTTTAGTTCTGCCAAACAATAGATAACATGATAAGATATCAACATGTATATAGGTAAAATAAGACCTATTTTAAATTCAAAAAGCTAGTGTGGCTTATATAAGTCTGTATTGGTTAATTGTTTTTGCTTAGGAATTATTTCTTTGAAACAAAAAAATTGAATATCTTGGATACAAGGTTAAGAACAAGTTCGGTTTTATGATGTTTAGGTATGTAGTGGTACGCTAACTTCAGCAGTACTTGTTGGGAAGAGAAACAGACAAAGACTAAGTGATGTGATAGCCTGTTCCAGGTGCTGTGACACCATAAAGAAACCAGGCCAACTTGATTGTAATGCTAGAATGTGTGGAATTAAGTATGGTGAGTTGTTGACATATTTGTATTCAGCCACTATACCCTACAAATACTTAAATATGGCGATCATGGGTGCTATAGACTGTATTTTTCTCTAGTGGTATGGCCCTGAAATCGTAGTCTGAATGAAAAACATTTCAATCAACAGTACTATGAATATAAAGTACTATGAATATGTTATGATTAACATTTGTCTAGGGACAACATAATTTACTTATATAACATAAAACCACCAATCATTAGATAAATAAATAATCATCATAGTATGTATAAACATTACATGAAATCAATACAAGATTGAACGTCGTCGGTCATGGGCTTTGTTTATAAATGTTCCAAGATTGATAAGTCCTTTTTTGTTAGTTGAGAATATTAATTGTACAAATTTGAACATGCTAGGATTTCTCCTGTAATACATTTTTATATAAATATTTCAGTATATAAGGGGCATACAATGATAAGATGATACTCATCTTCAATGTCATTTTTTGAACATAAAACACATAAGGGACATTTAGTGACATAAATACTATATATAGTTATCTACAGTGATACAATCAGTGGTTTTCCAGAGTACAGTTACCGATTGTTTTATCATATTAGAAAGGAATCATTACATTCTTATATTCTTACAGCGAACACTATCTCCTCGCGTTGTTATCTGTGTGACAGTAGAAATGGTTTTGCAGAACAAGGAGATGTGTATAGACCTACTGACTGTTTATCTGAAACATCTTGTCAGTCAGACGAGGTATGGAATTATATACTTGACTAATCAGACAGATATTCATTAGGCGTATATAGCATGTTTTATTTCAACAGAATTCTTTCATATTGTATAATAATTATGAAACATAGAATGGTTGTTCTCGGGTGAACATTACGTTCTATCACTCATGTGGGATGTGATATTTATATAATGTCGAAATAAGAACGACTGTTGCACTACTTCCTACACATCTGTCACACAATACCGGATTTTCAGAAAAGTTCAGCAGTGGTCTTCTTTTATATATTTTGTATTTGTTTATCGCTTTTACTATAATGTTACATTTGTATATACAATTTTCAAGTAACTTTCTAAATATATATATAAATAAAATGCCATGAAGTTTTTTTGACAGTGAAAATTAACAAAGAGCACTGTGCTAAATAGATATTTACGCTAGGTAACTGGGTCTCGCACGCCACAGATTTTCATGATGTGGTTGATTTGAAAACCACTCCACGCATCATGAAGCTATTGACCAGACACGAACGAATCGAGCAATCATATGGTCCAAACATGAAGTGTTAGTGAAACACGGATACCCTCTAAAAGCCAACTGACCAACCAGATCTGAGGAGTTCAGGCTAAATAGGTCTCTGGCTATTGCCCGGACAAGGTCCTGTTACAAAGCAATATATCCCTACTTCTTCGAAAGAAGGGGACTTTATTATTATCAGGATATTGAATATTAAAGGATTTCATTTGTATGACACCTGATGAACTTGATCTTAAACGAAGTGAGCCCTAACACCATGTCGAACTTCAAAAATAAATCTAAAAAACAATCATCTTGTGACATATGAAGTATCAGTCTCAAAAGATAATCATGTAAATCGGTGCTAATGTATACAACATGTTTTCATCTGTAACCTTGACCTTTTGATCCAATGACCCATAATTATACATGGTCATCTACTGAATATGTTTTGGTATCTGTGAAGAACGAGTTCTCAATCAAGCAAAGCAAAAACAGTGTGACATTGTGATATAAAATATATCGGTTGAAATGTGTGACGTTTTCGTATGAACACATTTTTTAAAATATGTTTTTCTCCCTTTTTTACATGTGAATTTTACGTTCTGCTTCAGGTGGAGTAAAGGTACGGAACGAGATTTTCGCAAATGTGTGACATATTCGTACCAATTTTTCGGACATGTGTGAGGAATTCGTACGAATTTTTCACACCTGTGACATATTCGTGTGTGTGAAAATTACGGTTCAACACAGCCTTAACCAATGTCGAGTTGTCACTCAGTATAGAGGTCTATTTTCAGGCATGTGCTGTACAGAGAGTGGACATCAATGGTGTAGACAAACACATATACAACTGTTTCCCAAAACGAGTATGTAACAATTACAAGAACTGCTATTTGTAGAATTTGTTATTTTCTTATAAAAAATAAAAAATGGAAATTATCATAATACTTGGTGGTCGGATAATTGGTCGTCAACTAATCATGGTTCATCTACATTTCAGTTGTGTACTTTGTTGACACATGAAGTTTTGTACCGAAAGGAAGAATGCAAAATAAAGCCTGATCCTACAGTATGTGGTATTAATAATATTGGAAATAACGGGAAACGTGCCTCAACAACACTGTGTACAGCTTGTTGTGGTGATGGCTTATGTAACAGTGGAAGTTGTGAGGAAGTTATAGGTATCAACTACGTTTTCTGCCAATTTTTGAAAAAAATATTCTTTAATCCTAGAAATGTTATTTTGTGTCTTTTTCTTGAAATGTAAAATGGCAGCTTTGTGATGTTTGATTCATTGCAAAATTATCAGAGAACACCAAAAACAGATGATACAAATACATGTACAACTTAATTTAAGTGCATATTTGGTGCTAGCTATTTCATGCTGGCTTTCATATGCTGAAAATGTTTAAATTTAATTGCATTTAACCATTTTTTGTTGTACATCTTTAGTGAAGAAGTAGTCTGTCACTTGTAGATTATGATACTATGGATTAGTATTGAAAGAAATCAAGCAATACTGAATGTTTCCACTGACCATCATACATGTATATTACTACTTGTGTATGAGACCCTGGTACTATACACATACACAGGTACTCTTATGTGTATTTTGTACCAATTAAACTTTAGTGTTTAGCAATGACATATATTTTTGTAGATCGACTGTATGCCCTCTGGAAAGGTGGTGTTTTGGACTTTAAAACGCTGAGACAAAATGGAACTCTTATAACAACATCCTTACCTATGAAAACAACTACAAAACAAACAATAACGACTAAAAGAACAACCATTACTACACCAACAACTGTTATCAAGCTAACAACCAAACCAACAACTGTTACAATGCCAACAACCAAGACAACCACTGTTACTATGCCAACCACCAAGACAACAACTGTTACTATGCCAACAACCAAGGCAACCACTGTTACTATGCCAACCACCAAGACAACAACTGTTACAATGCCAACAACCAAGACAACCACTGTTACTATGCCAACCACCAAGACAACAACTGTTACTATGCCAACAACCAAGGCAACCACTGTTACTATGCCAACCACCAAGACAACAACTGTTACTATGCCAACAACCAAGACAACCACTGTTACTATGCCAACAACCAAGGCAACCACTGTTACTATGCCAACAACCAAGACAACAACTGTTACTATGCCAACAACTGTTACCATGCCAGCAACCAAGACAGCAACTGTTACTATACCAACAACCAAGACAACAACTGTTACTATGCCAACAACCAAGCCAACAACCAAAACTATGCCAACAACCAAAACTATGCCAACAACTGTTACCAGGCCAGCAACCAAGACAACAACTGTTACTATGCCAACAACCAAGGCAACAACTGTTACTATGCCAACAACCAAGCCAACAACCAAAAATATGCCAACAACTGTCACTAAGCCAACAAGTGTGACTAAACCTATAGGCATTTCAGTAACAACAAGTGCTAATCCAGCAACAGCAAGTACTAAACTTCCTACAGCTGTCATATCGACAACACTTCAAACACCATCAACAGCAGTCACAACATCAACAATGTTTCAGACACCATCAACAGCGTCACAGACCATTTCAACGACAAGAACATCATCAACAACTGATTTGACATCGAAAACGGAATTGACATCAACAACAGATTTTACATCAACAACAGATTTGACATCAACAACAGATTTGACACCGACAACAGATTTGACATCGACAACAACAGAGATGACAACTACAACGACACAAATTTTGTCAACAACAACAATGCCTTTAACCACTACTACAATGCCATCAACAACAATAACCGACACCATTAATTATTCAACTACGACATCATATTTCAACCAATCACAAGCAAATGTCAATGGACAAAATTCAAACAATTTATCGTCTAGTGCACCAACTATACCCGTTCCAAGTTCACCTAATTCGGAAACGCCAGTCACGATACGTCAACCTAATACTACTGCTTTAATTGGATAATCAAATTTCAAATATAATGATTACATAACATAAGATCATAAGTCTTTTTTGTTTTTTGTGTAAGCAATTTTCAAATATTATACACCGGTATATCGGTCACTTTAAGCTTCAATATTTTTTGTTTTACTTTATTCAGTTTATAAAAACCTTGATAACGGGTCGTCTATCAAGTTCAGGTGAAAGTTTAATCAAATGTATTAATTTGGGAAAGGGTAGTTGCTTTATACTACTTGTATGTATTCCTTTATAGATTATTTTTTTAACATGTACCATTTTATTTTCCTTATCAAGCATTCTTAAAAAATGTTGGTTTTTGGTCACGTGACTCAAACCCTTGGCAGTCCATGTTCTTTATTTTTCTATTTATTAAAAGATATTTTCATTACAAATCTTTTCAATAATATTCTTACCAATTTTGTTTTATTTCCAAATCTTTGAATATGACATTGGCAGTATACATCTTGACAATATATCCCAATAAATTCTCATCATTACTGATTAATAAGTAGATAGTTTACAGGGTTTTCTGTATAAAACTCCCCATTAAGTATTTTATGTTATATGATTAATGTGTAAACAAATCTCTTAATACTCAAAATTATATTAAATTTAACAGGAATCGTTTTATTCTAATTCATACAAATGATACTTTTACATGTATATCTTAAGAGTGATAAAATTACATACCTTCTGCTGAAAACTTCAAATGGTATTAAGGTATTAGGATTCTAACTCCCAATTTTTCTGATGTATTTAATCAATGCTACACAAAAATGTTTATATTACAAAAACAGTATTGCCCAATTGTCATTATTTCTTTGGTTGTAATTTTTCATATGATTTATTTTACGACAAAGTTTAAAAAGATTTTTTAAGAGTTGTTGCCCATATTTAAGAATGGAAAAATATGAATTACTCAAGATATTGCATGGTGACCTATATTTTCCTTGATCAAATTGAATTGATATTGTAGGTTACTCCCATAGACTTTAATGCAAATTTAAAGGGTAAATAACTCAAACAAATGTCATTGTTTTTTTTTAATCTTATGAGAAATCATTTTATATCATGGAATCCTATGAATATTATAAACATTTACAAAATCTGTCCACCCTATTTTGAGGTAATAATTTTGGAAGCTAGAATCCTAATACTACTTCAATACTTAGCAGATTATAATTTTCTGTATGTGTGTGAAATTTTCTGTGGTATAACTCGTACATGTGCTATGTGTATAATTTACAATAAAGGGAGGTAATAAAATGTAATGTTGAAAACTTTACTCATTTGAAATATTGTAGTGATGTTAAATATGAAATGTCTCAAAACATATGTTTAACTTGAAATATTTGTTTATGATCAATTTTTGTCTATTTTTTGTAATATGAAATACTGCTTTTCTATGAAATGGTTTATCTCTGTTCTGTTATTAAATAAAATAATTAATAAATAGAAAATCAACTAACATACTTTGTAGTAATGCTATGGCAATAATAAATGAGCACATCATTAATATGACATGTTAGTATATAGCTACTAGTATATAGATAACAGACTTTATTTTGAATCATATCTGGATATTTTGCGGTCATGTATGTACATAGATCATATTTGCACATTGTTTAGTAGTGAAGTGCTTGTAGAAAGTCAGTTCTATTATTAATTAGATGCAAATATGTTCTGATGTGTGCTGATACTTCAAACCGTGTACTAATATTCTCGTCGTATGGTTACAGTCAGAAACATAATATTTTGTTGACTGTAATCAAATAGGCTTTGTTTTTAAACTTATACATTGACATTTTTGTTTCATAGAAGAAGAACTTTTGTTTTGTCAGCTAGAAAGAGGTGACTGTCAATTAAATTTACAGATTACAGGTAGTGTTTTACTGAGGATTCTTTATGAAAACGTTTAATTTGCTTTGTTATCTACAGTGAAAAAAGTTCATCATAAAATTAGTTTTATTGTTATAAGTTTTATGAAGAGCTGTTGATAACAGACACCTGATTTATTTACTGTACTCCATAAAGACTCACTGGTCTGCCATTCCATATATACCTGGCCATAAGGTTATAATACTTATTATGGATCTGTAACCTCAAATCTCGTATCTTATCTTTTAATGTTTCTATGTTAATTATGATTAAACAATAATACTATTTAGTCTGATGGCATATAATTAATCTGAATATGTATTTAAACGTTCATCAGCTCTATCATTTGTCATACGGTGCACAAAATGTTTGTTTCTGGTTACCGAGCTACCATGTTTTTAATTTCTATCGACCCTAGACTTTTGGGCAATGACAACTTATATATTGTATTAAGACACCATGTTCAGGAACGAACTTACTTTCAGACTTCCAGACCTTTGATTTTCCCTGGGGTTGACGTCACACCAACTTTTCCCGTTTAATGTAGGAGGCAATGTTCATCTAAGAAAATTGCCTTTATAATGGGCAGGCCGCCATTTTGTTGTGCGTATTTCTCAGATACTGAAATGCCGGTGTAGTCACGATTGCGGTAGAGATGGACCTCGGACGAGAACCTGGAGTTATTCAGGTTCCGAGTGGAATACGAAGTCACAACAGAGGGTCTAGTGAATACTCTGTAGATAACTAAAGTTGTCTAGTACAATGTACCAGCAAACATTAGGCCAAGGTAAGCCATGCTGTTCGTAATGATATTGATTTCGTCATGAAGTATTAATTGGCGTTGATAAGTAATTCTAGCTTAACTGGCTGACTATCATGGAAGCTTCATTGTCGATATTATTGATTTAAATTCGCATGTTCTAACCGTGAAAGTTAATGAGAAAGTAGAAAAGGTGCAAAACGTGTTTATGTGCATTATTTCAGACACAATACTTTATGTCTTCTTTATTAATTAATTAAGTCATAATTCGAAACTAATATGTTTTGATCATGTTCACATGCTGTTACCAAGCAATGTGACATATACAAATATTGCACAAATATAAATTTAAAATGTATTGTTCTACAATACTTATAGTTTGATACTGCTCGTTCTATACATAGTTCCCACATCTACAATATTTACCTCCCTTGGCGGCCATCTTGAAAGTCTAATTTGACTAGCATCGATAGAGGATATTTATATTTTTGCTCTGATGATTATAAATATAGAATTTTCATACGTGACAACTACATTTTCTTAAACCTGATATGCTTATGTTTTTTCCAACTTCATGATTAAGTTATATTTTGTAAATTAATTTGTTTAATAACCACTTTTTGGTTTTTTTCTATTAAACACATAAGGAAGTTGACTTTCAAGATGGCCGCCAATTTAAAACAAGGGAGGTAAATATTGTAGTTGTGGGAACTATGTATTGGTTCTTTCATTGGGCACACATTGACAAAGAGACTTAGTAGTTGACGATGCTTAAATATACATGGATATGAATGTACATTGTATATAAAACACCTGAAAAATATTATCATGCCACATAGTTAAATTTAGCTCGAGGCAAAGTACACGAATATGTGCAAATGAATTATTTAAAGAAACGTTTCTCCGTATACATGTTACCAAGTGTTAAATAAAAACATGTATAACAATGCTTTGTTGTAAAAAGGAAATACAGTCTAAAATCTGCTGCTGATAATACATGTAGGCCTACTCAGTTCTTTGAGACAAGAGGCAGAACCAGACTTGCTGACAATATCGTCAACATACAACAGATGATCATTTAAAGTAAGTCAAGAAACAAGAGAACAACGTGCTCCATTCGAGTAAAACACAATGGACTAATAAAATGCTGCCGACGTACTTGTCCGTTATGGTAATTCAGTTACAAAATATTAGACGATAAGATGGTATTCACGAACACCAACCTCAAGTTTGTCTATACTTCAGTATTCCTGTTGAGGCCATGTCCACAAAAAAGTTTATTCATTTTTCTGATATCTAAATGCACTGTCAGTTCCTCTGTTCATATTGGGTTATGCGGACTTTATTGTCGTTTATTTGAGTTCTTTTCTGTAACTTTACATAACCTCGTCGATTGTTGGTTTGCTGATATGGTTAATATCATTGTCACAATCATCAATTCTCGTGTCCATGTTGCCTTTTCTGATTTCTTCTTTATGCTTCTGATAATCATTATTACGGGAGTATAAATCACTGAAGATTCCAGAAATTGAGGCTATAGGTAACGCCAAGACAATTAAACCGTTGATGGCACAAAATGATCCAACAATGTACCCAAACGTTGTACTGGGATAATAATCCCCGTATCCCACTGTTGTCATGGTGATTAGGGACCACCACATTGATATCAGTGTTGATGGAAACTTGTCTGTTTCAATTTCAGCCGAAAAGATCAGACATCCGTATACGACTACACCCACCACGAATGTAAAAATAAGCAGCAACAACTCTCTTAGGCTGTGGCGTAGTGATAGTAACATGATATGTAGACCATTGTAAAGTTTGTACAGTCGAAACATCAAGAGCAATCGTAGGACATTAAAGCTCTTACAAACATAATATAAGTTGCCGAATACTGATAGATTCTGGAACATATAATCTTTGCGTATTTCAAAACATGACGATATAATCATAGCCATAGACATCAATAGTTTCAGTATATTGTATGGTTGTCGAAAGTATTTTCGTTTGTACGGACAAACTGAAAAGTGGACAATTGTTTCCACAGTGAAGAATATGATACAAAGCATATCAACTGTGAAAAGGCCCACATGTGGATCACTCGCACTTAAAAGAACGACTTTCTCGTCGAAGATGTTGATGGCCTGTGTATCATTTCCTGCGCTGTCTTCATCCCATGTTGGATTTGATAAATACAAAGGTACTCTGAGAGATGGTTCTAGCCAGATCACATAAACAACGACACTCACAATGACAACAGCGATGTAAAAGAAACACCACAACTGAAAACAGCGTGTAAAAGTTGAATGGCAACCTATAGATATGTAAATATACGTGTTGAAGCATGTTATACAAAGCAAGTGTTCCCTGGAAAGTTTGTATGACGTTCATTGATTGGATAAAGATCAACGGACTTACGTCCCAAATCGTATTGAACTGACACGTACAAATGAGGTTTCTTTAGGAGATCAATGAAAGCAATGCGCATTCCCTAAATACTAAATATAACGTGTTAATAATATTCCATAATTATAGCTAATGATTGAGTTGTACAAACAACATCAGTCAACTAACTAAAATCTCACTTGCGTACACAATGTTGCTACTTTAACATTCTTCTTTCAATCATTTACGATGCAGAAACCTACTAGTCTAGAGTAAAATAACAATATATCCAGGCTTTTGAGATATCTTTCAATTATTCACCTCCGTACTGACAACAATTAATTGACATCACATAGCCACAAGTACTTACATTTCAGTTAAATTACGATAGTATAGCATTTCCTTTAAATTAAATATACATGTGTAATCTTATTTGTACCTTTGCTGCCAGAGAAGATCCTGGTTCATCCAAAAAGAGCCAAAGTCTGTTTGCTGTTGAGATTGGTTCAGTAGTTTGTTTGTCATCATTATTTATATCATCTTTGGCGACGACCTTTGCTAGATTTATTCCAACAGGATCAACTCTATATGATGAATTAAACTTGTTGTCACTTTCAACCAGAATCTTAAACGTAGAAATTTCACTGTCAGGTTCATACAAGTATTTCCAGCAACATGGGGCCACCATCTCTAAGGGTATTCCCCAGAACAACATCTCGTCTCTAAACGTGATTGGACAAACATCTCTTGGAACATGCACGATTCCATTTCTATGAGCATTTAATATATGTTTAAATAGTGAAGGTTCACGATCGAAGTAATGAACAGCTTTAGATGTGTCTAATTTGGACAGTTTGCTTCCATCTATTGAAGTAATAGTTTTCCTGGTGGGTTTAAACTCCGTACCACATATGTTTAAATTAATTATTTCATCCATCATAGCATGCTAAAGACACACTAGTCTTATCTCAATTATATATAATATTTGTATAAACAAACAAACATCACAAACCATTGCAAACTAATGCTTTGTCGGTAGTTGCATTTTATATCGGATTAAGCAACTTACTTTGTGTTCTAAAATGAAAATTCAGTCAATATGAAAATGTTGCACAACAATACGTAAATACGGCAACGGGGCATTTATTATTTAGTGCCTTGAAACTTTACCATTTGAGTTAAACAAACCAGGTAAAATTATGTATTATATTTTCAAAACATATCAAATAGAAAAAATCAAAACCATAGCATATATGTAAAATTATTCTGTCGATTTGTCGAGTTATATTCAATGAATTATTTACTTTTATATTATACTTGTTCCTCAGGTTGTTGAGATTACATCAACAAATAACATACTATTGATTATAAGATCTTGGAGTGATTCAAAACCATGTAAAAGCATTACGTGACGATTGTTTGAAATGGATCAGCTTTTTTTATATTATTCATTGTTTACATACGATATACAATGAAATGGGGAAATGCCTTGATTTATAACTAAGAGTCTGTAGCTAAGGCGATTTCCTAAAGTATTCTGGTAAACAAAGATAAGGTTATATTTAATATTTAATGTACTAACAGATAAAAGCTTAGGCACACTTGTTCAGATCAATGATTTGTTAGTATCTTAACGTTTATTAATATATTTTTCTATACCTTTGTTTTATGCGGTGTGCTTGATTTCTCGACAAGCGTTAAAATGCATCAGTGCCTACACAGGATATCGTGTTTGTGATAAAACTAGGTATCATTCATATTGTCCTGTATAAAGAATAAAGCATTGTTTTGTTCACATACTAGTACTTCCATTAGCATTGATTTCAAGACCTAATCATTGTAAGTTTACAAGTTTATTTCGTAAATAAAGTCCAGCGGCCCAAAATACATATATATACATGTTCACAAAGTTATCTAATATAATTATATTGTTATGTCCATAGCAACTTGTTTGTAATACACATTTAAAATAACTTTATGTCATTCCAGTTGCTTTGGAGTACCAAGTTTTACATTATTTGCGTTCTTTCTAATGTTGTTTACAATGTATATACATGTATCTATACTAAGAGGTGCATTTCTGAACTAGTACTATATAGTAACATGTACATGTCTTCAAAACAGACTAGTAGTAATGATATTTGATTGTGGCTGATATAAATAGTAACTTGTCTTAACTTCTATCAGGGTTGTAAACATGCTTGCTTATTGTTACGTGTTTATTAATAATTGGAAAGGTAGGTGGTGAATATTTTTTATTATGGTTCTTGAAAACGTGAAGAAAGATTAAAAGTGAGACGGTGAATGTACCATACCAGATACTGATTATAGGCTGTAGATATACGTGTGTTTCACTTATCACTATAAATTGTATTCTTATGTGAAAAGGCTCCTTACAAAAGTGTTACTTATTGGATCATTAATCATGTAATGCAATGATACTGCTGAATAAGCAACGTCACATTGATTACTTTTCAAAATCAATTAAATAAAACAAAACAAATACACGACTGTCATGGAGCTTAGTATTACTAATTACCAATTAATGATATTTGAGAAAAGCATTAAAGATTTCATATTTCTTAAGTATTTTCACTTTGCTCTCATCTAAAAGTAGCTATTGAATTTAAATATGCCGTATCATCCAGTGTACTTAAATCATAAATATATGACAAGGCCATATTAGGTTTTATGCGAATAAATTAATTTTAATAAAATAATTCAATACTCATGAAATAAACAATGTCTATTGATTATTGAGTCTGACGGTTAAATATGGTGTTTTATTAATTTCAGGCACATCAATAACCAGTAACGAAAAAATGATGTATAAACTATAAGTTAGTTTTACGTAAACAGCAAAGTAAATTCCCTAATGGCATGCATTATTCATTATTAGTCAAGTGTATTGATAAATGAAAGTTCCTGCCGTCAGCAGTGTTTGTGAACTTTTTTTGCTCTGACGATCAATTCCTGTTGGTTGTTAATGCAAATTATGACATGGCATTATTATGTTTTTATAACGCATTTTATATTAGCTCATCTGTATTGATTAACTTTCTCGTTTTGTAGTTACTTTCTAATTCACATTTGCCCGGGGTATCATGTCAATAATTGGTCAAGACTTTCCTGGCGGTCATGTTGGATATTGAACGAGGCTGAACACTACGGCGCGTGCGTTTACATTGTTTATGAGCATTGTGTCATTTGCGGACTCATGGGGACAGGCCGAAGCAATTCCGTATAGAAGCTATAAGATATTATAGGGAAATCGCGTAACTTCAGCGCAGTTCCGCACGGAATGCGTGTGGCTTTCGCGGTTAGATGACTGTGCAGCCACAGCTTAGAATATGTATTTTGTCGTCATCGTTGCGTGCAAAAATCTCATGGACGCCTCTTGTCTACTCACAGAGATCCTATGTATAGGGGAATATGGACATGATACGGAGTCCGTTGATACATTACAGACAACATGTGAATTGGGTTTTGGCTGTTCTAACCTGTGCATGATTCGCATTTCTCAAGTAATATATTAATCTGACAACTAGTATTCCCCTTTCTCCTGATTGGTGAGTTTCTTGTGCGACATATGAGTGAGCTGTGTCAAGTTCTCGAAGTCATAAATTCTCGATCAACCGATCTGCTCTATACCAACTGAGTAACCTAACTCACTAAAGACATTTTATTACAGCACAAGATAGGGCTTGAAATAACCACATACATGACCGTATTTCAAAAGTATGCGTATTATTTATAGGTTCTGAGCATCTTGCTGTTGATCTTCTATACTTTGTATGTTAGCATATCTGTCATAACAAAATGCACTTTCAACCTCTGTTGTTGTTCATACATTATGATTGATGTTGTAACGTCATATATTACCAACACAATCAGCAATACGTTTGCATGTGTCATTTTATCTGAATGTCTATTGATGCTATTATGGGGCTTTAGTGAGATTTAACAGTCAATCAAACTACGGACCAGATAATTGCTCCCAAAGCATGTAATACTTGTACATTGAACACAGAAAATAAGGCGTTCTTATACGATCAACTAACAATACACTCATCATACTTAAGCATACATATTAAAGCCTAAAACAAGTATTGTTGTTTCTTGTTTGTTTGTTTGTTACCCGGTCGTCACTAATTCCCACACGAACCCATAGTTTGTGTTAGACCTGATGGATAGAACACCCACTATCTCAACTTTTTACCTTTCTACACGCTTCAAAGAGCAACAATAAAAACCGGCTTACCATCCCTCCCAAGTTTTCATGACGTGTATTCAGAAAATTAATAAACATGTTATGCCTAACCAACAACTCGACCAACAACCAACCAACAATGCGAAAAGCAACTATGTATTAGCAATATACATGGACGAACTATATGCTGTCACAGAATTTGTATTCATGATAAATCTGCTCTCATTATGTTTTCTAATTTCATCTTAATGTTTCTGGAATCTTTGTACTTCGTGTATAATTCGTTAAATTCGTTTACTGTCGTTATTACAATTGCTGAACATATGTATTCCCCATTTCTTTTGTGATTTCATCTTTATGTTTTCTGAAATCGTATTTCTCGAGTATAAATCGTTAAATGTCCCAGCTATTGCAGCTATTGGTAATGCCATCACAATCAAACCATTGACGGCACAAACTGATCCAACAATGTACCCAAATGTTGTAGTTGGATAGAAATCCCCATATCCCACTGTTGTCATGGTGATTAGGGACCACCACATTGATATCAGTGTTGATGGAAACTTGTCTGTTTCAATTTCAGCCGCAAAGATCAGACATCCGTATACGATTACACCCACCACGAATGTAAACATAAGCAGCAACAACTCTCTTAGGCTGTGGCGTAGTGATAGTAACATGATATGTAGACCATTGTAAAGTTTGTACAGTGGAAACATCAAGAGCAATCGTAGGACATTAAAGCTCTTACAAACAAAATATAAGCTGACGTACGAATCTTCATTTTTGTACACATAATATTTGCGTATTTCGAATACTGTTGAACTTGTCATTGTCACACATAACAATATTTTCAAACTATTGTAAGGTTGAATAAAGTATTTGCGCTTGTAAGGACATAGCAAAAGTGCACAAGTGTTTCTAATATGAAGAATACGATACAAAACATATCAACTGTGAACAGACCTATATTCGCGTCGCTTAAACAAAGGAGAACAGTCTTCTCGTTGAAAATATTGACAATGGATGTGTACAGTGCTTCATCCTTCATGACATCTCCAATATGTGGTGGATCTGACAAATACTTCGGGACTCTGAGAGATGGTTCCAGCCAGACCATGTATACAATGACACTCGTGATGACAACACAGATGTAAAAGAAACACCACATCTGAAATAAATAAGCATTGAGAAATAGTATGGCGATTATGTCAATTAAAATAAACATAATCTGATAGATGAAAATTTGTATCATTCAAAGGGTATAATCGCATCAAATGTATGAGCTAGGTGTCAGTCATCCTGTGCATGTGCGTTTTGCTTAAATTTTACATAATGGCTCTGTGAATTGAATAATCGATGCATTTAAGAATACTAATGTATGAAACTCATCTCTTCTATCTCACACCTTGTCCCGTATGCAAGAGTTGAGATTGTACGATGAAATACTCATCTTTACTCTATTTCTCCATATACCTCTATCTTTGCATTACACAATACCTATCAGTGTAGCTTTCCAGTTTGCCCTCTTTTGTGTTGTTGTCTATTTTATCATCACACCACTTGTGTGGTATACTTTGTGTCTTTTATTTCCTATAACATAACGTATATCATATTTGTTGTCTTTATAATTACTCAAAGTTTCCCGGCAACAACTTTTTTCTTCTATGGATATCTAAACAACAATTCCATCACATTACATCAGACATCTTGTTGTTCTTAGGTCGTGTCTGGTGTGTTAGTGGTAGCATTATCATTAAGTGAATGTGTCTCTGATAACTAACACCTCGAGTAATTTTCTATCGAAATCATATTTTAAATACGTAATAATATTTTCCATATCTCCTTGCAATTCACAATTTCATAAATTGTAATTATTTTTTATAATACATTGTATTTACCTTTGCCGCTAGGGATGAGGTCGGAGCCAGCACTTATATGCTGTTGACGTTTTGTCGATAGATCTCTTGTCTTCTTTAGGTTTTTGGTCTTTGAACAGGACGTCCTCTAGATTATTCTGTATTGGGTGGATTTTATTTAACAAAAAGAACTTTTTGTCATCTTCGACTAGAAACTTCAAGGTAGAAATATCGCTGTCAGGTTCATACAAATATCTCCAACAACATGGAGCCACCATTTCTAAGGGTATTCCCCAGTCTCTAAACTTGATTGGACAAACATCTCTTGGAACATGCACGATTCCATTTCTATGAGCATTTAATATATGTTCACGATCGAAGTAATGAACAGCTTTAGATGTGTCTAATTTAGACAGTTTACTTCCATCTATCGAATTAATAGTTTTCCTGGTGGGTTTAAACTCCGTACCACATATGTTTAAATTAATTATTTCATCCATATTTTCCAACTATTTTATCTTTTTTCATATTTTTGAAAACCTTTTCGCATACAGTTTTTATCTTTGTCGAGTATAGTTACGCACGAAAGTTTTTGATCATAATGGATGTTTAAGTACTTCACTTTCCGAACATTCAGTATGAACATAAAATAACCTGGTCATATTTTAGGCCTACTGATCAGTTAATCGATCGTTTCTTTCTTGTCGTTTGTTCAGTAGTCTGTTGACATTGACAATCACTTGGTTAACTAAGTGGAAGCGTGATTTTTCAATTATTGGAATTGTAATAGCTGACATTCCATTGAATAACATTGTTTTAGCCTTCATTGCTCAATGATTCTAAAATGCCAACAAATGTATTATATGCACAGTGTCATAAAGTACAACTATGTGTAAAGTATGCGTCACATTTTATCTTATTCATATTATCCAAATTCTTTTGAAAACGAATCAATGGGACTTAGATGAATATTATAATAACTTATCCAAAAACCTAGTCTGAAAGTTGCGAATTTCACAAACATTTCTGATTTAGTGTTTTAAAGGTCAAACAGTGGCAAGAGTGGAAGTTGGAAGAGTTTGCAATACTAGAAAAAATACATAAATAGCACAGTGTGTCGTAAAAGGATTTATTAAAGCAAGTAAAAGTCTCATGACAAGAAGATAAAAACAAGTACATGTACACAATGTATATACATGATCAGGAACATGTTTAGTTTTATCTGAATGGAAAATACCACCTACATTATCATACGCACATGTCCCACGTTCGTTATCATTCCTAACTTCCAACTTTATAGTTCAGCAGACTGACTTCATTAGTTTACTTATGTCCTTTTTATATCGATAGATATGTGTTCAGTGAATGTTGGTATATCATATCTTCACAGAAGATGGTGAGAAGTATTGTTTTTGTAAATTGGTATATAAAAGAAATTCTAATATAATATGACCACCCGAACCACAACTATACATGTGATTCTTCATGTTGTTATATGCCCCTATATGTTATTGTCGATTTTACTTTTCTTTTATGTATACATGAGGTTTTAAGTTGGTTTTTATTCGGTTCGAACCAGTGACCAATTTAATATCCTGATCTGTGATTTGGCATAATTAATTTCGTGAATGTTATACTATACTTCTAAATGGAGAGAATAATAAGACAAGTTTTAAAATACATTTGCCTATTGTTCCCAGATATGGCTAATACTAAAATTATCTAACTTGTTTAGATAGGATCTCATTTTATAGATGGAATTCAAAACTCAACACTTAAATCTTGTTTTTAAAAGAATCACTAAAACCACAACTAGAATATGTATATGACAGTTCGTGTCTCGCCACTATTACAGGGTTCATGGTGGAAATATGAGTTTTCTCTTCATGTGTTAGCCCTGATGTTCGTGTACATGGCATGGTATTTTCTGAATTATATTTTAATGATCGTTATCGTATATTTCTTGTATTTCACAATGTATCATGTATTGACAAAAGAAATAAATATATCGATCAATGTAAATACAATACCAAGGTAAGTACATGTAAATCAGTTGACAATTTAATAGTATTATCTTTATATGTAAAAATTATAATGACAAGGCTTCATCCTTTTTGAAGATGTCGATGTTACATTTCTATATACAAGTACAAGACATGACAAATCATAATTATATTGTTTCAATGCCACCGTTGAAAAATTGTTGCTAATAATCATGAATGCGTTAAAACTTTTTTTGAAAATAGTAACAATATAATGAGTGCTCCTCTAATGATTTCTAATGTGCCTTTCTCGAAAGTTCACGTTTTTTAAGATCTACTTTTGAATCTGGTTCATAAGGTGTAACAATGGTCTCCTTTGAAATTGTTGATATGCTCATGCGTT
Source organism: Lutraria lutraria (assembly GCA_964023205.1). Classification (NCBI taxonomy): domain Eukaryota; kingdom Metazoa; phylum Mollusca; class Bivalvia; order Venerida; family Mactridae; genus Lutraria; species Lutraria lutraria. The sequence continues at coordinate 12,176,425 of OZ026846.1, read as the reverse complement.
TATTATCGTTACTACATTCCTTAAGGTATGTATTCCCCATTTCTTTTGTGATTTCTTCTTTATGTTTTCGGAAATAGTTATTTCTCGAGTATAAATCGTTAAATGTCCCAGCAATGGCAGCTATAGGTAACGCCATCACAATCAAACCATTGACGGCACAAACTGATCCAACAATGTACCCAAACGTTGTAGTTGGATAGAAATCCCCATATCCCACTGTTGTCATGGTGATTAGGGACCACCACATTGATATCAGTGTTGATGGAAACTTGTCTGTTTCAATTTCAGCCGAAAAGATCAGACATCCGTATACGATTACACCCACCACGAATGTAAACATAAGCAGCAACAACTCTCTTAGGCTGTGGCGTAGTGATAGTAACATGATATGTAGACCATTGTAAAGTTTGTACAATCGAAACACCAAGAGCAATCGTAGGACATTAAAGCTCTTGCAAACATAATATAAGTTGCCGTACGCGTCCACATTTTCTAACATAAAATCTTTGCGTATTTCGAACACTGATGATATTGTCATCGTCAAACACAACAATACTTTAAGCACATTGTAAGGTTGAATAAAGTATTTACGTTTATAAGGACATAGCAAAAAGTGAACAATTGTTTCCAGGGAGAAGAATATGATACAAAACATATCAACTGTGAACAGTCCTATAATGGGATCGCTTTCGGCAATGAGAACAATTCTCTCACTATAAATGCTGACTATTATTTCGTACAATGTTTTATTTCTCATTATGTCAATTTCTGATGTCGGGTCCGACAAATACTTGGACACTCTGAGAGATGGTTCTAGCCATATCATGTATGTTATGACACTCACAATGACAACAACAATGTAAAAGAAACACCATAACTGAAATACAATGAATTCATATTAGAGCTGTCTGAAATAATATGCTAAATGATATTTAAGAATGCAATGTATGAGATTTTTAAACCGATAAACTTTGCGTCTTCGTTAACGGACATAAAACATTAAATGAAACTGTACCGAATTATGCAAACCCTTGTTGGACTTGATAACTCAATTAGTGCACTTGCAAATAAATTAACAAGTTGCTGATATTTGTGCATGATAATTGTTTCCTCAATATTGTGTGCAATCAATAATTTGGTGCAGACTGTGTTGTCCTAATATTTACTAATTATATGTATTATGTTACCTGATCACAGCGTGTAATCTATGTTTCTAACTAAAATCTAATCACAACGTGCAATCTATGTTTCTAACTAAAATCTAATCACAACGTGTAATCTATGTTTCTAACTAAAATCTAATCACAACGTATAATCTATGTTTCTAACTAAAATCTAATCACAACGTGAAATCTATGTTTCTAACTAAAATCTAATCACAACGTGTAATCTATGTTTCTTACTGCGAGATATTATTTTATTACAACGCGTAAACTTAGTTTGTAATAATAAAGTGTAATCTGTGCTTCTAACTAAATTCTGATTACACCGTGTAATCGATGTTTCTAACTAAACTCTAATTACAACTTGTGTCGATGTTTCTAACTAAAACCGATGTTTGTAAGTGTAACCTTGTTTGTCGAGCTTCGTGTCTCTACTGTTAACTATATGTCTACTGAATTATAACTTGTTTATGACAGACGTTCACAGTTCTTGAATTCGATGTAAAGAATCTTTAAAATGTACCTGATTGTTTTGCAAATATTTTATTAGTCACGCATGAATGACCGAACAAAGACGAGAAATTGATATACTGTAAAAAGGCATAAAATGATAATGAAATAAAGCGGCTTCGATGTATTTAGAATGGGTTTAACTTTGCTCCGTTTTGTTTTGTTATGGGCGCATATATTCTTAAATATCAATTTCATTGTGGTACGTTTTATCAAATTCTATTTCATCTTTCTTAATCTCCATGAATATTTATGCACATTAACGAGTGCACAAATTTTCAGTTTAAAACACATGTTTGGAGGCATACTGTACGTAATTAAAATGTAGATTACGCTTTGTACTTACCTTTGCCGCTAGGGAGGATCCTGGTTCTTCCATAAAAAGCCAACATTTATATGCCACTGTAAGTTCGCCGGTGTCTTGTTTGTCTTCAGAAGGCATTTCGTCTTTGAATACGGTCTTTGAGAGATTTGGACGTACTGTGTCAACTTTATAAGAGGAATTAAACTTGTTGTCACTTTCAACCAGAATCTTAAACGTGGAAATTTCACTGTCAGGTTCATACAAATATCTCCAACAACATGGAGCCACCATCTCTAAGGGTATTTCCCAGAACAACATCTCGTCTCTAAACGTGATTGGACAAACATCTCTTGGAACATGCACGATTCCATTTCTATGAGCATTTAATATATGTTTAAATAGTGAAGGTTCACGATCGAAGTAATGAACAGCTTTAGATGTCTCTAATTTGGACAGTTTGCTTCCATCTATTGAATTAATAGTTTTCCTGGTTGGTTTAAATTCCGTACCACATATGTTTAAATTAATTATTTCATCCATATTTACCAACTACGTAAATGTCTGAAAACAGTGCCTCTAATATACGGGTCGCTTTTTAATTTGTTCTTGGTCAGTTAGTGTCTGTATATCAAGTAACTCTATGATGACGAAATAACACTTTGAAATATAATATTTTAGTTTTCAAAATAAGAGCATAATTTACCTTCCATATCCCAGTAACTGTAACTGATGGATTGCTAGTTATTAATGACTCGTTGTAATTAACTATTCAGTGTTTTTTCAAGTTTTAAGTACTGTGCAAACACATAATTATCATAGGCAAACCTCAGGCGCTTAATTTGAGTTATTTTCCGTCGAATATTAAACATTCATTATCCATGGTTAGTTTGTGACATTGACGGCACTCTGTATTATTGATTGCTCTTTAAATTGTCGTGAACAAAGGGAAGAAAATGAATTGAGATTCTCAATGGAAACATTATTATATTGATGAATTTATATGAAGTCATTGCAACGCTACAGTAGCACTCTATAGCGCGGAAGCTAAAACGTCAGGTGCCTGGTGTCTTGGGAAATGGATAGCCGTATGTTGTTAAGACTTTGTTATTAGTCTTGACATGGATGTTTTTTGGCACAAGTATTATATATATAAGACTGTTCAGTAAGCTAGGTTGTTAAAACCGTAAAACGCGCATGCGCACAGCACTCATATAATTATCCTTCTTAATTTAGATCAACTGTGCCCGAAATCAACTTATAACCGTCGCAGATTCTTCACATTTACATCTTAGTAAGAAGGATCACAATTTGGACATTTAAATTATTCTGTATAGCACTCAACTAGAGTTATATCGATAATATTCACATGCTACAATCTGGACAAATAAATATCGTCGAACTTATCAAAGACCAATTAAGGTATAAACAAGGTACATTGTATTTGTACATACGATTGATTGACCCATCGTCTGTGTACATATGAACATTTAAATGTAAATAGTTTAACTCCCTATACGAAGAATCTCAGTTGTCAGTATTTACAATATTTTTATTTTTACAGCAATTAGTCGAGTTTGCTTAGCAATCATCAAATAGAATATTAATGTGTTCTTTATATTATATATTTGATAATAAATCACGACTAACTATATTGTATGTTTACATCATTCATCGAACATTGACATCTAAATAAAGAAATTTGGACATGTACACAGTCACGAGCGTATGTCGCATAATATGTTATATCCGGTAAGTTTAAACATATATGGACAATGCCTTAATTAATGTCAGGTTTTCTAGAATCATTATTGTGTGACAAGTACAATCAGATGGGTCAAATGATTATTCCAGACACAGTAGGGTGACGGACCTACATACACATTACGGCGGAGCACGCTGGAGAGGAGACGCCTAGATTCTAAACTGGTCATGTTATTCCTCATGTACATAAATCCCAACCAGGTTAACCAGACATTGCCATCTCCTCAGTCTTTGTCAAATTGATGTTAAATCCGACTTCTTCAAATTTTCCTTTTTCCATAAACCATAGTATCGTGTAACAGGTTACCTGAGCACGTTGCTAACGTGCGTGTTCTTAAGTCGTTCAAGTAGACAGCAGTGACCCAGATCAATTACATGTTCTACGCCTACCATAGTTGGATTTTTTACCTCTTTTTTCGTTGTTTAATGTATTAACATTTTGATAATCACCTATTTCAGTCTTTGACTGAAAGAGATGACTTCCAGGTTTTTTTACTAATACCGGTGTAACGTTTTCAAACTCCCCCTTTTTCAGGTTACCCCCGGTAACTTAAAAACGTTTTCAATGTACCGGCCCCGGTAACATTAAAACGTTTTCAAGCTCCCTCCCCCGTTTTAATAATCCCCCCCTCCCTATGTTGATTCTTCATGGCGAAAACGTTTATATTTCAGGTTATTATTCATACTAAATGATTCACAGTCGACATGGTTTATTGACATGTAATTCCTGTATTTCTAAACTGAATATACGCAATAACTATATGGAATCCAATAGGGTTATGGAGAGTTCGTGCCTTTATTCAATTAATTAACAAAAATGCAAGACATGACCTGTGCAATTCCACACTTACTTGTGTTCAGAAAACCAACAATAATTAGTAAAAATTATTTTTATATATTTTTTGTCAAAATGATTCAAGATTGCATTGGTATTTGAGCAATAACGCTCATAGGATTCCATAATGAAGGAATGGACTTGTCAGTTATAAAGTAGTTTGATTTCGTCGTATGATTTCATCATAAGGACCACGTGTGTGTAGTCTCATTACCCTACTTTAGATGAGCATGTAACTAGAAACAATGTTTAGGCCTGGATGTTGAAAACCAGTCAAAAAGATAACTTTTGTCTCTACATAATTATATGAAAAACTTTTTACATGTTTATAGTAGAGACACAAAATGGTCATAGACATGTGATTCAAGTGGTCCCTTAAGAGTTTGAACAGTTTTATGAATTTGAAAATATCAAGAAAAAAACAATAAATAATATTATCAGCTTAGTTTATTCATTGCATAGTAAACATTTAATCATATAGCTCCAATACAAAAATAATGTTACATTAACATGGTGTTGTATACAAACATTATAAATTATTTACCATGGAATGTAAGTTATTGCAGCATGATCTAAAGAGTTGGTGCAGTTCAACACTTCACTAGACAATGACACTGGGAGGGGGGGGGGGTAAATGTGTCTTTTCTATTACACTAGAATTTGAAAGTACAAAATAAAAACCTTTTTTTTTCTGCAAAAGAAAATAGTTTGTATGTTTGTATCAAAGCAACAACAATATGACTGAACATTTTATTTTGGACAAACAAACAAAAAAAATTTCAAATATCTGTATTATCAATCAATGTTTCTGAATTTAAGCACTACCAGCAGTCTTGGTTATTAACTATATGATTTCAATTATACAAAAAATACAAAGTCTGCAACAGTGAGTTAAGTATATACTCTGTAATGATAAGAGAAGTGTCTCCAAGAGAAATGAAATGAATATAAAAAAATGTCTATTTACATATTTATACAAATTATACAAATAAAAGTTATATATGATAAAAGATACAAAGAAAAGTCATACTGAAGTATTTAAACGTGTATGTTTACTACTACATGCAAATGCCAATTAATGAAGCAATTAAAGTTGACAACAAGTATGGTAAGGAAAAAAGTAATCATGACTTTTATCTTTTTATTGATGGAAAGATGAAAATTAATTCTTGTTGGTGACAACAACCATGATGATGGCAAGAACTGACAACCAGACATAAAGTTTATATTACATAGTTCTCAGGGATGCAGAATTTTGTGTAATTGGACACAAGGTTTTGGCCTGTGGGTGCAAGTTTGTAAAATTATCCAGTCCTGAATGCATAATTATCACTGGGGACACTTTGTTTTAATAAACCCTTCAATATTATTTAACACCAATCAATAGTGCATATTACACATGACACACGCCAATTTAACAAAATAATCAAATAATACTAAGAACTTGAGCAAAATTCTATGCAAAAAGGTGAATCAAATGAGGACTGCTACATTATAAATCATTGGAGTTCTGAGACTGCAACTTTTAAATCCAAGTGTATTGGTTGTCAGTGATAACAAATATAAAGATGACAATATTGCCAATTACAACCAAGAGAAAAGCTATGCTGTAGTCATGGCAACAAAGATGATGTAGTATGTTACATTGGGAAGATGATGAAAAATGACAAAAATATATTGATGTTTGTGTATATGAATTGTTAAATGATTTAGAAATATAAACATATAAGAAAAAAATCAATTTACAATATTTACAATAAGTACCGTCCGTATATGCTTTGTACAAACTCTTTGTTGAAATCAATATAAGGATAAAACCTTGATAACAATATTGTATTAAAAATGTGTATAAAAATTCATGTGACTCTAAAAATTAAACACCTAAAATTCCAAGAGTCTTGTTAAGCAGTATTAATTAAATACCAAGACCCCAACTTGAGACTGATGCTAGCATTTTCAGGGAACAGAATAGTTTATCATTTATATCCTAAGACCATTACCATATAATATTACAGTTATTAAGATAATCTCTTCAAATTAAGTACATACTGAAGTTCTCCTTTGACACTGTTTATAATATAATGCTGTATTTGAATATGCCTCTTCAAAACAATGAATATACATAATACAAAATATGATTTCACTAAATAAATTGAGCTGTTCAAGTCCACAGGTTCAGATCAAAGGGAAATAACTCTGTATTCATTGATCCTATAAATGTATTTCACTGTAGTATACATTAATTCAATATATACATATCCCTAAAAAATTCTTAGTGATTCCTTTTTTATATATATATGTATCATTATATATATATATTTATAAGAGTTTGTGTAACGTGATAGCAGCAAGCATGGTAACCAACATCATAGTCAGACTAGGTATCACGCCCAAGGAACCGTTACATCCGTCAGTCCCACAAATACACCAGAAGAAAAACCCAGCATCAGATTCTATATACTTGCAATAATCTCCTGAAAACAGAACAATTCAACATGTATTCATAAAATAATACTTACACTAACATCTGTTATATACTTCAGTGTCTTAATTTATATCAATGGATAGCAAAACATTAATAGCATTACTGTATTGTTAGTATGTTTTTATCAATTGTTTATGGTAATAAAGAGAACTCATAAGCCAATCCTGATTTACAATGTGATTCATAGATCTAAAACATCTGACTACAACTTTAATCAATTCATTCAAAGAAATTGCCAAAAATTAAAGCATTACTTTGAACCAGGTATTAAGATGCACTAAATAACAAGAAGTGCTTGTGAAACATGGATGCCCCCTAAAGGCCAACTAATAGTAAGACCTTGACCTTACGCCTATTGAACTTAAAATAAATAGGGGTCATCTACATGGGATGACCAACATCCAAACCATACTCTAAGCATTGGTCTGACAAGGTTTTGTGTTAAGTCACTGTAACCTTGACCTTTTACCTACTGACCTAAAAATCTATAGGGGTCATAGGTCACAGACGGACAGACCAATGGACTGACCAACCAATTAAGATGTGCAAGGCAATATACCCCCTTTCTTTGATGGGGGCATATCTAGGAATATGCCTTTAGATTGTTTTTAATTTGTGCACATTCATAGTATGGGTTTCCTTATTATGTATGCTTTAAGAGAAACATTCGATAAATACAAAAAAAACTGATGTATAAGAAATTTACCCTCTCCGTCAGCTCTGATACAACCACGTGTGACAACAACTGATTCTGAAAATATGTCAAATAACATGAACTTAAACAATGTTTGAACAAGAAAGTAGAGCCAGACAGACCCAATGAACATAGCATATGCATACAAGATGGAATTTTAAGCATGAATTCACTTACTGAGTGAGGGACCTTAAGTTATGAATGTCCCCAATGGGTCCATGGCAGGGATCTGGTAGCAAGATGACCAAAGCCAATGACAAAAAATGATTTGCTTGAAACTTACACAATAACTTTGAACCATTTCAATAAAATAAATACAACATTTATAAAATACAATCGTGATTCACTTGCAAACCTAAGTATCGGTAGTTATTACATGTCAAGTAATTCATTGAAAGAATCAAGATGATTATAGACTCATACATATAGTATCATAATTACATAACATTTTTCTTTTAAACTTTGCACATACAGTCAGGATAAAAAATTTAAACGCATAAACAAACATATGTCTATATGTCTCTTCATATACGGCAGTGTTTTCTAAATCAAACAATTTAAATTTGAAACAATTGAAGTACCTCTTGGTTCACCAAGAATGAATCCAGAATCCACCAATCGACTGACAGCTTTACTTTTCAGACAATGTGTATCTCTATCACCACAACCATCTATGTTGTCAGCCATTTCATCACCATCATACGGGTCAGTACAGAATGGAGGGATGCTTCCATCATCCTTAGACGCACACTGGTGACAATCAATGCACCAACCTGTTAGAAGAATAATACAAATATAAAGATAAACAATAATTTTATCTAGTGAAGTCAATAACTTCCATGACAGAGGGGTCAATAAGATTGCAGAAATTCTTGAGGAGAGGAAAATGCCTCAACCAGTGAGCAAAAACAACCTTTTTGAGTAGATGATCTAAACGAGAATACTTTTGTTTAAATTAATAAATGAACTCACATCTGATAAGACAAAAACTATCTGTAAAAGACTGTATTTTAAGACTGTATTGAGATATTGTTTTATTTCTTTGGGCCTAAATGCTATTTGGGTTATATACAACAGCCGGTTCACCTAATCAGTTTTCCTGGGCCATATTCTAACCAGTCACAAACTTACTCTTCCACAAGGAGCCTGTGTCTTCTCCACATATGAAGGAAAATCCACATTTTTGTTAAATTTTCTTAGAAGCAGTCTTCGAATTTAGCTACAGGTCCGAAGACCGAGTCCACCTAAAGCGCTACCAGCCCGGTAAAAATTTCAGATCACCAGACCCATAGTCAGGTGAAATTTTGAGCTGATATATTGTCTAAAATGGTCTGGTAAAATTTGTGCCTTCACAAGACCGAATGTCCGGTCATTGAAATGGTTATTCGTGAAGACTGCATAGAAGTGTATAACCTAGCCACCATGACTGGGATTGTCTGGTTACAAGTCCAGCATTCTTACAACTGACCACAGCATCATGGGGAAAATTACACCCATGCAATTAGCATCATAAGTGTTTACAATGTAGTTGAAAACTTCAGGAAATCAAATGTTGGACATTTTACATTGAATAACTATGTGAAGTTCTGACTTTTACTGGTAGTAGTATAAATTTTAAGTTATTATACAAAATGACTTAACATCATGATGTCTGGTCAGGCTAGATCATACAAACATACACAAGAAGATGACCATTACAACTCGACAAGCCTTAAAGATTGATGATGTTTTCAGTGTATTTGAAAATGACTCACCTGGATTTCGCACCTGAAGGCTGAAATGTGTATACCAGGTGGTGTTTATCTATCTAAACAAGAACAGTACAAGAAATAACTGTTAATATATTTACCTGAACGAAACAATGTGATACACACTAACAATATAAACACTACTTTTGTCATCATCTTTTTAATTGCACCCTTTTTATCGGATACTTCCAAAATTTACGGAAGTGAAACGCTACCTATCGGTGCAGGTAAACTATGTCCAAGGGTGATAATTTGTATACTTCCGGTTGGTGCCGAGGCACCGACGGGGTGCGTTTGGTCAAATGATTAACCTAGTCTGAATAGTTTTACATCAAAGTAAATGTGGTTTACAACAATATGTTACATCCATACAGATATATTCGTCAAGATCATTATAAACAATCCAAACAGTTACGAAATCGAAATTGCTCATATACACATATCGGTGTATTACATTTGAAGACGAAAATTGCATAAATCATTTTCAGATTTTGTAAATTTGCGAATAAATAACAAAATATATACTACCATCCATCATGAACAGCTAAGAGCTATAGTGGTCTATCAATGATACATATAAATGTTAACAGCAATTTAGTTCACAACGATATACTGTATTATATTGTTTCTATTTATAATGCATTCATGAGATATAGCACGATATCGACTTAAAATTAATATCTTTTTACTTTCAAGGAGAGTACGTACATTTACTTGGTTAAAAAATATGACATTTAAAGTTCTGGTTTTGATCCTATACACGGTCTATAGCTATTTCAATTTAGAAAGATATAATATATTCAACCACACCAGGTAGTTGTATTTAGATAATAATACAACTACCTGACCACACTGAACGTCATGTATGAAATATAAAACATGCACTGCTCAAATTTTATATTCATTATCTTTTTCTGGTGACCAGTAGATGATTTTGATAAATAACTAGGAATATGCAACGATCAGCTAAAAGTTTACATTTGACTTGTAAAACCTAACATTGTTACCCTCCCCCCGGCGTGAAATTACTAGGAATGTGATATGCATTAAATAAGTAAGTTTATTGACTTATATGTACGTATACATATTATACATGTATCTCATAATGAGATTTAGCAAAAGAGTATAAAATAACATACATAACATACATGCGTATTATATACATTTTGTACATGAACATACATTAAGATGGTGGCAGTATTGGCCTCTTTTCAAAACAAAATGATGATACGTACGGATCAACTTGTGTATGGTTTTGATTTTGTAAGTATGTGGAATAGTTCAAATTATCAGAAAATATTTGTGCATATGAATTCGGATTCCCCTAAAATCTGATCGATAAATAATTGTAAAAAATGCCAAGTAAGACTTGAATTCGTGAAAAGCAACCGTTAATTGCCATCCTTCTCAGACATTAGATAAAGTTTTAAATAATGCTCACGAATCGGAATATAATCACAATAATGGAAAACCGATATGTATTGAAAATTCTTCATCGATAAATGGACACACATTTTTACAGTTACGTGACAATTTTGATATGTATCAGTATATATAGCTAATTAATATGTAACTGGATCAAGGCTTCTAAATGTCTATTTAATTATGAAATACATATATATGCTGACAGTGGAGAACTATGTACAGATGAGAGAATGATATACGTATAGTAAAGTGAAAGCAAATATATACGATGAATATATACAAATATGTATGTGTGATGATCGCATGTTTTCAACACACAATAAAGAATGTTTTCGAAAAAGAAGAATCTTTACAAAGTTTTCTTACCGTCTACATACAAAAGAACAGATATTTATAGTATACGATATGACCAGCCTACGTTCACTCTAATGTCTTATTGTTCCAAACACTTCGAAATGTATAAATATAAAGTCACGTGATGACTGGGAAATAATTTGACTTATCATAAGTAATCTACTCTTTCGATTGGAATTAATGAAATTAAGATTTTTTCCTGAACTTTTCTTGCATACTACATGAATAGTTCATGAAATATGAATAACTTTTTAATAGGAGGAGTCTTGTTGTAAGATGAATCAAGATGTTTGATATGACACAAACTGATATATGTATCACGAATTTCAACTTCAATACTCCAATTTGAATACACCATTATATAACTCCATAAAATCCAGAATTTAGAATCACATAAATCCAATAGCTTAAAGCCATAATATTATCCTGTCACATGCGTTGAATTGCTATGTGTAAAAACAAATGAAACTGATATTCCATCATTCACTTTTTAAGTGCTTCGGCTTGAAAATGCGGTATATCCAGAAAGTTTACTGTAAACGTACTCTACAACAAGAGAGATAACTTGTATTGAAATGAAGAAGCGTTTTGTTGAGCAAGGGAAACAACTCTGTATGGCACATTATCTTAAAAATCTAAGTTGTCTCCCTTTGATCACACTAGAACATCAATAACATCGCTAACAATGCGTTATTGTCATATTATTCTTTTCAGTCGGTTCGACTGGACGAAACATGTTCATTCACAAGTATACTCAAAAACCATATGTTACCATAACAAATGTACGGTGCACATTCGCGCCATCATTCAGAACATATATCTAAAAAATCCGGTAACCAGGAGTCCAACTCCTACCATTGTCAAGCTTAGTTTATGGTTTGGTGAACTGTTACAAAAATCGTCGTAACAAAAGCAGCGTTTCATGTAACCGGAACCAGTCTCGTGGTTATGGCAACCAGAGGAACGGGCGTAGTCTTTCTCCCTGACACACAACCGTGACTCATAACTAGTGACTGTAAAACATAAATACACACATATTATATAATAATTAAAGTATTCATAAAGAAATAAACTAATTAACTAATTATAGTATATATTATAATACATATCTGGATTAATAATCCATGATATAAAAAAAATTACATGTCTGTATAACACACAGTGTCAGTGTGTTTTAAAGGAGCTATATTACTCTTCGAGATATACCCCTAATTCACGTTGATGAACACAAAGAACGAATGAGGCCATCGGACAATCGATCAGGTTTGAAAATACATGAATACTTATAAATTTAATGGTCATAAATTGCAGGTAATGCTTTTCGATTTGGGAGAGCTTGAAATAATTTATTATAAACAAAATCTAAGTATACAAAAATGAAAATTGGTCGCAAAAAATCGAAATAAAAAATTGGTAAATATCGCACCTGCCGAAAATTCCAACGCGTTTACCTCCCATAATGTGAGCTTTTGTTGAACAACGATGTATTAACATTCAAATATGCCAAATGTTAAATAGATCGTGTCTTGTTTATGAACATTATAATTACAAGCATGCATATATGTTATAGTGTTATCACATACTTTAATCTACATGTCTGAATATTAAGTGAAAGAATGCAATCTTACAGAACCGTTTTAAGCTAAATGAGAATATTATGAAATATTCTAGCGTTTTTTTTTCTCAGTATGCAAATTCATCCTTTGAATTAAAAAAACTTAACCGTATTCACAAAAATCAGTAATCTGTTCAAACTGCAGTTGTCACTTAGGGGACTCATTTCTGTCACTCTTTGTTTACTTAAAATTACTTGATCAAATAACTGTACAGTTTCTATGGTATGCTAAAATGAATTTAATCAAAGCAATAGACCATGAATATAAATGCTAGTTCACACGACAGAACAAACTTGTGTTATTAATTTACACCCGCTTATAATATTGGTAAGAACGTCATTAAGTCCATGGGATGAAAATAATTTGATATATAAAATGTCAGTGAATGATTAATGATAGAAAAAGTCGGTATGTAGATATTTTTGGTAAAATGCAGTGTATCATTTAATTCTAAGCCGATTTTATACTTATGTTTGGCCAAAAATAACGTTGATTTCATCTGATGGTGAAATGGCAACACTGATAAAACAAACGTAACAAATAAAAATGATGTGGGCTTAACAAGTCTGTCCATTAAACCGCCATTGATTATTAAGAACAAAACGACCTCCGAATAAAGGTCACCAGTCAATAAAGGCAATATTTTGTATTTCTCAAGAGTGGCCTTTGTTCACAAGTTTGACCGTATATTATTATGCAAAGTTACCACCAGCTTGTGAAGAAAATTCACTAAGAAAGAAATTCTGACTACGTGACTTAATTGGGGAGTTTACCATAGTAAATGAATTCAACAATATCATCATTATTATTTACCAACACAATAAAATTAACCCGTGCAATTTCAATGAAATTTATTATCAATCATGATAACTCATGCTTGAATTTAAACGTCATTTCAGATTGATATATGAGTTATATTAATGCAACACAGTGGCTTAATCTAGTTGTATGTATTTGCACCATTAATTAAAACCGTTAAAATAAGCTGATTTTGATTTGCAAGTGGGCGTCTCTGTACATGTGAGAAGCAGGCCAATCTATTTAAATGAGGAGCAGGTTTTAGACTAAAAAGAAAAACGAGTCAAACATTTTACAATTGCAAAATATGTCAGTGATAAATCGGTGTAAATACGTTCGAGTATATCTTAACTGAACAGGTTCGTAATCTGTGTCTTTTTTTTTTCATTTTAGAAAATTTAATGTATGGTATATTAAACCATCTTAAATCTTAAATCACAGAACTACGATTCGTCTGGGTATCCGGGCAAAAGCTCCACTGGACGTTGATTTTAATACGGGCGGACAAAGCTCTCCCATTGTCGTACTACCCCGGACAATCGCTCTCCCGGGTTTTTTTGCGCCCCTGACAAAAGCTCCCGCTTCATTCTACATGTACGTACATGGGGCCATATTATAGACAAGCTAGCCTCCTCAAATCAAGGTTTGGCCTCTTACAGGAAAACTTATAATGAAAACGCTGCACTAACGTCGGCTAATCTGTTGAATGGCGTAAGTAAGACAATTTTTTCAGACCTATCATGAAAACTATTATACAGCTCTAAAGCATAAAGGGTATACTTACGAATTTCATCATGGAAAGTGTTATGTAGATAGGTACGTGTATAGGTTTTCAGACACGCTTCACAGCCTTCTACTCTCCTCATTCCCCTCTCTGAGTTACAAGGCCACGGTGAACCACGTATGAATATATTACATTGATAACACGACAATGCATCTGAAATATAAAACAAATTAATAAAGAATCATGTGTTAGTATACAAAGATCGGGAGAGAAAAGGGGACACCAACTGATCAGAGGTCACTCTACAGAACACGTGTTCTAAAATAATTGACCAAAACGATGGACATAATTTTTTTACAATTATGCTGGGGGGGGGGGTCGGAACATTCTCGTTTATTATTATTTTATAATTTTCACTCAGATCTGAAAATGGTCTTCCAAGAACTGAAATTGTATGACAACGCAATGGTTTTAAACTGGACTAGTAAATGTATAGATAAGTGACGCGAACTTAAAGTGATAACCCTTGTCACAACATTTAAAATTTAGATAAATATTCCGAAATTCATGTTTGTATGTCTATTTATAAACTTTTATCTATGAAAAATAATCAATTGAAGGTAAACATAAGATTAAAATTATAGATAGCCACGTGATGACAAAATGTGTGTCTTGTTAGAAGTTCACACAAACAAACTTATCGCATAATGGTCACTCGTGAAATCGAAAAGAAATCTTGTAACAAGGATGTTTAGATTCTTATTTAATTTTGAAGAATGACATGTTGTCATTCAGTTTTAGGGTGAAAAGTATATGTCCATGATTTAACTGTTTAGAAAAATTACTTTTTATTGATACATGTGTATACCCAAAATCGGTGATTTTTCTAATAATATGGTTTTGAAAAAGGGGTGTGGGTAGAGAAATTACCAAATATTTCAGTAATTTTAACTAAATCACTTAAACACAGCTTGAATATAGAAGAAACATAAAGCACTAAATGTTCACTTTTTGCCAATTTCTTGACTGTGTATTAATTCAAACACTGTTTTTTCCAAATTAAGATCTATAAAATGGCTAAAATAAGGGGTTATAAATAAAGTTTATACAAATTTTACATATTGAAGGAGTAACAAGGATTTTGAATGACATTGATTATGCCGAATAAGGTTAAACGCAAATTAAAAATATGGCATGAAAATGACATGTTCATATAAGAAAGTTATCATGTGAAATGTCTCTTAGCTTTTCTTTTCAGCAAAAAAACTGGATATTTCTTAGTTAATGACCTCTTGCAAGGCAAAACCACTGCGGGTTGCATAAATAACCGCATATGCATACCATAAACAATATTTGATGGACTTGTATGCATTTTGGACGAATATTTTTCAACGGATATGTGTTCATGATGCTGAACTTGATGAAAACATACCCCACCCACCGTTTTCTATCAGCAACTAATTTAATATAAATATCAAAAAGAAATAAACAATGTTTTTTTACATTTTTTAAGAACTTTGATGAAACAATATATTTGCAAATCAGGTTATATAAATGTATTCATACAAATTTTATCAACCTTAATCTGATCAATACTGAAGGGCATATTATTGTTGTATATCATCAAGTTCACAGACAAAATAAAATGACTGTCGTAATCTGGTCGGATGTCGTAAAAGCAGTAAACATTCGCGATTAAGTAAATGCCACATTGAAACCATTTATGCGTTTGAAGTACATTGTTGACTTCATTAGATGATGAAATAATACAATAATTTCAACTAGAACTTTTACGACATACAGCTAGACTGCTTTGTACCACAAAAGCTCACGAGTGATCACCCTTAAATGTTCTATAAAGAATTGAGTCATACCTTAGGCTGGTCTCATGTTTCGTTAGTACTTATCATATTTTTACAACTTAACATACTAAGCTTGTGTATATTCTTTATTATACAACACCATTGAACACAATTGCAAAATTATTAGTTTAATCAAGTAAATGACTTTGTATGTATGAATGTTGTAACATTTATATTGCCTAATAAATGTTATGTTGTGTTATGAACAGTTTCAGTTTTAGTTTGGTACACACGTTATCTGATCTGTATGTTAATGTTATCTAGCAGGTGCATTCAACAAGAATTAAATAAAAAAGATATAATTGATAACCAAAATATTTTTCGGAAAATTAAGTACACCAAAACCTAACTGTAATATATTAATTGTATGTACATGACAATGTGATTTGAAATACGTTCTATTAAAACTGATTACATTGCTACTATTTCGTTTAATGCAAACTTATCATTTCATATAATATCTTTGGTTTGTAGTTTGCGTATAATTTCAAATGTTGATTATATAAAACATGTTCTTATGTACATATGGACAACATTCATAACAATTTGAATTGAAGGGATGGATCGATGGTCAAGTGGTAACATGTTGCACTACTACACGAAGATGGTCAAGTGGTAACATGTTGCACTACTACACGAAGATGGTCAAGTGGTAACATGTTGCACTACTACACAAAGATGGTCAAGTGGTAACATGTTGCACTACAACACGAAGATGGTCAAGTGGTAACATGTTGCACTACTACACGAAGATGGTCAAGTGGTAACATGTTGCACTACTACACGAAGATGGTCAAGTGGTAACATGTTGCACTACTACACAAAGATGGTCAAGTGGTAACATGTTGCACTACTACACGAAGATGGTCAAGTGGTAACATGTTGCACTACTACACAAAGATGGTCAAGTGGTAACATGTTGCACTACTACACGAAGATGGTCAAGTGGTAACATGTTGCACTACTACACGAAGATGGTCAAGTGGTAACATGTTGCACTACTACACGAAGATGGTCAAGTGGTAACATGTTGCACTACTGCACAAAGATGGTCAAGTGGTAACATGTTGCACTACTACACAAAGATGGTCAAGTGGTAACATGTTGCACTACTACACGAAGATGGTCAAGTGGTAACATGTTGCACTACTACACGAAGATGGTCAAGAGGTAACATGTTACACTACTGCACAAAGATGGTCAAGTGGTAACATGTTGCACTACTACACAAAGATGGTCAAGTGGTAACATGTTGCACTACTACACGAAGATGGTCAAGTGGTAACATGTTGCACTACTACACGAAGATGGTCAAGTGGTAACATGTTACACTACTGCACAAAGATGGTCAAGTGGTAACATGTTGCACTACTACACAAAGATGGTCAAGTGGTAACATGTTGCACTACTACACGAAGATGGTCAAGTGGTAACATGTTGCACTACTACACGAAAGGTCGAGGGTTTGTATCTCGACTGCGCTTTCCGATAGTTCAAGAACGTTATTTCAATGTCTATATCCCAACTACCGAGTCCAGTACTGGTGTTAAGAAAATCACAGGGACGCAGTGTCGTGTATCGGTGCTTAACTCCGGGCACGATAAAGAACCAGGAAAAAACTATTCGAAATAAGGGAAGAGATGTAAATGCCAAGTTCTCCTGTATCTTTTTCCCCTCTCTCGGGTGCGGCTCTGAAATGACCATAGCTAGCAAAAGATAAACAAAATGTGAACAGAATTGACGAAAAAAATGCCCACTCTGATTTGATATATACATAATATACCGACACAGTATACAATGACCCGTGGACTTTGTCCTTTGGACGTACCTAATGTGATGACAACCATATTTATAATGTGACTTTTTGTAGAACAGACTTATACTGTATAACATATCATACCAGCGTTAAATATGATAGTTCTCAGTTGGATAACTTGATAGCATGTACATGTACCACACTTGATGGTACGGTATCTCAATGTTAGGGAAGATATGTAAAAACAATTTTTGTTCTAAATACTTATTTATGTACAATGTTGCTGTGACAATCAATGTATGTATCTCATACAAACATGGGACGAGGTCACATGACCGACAAAGGTACAGTTTACAAGGTTTATGATTACTCTAGTCCATTATGAACTATACATAAATAATGCGAGATTTGTGACCCTAATTAACCCCTACATGTGCTAGTGGTGTTTGTCCGGTCACAAAATCCTCTAAAAACAAGAACTTGTAGATTAATTAGTTGACTAGATTAATTTGTTGACTAGTTCATTAATTCCTATTTTGTTCATTGTCCAGGACGAGAAAGTCATAACTTTTGTCAAGGTCATTTCTGAACAAGTCAAATATTCACAAATTGTTTTAATTGTAACAATAACAAGAATACAAAAACACAAGATTTAATAAAAAAGGCGAATGTTAAGTACAAGCTAGAGTTCTCTTTTTAAAACGGCTGTACATCTACATTACATATTGATAACGTTGCGGAAATATCTTGTGAACCACGTCGCATTCGTTTAATTAGTCGTCAGGTTTTGAGAAAAAAATATTACAATGCAAAAATGCACGTTACGCTGTAGACAGTTATACAATGAGACCATAAACATAAACAAACACGTGTAAGTAGAAATATTTAATGATGATACGATGTCACTAACGCCGATAAAATCATATTAACATTTTCTACAACATAAACTGCAATTAAGTGCAGTATACGTATAGACAACATTATAACTATAGATTTTCTCTACAAACATGGACGGTCACACAGTTGGATTAGGCAGGTAATTCGTGCGCAAATGTAACCATGACAATCAGTCAATCATCCCGATCATCAACAGAAAAGTATCCCATCATCCACTCTGATTTAAGAATGTTTGCCACAACAAATTAAGAAATGGTTAGCTCAATCAGTAAAAGCTCCATTTTATGCCTGAACGTCCCACGTCGTCTACATACGTTTCGCAGAGTTTTTTTTGTTATGAATCAAAATATCTGTCTTATTATTTAAAAGAAATGTAATTGAGTGGATACGTTTTAAGTCTCAAAGTTTAATATGAATTATAGTAATATATCATGTTCTCGTTTAGTAGACAAAAAAAAGTTTCCATCTCTGTCTGTTTGCATTTATAGGGTTGGGAATTCGAATACGAAAAATTACTATAATTAAATGCAAAGTTTGGCTTTGGTAATGATCTCAAAAAGCGTTCAATCAGAATTATCTTCAAGGTGCACAATGACGATTGTATCAATTAATAAAGTACATTGTATCATAAAATGATACGGATTTTACGTTTCATTACCATAAAGCACCTAACAAAAAGAGCCTAAAGCTGTGGAAAGCAATCAATATTCATAAATCTGGAGTTGAGTCTCTTCATATTAACAGAAACATGTGAAATACTTAGTTGAACAGTAATCATCATTATTAAGCCAAGGCTATGACTGTGTATACAAACCCGGGGCTAAAATAATTAAATCAATGTTACTTCACGTTCGATGATATTAAATGAAACATACAACTATAAATGTACCTAGTGTCTATTAGCTGCATGGTTACCGTAGCGAGGCTGACACGACCAGGACTTAGTTTTTTTTAAAAACATGTTATCAGATTTAATTTAGAAATATATTGATCAACATCGTTATGGATGTAAAAATTCTAAAGTTATAGGTGATCGAATTATGTATTGGTAAAAAAAAAGAAAAACAGTTCGACAGTTGATATGCTACATGTGTATATAAGTACATGTAAGTGAAATCATTTTTCGATGTATGCCACAAATTCCCGTATTATATTAAGTGATACACATCAAAAGTACAATTAACATACATTTGAATACTTTGGTATTTTTTTTATCTAGATATGATCTGATCATGTATAACTTTCATCTCAATTGCATAACCTAAAAATTCTCAACACAAGAAAACTTCAGTAATGTTTCAGTACTTTTTTCATTACTTTTTTCAAATAATCATGCTTGAATGCTCATGGTGTTGCATCAATTTATTCGGAAAGAAAACTAGTATTCACTTGGATAAAGAGTGATGAGTTAACCCGACCGTGTCCTAATTTCAGCGATCTTTAATCATCCGCGACTGAAATAGATCTAGCTTTTTATCCATTTCTTTTTTTAGAAGCAAACGCGAAGAGAGAGATTCTTTAGTTTGTAATGACAAAAAAGTGACGCCTCTTATCCATACATTCGCGTTGAAAAATAATACCACTGGTAGAATAACTTGCCGTTATGATACAAATTGGATATATTGCAGGATTATGTTCGTTTTGAATTATTACATTGTAATGGCATTTCAAACTGTAAAACTATTGAGTTTAAATGCAGTATTTATCCGCACAAAAGTTTCATCCATAGGAGCGATCCGCGCAAATGTTTCATTCATAAAGACAATAAATAGTACGCTTCGCTACATGAGGAAATTATTAGTCCAAACCATATATACATTTGAGTTTGTAAAATTGTGGCCTAGAGTGGGTTGAGATTTTTGTATTATCTAATGCACATCTACCAAATATTATCAATAAAATTTTAACTTTTGCTTCTGACAGTACTCTCAGTGCTTTGATTTTAATTTGTCAGTGCATCGGAGAAATATCTGACGCACCTTTCGAAACGCACTGATTATATCGTGTGTCTATGGTGGCTGATTTATGCCATGTCGTATTTTCGCTTTTTCGCCACAACAAAGCGAAAATGCGAAAATGCGAAAAAGCGAAAATACGACAAAGTCTACTTTGTCATATCTTTGCATTGTTGCATTTTCGCATTGTCGTGGCGAAAAAGCGAAAATACGACAGATGAAGGGCGACAATACGACACCAAAGATGTGTCGTGTTTTCGCCTAACATCTGTCGTATCTTTGCTTTTTCGTGGCGAAAATGTAACAATGCGAAAACACGACAAAGTCGACTTTTTCGGATTGTTACATTTTCGCATTGTTGCATTGTCGCATTTTCGCATTGTTGCGTTCTGGTTACGCATGCGCAGGTAGTTTACATAACCTTATACAAGTTGGTGCGCATGCGCTTGTACAACCGGAACGCGAAAATGCAACAATGCGAAAATGCGAAAAAGTCGACTTTGTCGTGTTTTTGCATTGTTACATTTTCGCCACGAAAAAGCAAAGATACGACATGGCATAAATCAACCACCATATGTGTCGGATGTTTGATAGAACAGAAAGATTTTTTTAATCTAATAAACTTTAGACTTTATGACGCATGACTTTACATCTACTAAACGTTAAATTTAACAATCCCGATTGATATTCTAAGTATTTAGTCACAGCTATAGCGATGTGTTGTCGCCATGGCAACGTTCGAATTTAAAATTCAAATGAAATTGAATTTGTACTGAATGAAACAAACAATTTTGAACAAACAGACCATCCCAGGTCCCTGTATTTGTTCTTAGAATATCTGAAGGATGAACAAGTTTACTTTTAAATGCAATCTTGACCTGTTATGCTTTGTTTGAAGCTTTAATGAATTAACTGGTATTATACAACAAGTTAGGTTAAGGTGTTTATGTTTATAAGACAAATAATTCAGCATGTTTCTGTTTTTCATTTTACTAAATTGTTGTCAAGGATAAGTGGAAAAGGTTATCAACCAAACAAAATTCGTCAAACATTTTATCAATGAGAACATAATACTGGGATTATTACCCGACTCAACGCAGAAAAATCTAAATCATAAAAAATAAACACACTTAATAAGAATATTAATTTGTATATCAACAGAAATCGAATCCAACAGTTGTACAAAACTATCGGTAACAATATATCAACTATAACAATCTCACGATGTTGTGTTTCGTGCTGCCAATTACATGAATTCAAATTCGCAAGATTAAAAACAAACTACGTGAAGTGAATCAGGTCCGTATTACAAAACATTGAATGCACCTTTTGAAGATTTTGCAGTCATTTATTATTCTATTGTCAAGACCGTTTGATTAAAACTTGAAACTTTCATGGTAGTCAAAGAATTCCAAAGACTAACCACAAATGAGTAAACAAATAAAACGCTTAAATTATGATAAGAAATCCTAAGCTGATAGCAATATAACCAACAGCAGCATGCACCAGCGGACAAATACTCCTCCACCTTTTTACATGGGCGTTTTTATCAGAAAACTTTCTGATTACTTTCAATGTTCGACTCAAACTTAGATAACATGCACTTCATTGGGCTTAAGAAAACAAAACGGTTTTATCTCATTCTTAACATTGACACCGGCTTAAGACTTGGAAAATGGGATGTACCAAACATTTCTTTGGAGCAAGTATTAATCGAAGGGTAAAATCCCTCGTTTTTCTTTACACCTGCGTTCATGTATCATCAAACTACATCAATCAAAAACACACCGGGAAGAAACATACTAATCATGATTATCAAATCAATGTGACATTTTTGTCAAACAAATGTAATAAGTACGTGGCAGATGGGTGAGTTTTTGTTCGTTTATAATTATATAACAATGTACATGTACATTGATCACAGTTGAATAAAAAAATGTTCGCAAATAAGACGCACTCAACTGTGAGTTTGTATCCGAGTTCATTCAATAATTTAGAATTCGTCGCCTGAATCTTTTTACATCTCAGAGAGAGCTTTCTCCTCGTGTCCTTGTTGTAGCAATAATTATTGGAGCTCCCGTTAAAAAGTTGTTTAATCACATTTTACGCTATCTTCATGTTTTTCAGTTGACTAGGAACGCTTGTTGGCCTTTTTATCAAAATGGTAAAAATGGAGTTAGCTCATTACTATTCTCAGGCGATGAAGTGTTGCAAACGACTAAATAAAGGTTCTTCAGAATGCAAACATATTATCTTTATGAATGTTTATACCGGTAATCAATATAACTGATAGTGTCAGTCTGTTACGTGGCAAATGTTAATACTATTAAATATTTTCCGGGACACTGACAGCAAGAAATAAGATTGTGACACATACTTTTATATGACTCATGTAGGCGTGAACAATTGAACATTGTATTAACTATCTGATAGTTTTAAAACAGTATATAGGTGACTGATTTGGGGATGGATATTTGCATCTAAAATCATTATTTTGGGTAAAAAAGATTTCAGATCAAACAGATCTCACACGACCTTGGATTATTCAGAAAGTAACTAGTGACAGTATAAGATATTGACCTGCCTGTCCATAGCTGCCTCCCTATAGGAGTCACCGTAATACACCGTAAGACTTTTTACAGTCAATTTAGCTAGTCCTATAATATAACCTATGTCTAGTGAATGAACAGTCAATTAACAGTTACTAGTACCATGATATAACCTATGTCTAGTGACATGAACAGTCAATTAACTAGTCCCATGATATAACCTATTTCTAGTGACATGAACAGTCAATTAACTAGTACCATGATATAACCTATGTCTAGTGACATGAATAGTCAATTAACTAGTCCCATGATATAACCTATATCTAGTGACATGAACAGTCAATTAACTAGTCCCATGATATAACCTATGTCTCGTGAATGAACAGTCAATTTACAGTTACTAGTACCATGATATAACCTATGTCTAGTGACATGAATAGTCAATTAACTAGTCCCATGATATAACCTATATCTAGTGACATGAACAGTCAATTAACTAGTACCATGATATAACCTATGTCTAGTGACATGAATAGTCAATTAACTAGTCCCATGATATAACCTATGTCTAGTGAATGAACAGTCAATTAACAGTTACTAGTACCATGATATAACCTATATCTAGTGACATGAATAGTCAATTAACTAGTCCCATGATATAACCTATGTCTACTGACATGAACAGTCAATTAACTAGTCCTATGATATAACCTATGTCTAATGACATGAACTTTCAAATTAACTAGTCCCATGATATAACCTATGTCTAGTGACATGAACAGTCAAATTAACCAGTCCCATGATATAATTTAAAGTCTAGTGAATGAACAGTCAAATTAACCAGTCCCGTGATATAACCTAAAGTCTAGTTAATGAACAGTCAAATGAACTAGTCTCATGATATAACTTATGTCAAGTGACATGAACATTCAAATTAACTAGTCCCATGATATAACCTAAAGTCTAGTGACATGAACAGTCCAATTAATCTGTCCCATGATATAACCTAAAGTCTAGTGACAAACTGTCAAAATTAAAAGTCACGTTAGATGATCTGTCGATATTTTATGTGACCCTTAATGTCAACTTTATTGACTTATAATTAATACAGTGATAAATTAATCGTAGTACATTGTATTTGCCACTTATAGTAAATTGAATAAGAATTTTGTTTACTAGTATTTAATTACATTAGAAAATGAATAGAAATTTAAAATCGTGATCTCAACACTTCACAACACAGCAATAGTTCCAGGTTGTTCTTTTCTTTTTGTGACCTTTGTACATAGAATTAAATTTAAACTAAATCAACAATAAGCACAAGTGAATAATGAAATAAATCAGATGATGCCATTTGATTGGTGGATATTTTGAGTATAGCCAAATGTGCCGCCGAACATTGTGTTACAAGTATTCTGTTATTTGCTAATCTTTTGGCGCTTCGAGGCGCTCAGACGCATTGATATGCGTATACTCGTAGATTATGCGTAACAAACTTAAACTTAAAAAATCAGTTTCATCAGCAAAAACAGTATGACTATAAATTACCAGCTTTATAGACGTGGCTCATTAAATATTCGTTATGTGTTGTCCTTATGCATGTTTGTTTCACTTTCTTAAAATGGTCACGCCCTTTTTTCGAGGGTGACATTTTGTAAAAAAATATGCCTCAAAGTATTTGCTACTCAAATGATATAATTGATTTATGGAATGAATTGTCGGTCAATTGTTGATTGATTGTAGTCCCTGGGTGCAACTGAAACGGAACTGATAAAAATTCTACTTGACAACAATTTATTATGTAAACATGTGTTTGTGTTCAGCATTGCTATAAATTCTGTAGCGTGACACTTTTATCATCGTTCAATATTTTAGAGAATAAAAATAAAGCCATTCAAAAGACCAGAAATAGAATGTTACACATACTTTTCTGCTATTAATGTAGGTAATGGTAAATATTTTGTTTATCATAGTGTTACCACTATTGAAAAGGCCAGCCAAGTTGGCTTATGAGACACCTATCTTTTGTTCGCACAGTATCTCCTGTGTATATAGTGACATTTTGTTTTTTACTGCATGTACGTATTAAAAACTATTCCATTGTTTTTTGTAACATACGTTGAAAAGTTTTGCGACAATGATGACTGGGTTACACATCGATTGGATCATACATGACAGGTAACAGTGTCCTAAGTCCATAACTATAACCAGTTCTTCTTTTAATGTATTTGGCATTTAGAATTATATCATGATACAGTGCAATCTCTCCTGGTCAGTCCTCTCTTGAGCGACAACCCCCCTTAACAACAGCATGACTTTTCCCTAATCATTTAACCGCTCTATAACAACAACCTCTCAACAACGACATCATTTTGCTTCTCACAAAGGGTGTTGCTTTGGAGAAGATGCACTTACCAATGATGACACAGGTTTAAGATAAGATAAGATAATATTTATTTCAAGTTGGTAAGACAACAACAGTATAACATAAGCCATCTAAGAGCTTTTGAGCCGAGGTATACTTACAAGATATAACCTTTCGTTAGAAAATGAAACAATTACAATATAGAAGTATGAAACAATATGGTCGAAATAGAGCAGAACAGTTAAGATATATTTATTTGTTTATTTCAACAAAACATGCGTACATTTTGTATTTCATTTGAACATTAAACATAAGAAAGCTTATGTTACGCTCCAAGTTTACTACATGTATACTTGGAAACATTTCGACAAACAAAGAAAGTACATGATGTATAATTGATGGACAATTTGTACTGTTACTAGAATGCGCAGCGGACACAAATTTATATAATTTGGTTAAGCATGCTTTGACAATATCTCAATTAGCACACAAATGAATGTTTATTTGTATGCCAATGAATGATGCAAATTGCTTCAACAAAAAAACTTTCTGTTTGATACTTCATTGGTTATGAATATAGCCTTCTCTGAAAAATTATTTAATGTTTGTGTCTTCACGTACAATGTTTTAAAAAATTAGCATTTGCGGGAGTCGACCATTGTGGACACAAGTGTTGTATACGAAGCAC
The DNA here is from genome assembly GCA_964023205.1 of Lutraria lutraria. Lineage (NCBI taxonomy): Eukaryota > Metazoa > Mollusca > Bivalvia > Venerida > Mactridae > Lutraria > Lutraria lutraria. Next base: position 12,149,936 of record OZ026846.1, on the reverse strand, counting down.
AAAGGAAATGAGAAATGACAATGAATTAATTCGTTAAAACAAAATGAATATTGGAAGAGATTTGTTATTTCATGGCGCCACTATAGAGTAACAAACAGGTATAGCGATGGCAGTTACATACAAAAACATTCTCACTTACATCTTAACAATGTTTATTGCAATTACATACTATTCGAATGAGATGTGATAGGTCGGGTGTACGATAGAACTAGATAATCGCGCCTGGTGTGATAGATCTGTATAAAAATATATACTAGTGTGATAGAACAATAAACAACAATAAACTAACTTGCGCAAGGTGTGATAGAACGAGTGGTTATTAAACTACAATGTATACCAGTAATTATGAGATATAATTAATCATACTTTATTTTCACATATGAAACTTTGTTGAAAGTACTCGCGTGAGGTGCAAATTTTGCACGTGAAATGTGTAACAATCGAATGAGCCATGGTTTACGCGTGTACTATGTAGTAAAGATGTTATATATTATCAAGATCGGTATATTGTTAGCTATGGTATCGTGCAACAGATGCTTCTGTTGGGTTATCTTTTATTATTATCATTGATCAAATAAACAGCAGCGACAGCAGCAGCAACAACAATAAACAACAGTTATTTGAATGTTTTAAGTTATGTTCAGTCATGTCTATATATCTACCGTAAATGTAGATATTCAAAATTGATGCGTCGTTTCATTATGGAAAACTGTGTATTTTATAAATTGTTAGAATATGACATCAAATAAATACTGAATAACCCGCTGGGAAGTTTTAGGTAACTCCATAATAATTATAATAATTGTTGAGATGCATTAACAACTTTTGTTATGTAGAATAGGGTATCCCGGCATGAAATAAGTCACGTGTCATCCATATAATACTATCATCTAGTATTTATGAATATAAAACATCATTAAGAAAATCGAAAATGTGTTAGTTTCGCCTTTTCAAAAATGGTTATTGACAAAGGTATGCGATTGAAGAATGTAATTAGCCCTTTCCGTCTCAATACACACTTTTGGTTTTTGTTTAGCTTAGAGGAAAAATCAATAAAACCACAAATCAATGATGAAATGTTCAGGAAGTGTGAGTTGAGATAAATATCAAATAAATTATGAAAAACATCAGCGACTGAATATTACTCAAGCGTAAATAAGTGTTACTGTGTAACATATTTGTATCTATATTTTTATATTAAATGGTGTATGAATATTTTTATTACCACATACGGGTATCGATTTGTTTAATACGTACATGTATATATATAGGTTAACAAACGAGAGTAAAACATAAATGTAAGACTGATCTAAAAGATGTACTAAAATTGTTTGATCTCTATCAAATATAATGAATCTATTATTATATACAATACGTAATTTCTATTCTAGTGAAAACACTTGTATGACACAACCAGGAAAATATTATGAATTTTTAACACTATATTATGTAACACATTGATTCGTACTGAACATTATTCATATAGTGTGTTCAGTGAGTATAACACAGAGAAGACATTCTAGTCAATACTCGCGGAAAACATACTGTGAATCAAGCATGTTGCTTCTTAATCTACTTCCAATAACACCTGTAAATATGACAACCGATCGATATGAGATGTTTTCATTTTATGAACAAAGAAATGCTTGCTCATAAACAACAATACCATCATGCTGATTGGTTGCCTTGGTATTTTGTTTTGTTTTATCTCTATACAGGTATCTCGTGTTCATTTTAATAAGAGTTAGTGATTTGTAATATTGATACATGTATAAATCATATTTTACAAAGTGTTTAAATAATCTTACCAGTTGGATGGAAATAAATTCCTATAAAAGCACAAACGATGAGAAGTTTTTGTGCTTGTAACTCCATTTTTTCTTGTACCATAAGAATATCATTTGATTGTTATATGAAACCGGTAAATACGCAGTGTACTCCGTTAAGGTAATTTGGTGTTCGCCTCCGATCGGGTGACGTCGTAGGCAGTGGTGAATCATGGGAAGGATCGAGATATTCAAACGCAAAAGATAGATGGCGCTCGTTATCCGGCCGCGGGCACGCTATGTTAAGTGTCCAAATAAGTTAATCGCACAAATTTTACGGAAATATGTTAACAGTTTAGATAACCAAATTACCTGTACAAATATCCCACAAACTGAGATTAGACAAGTTAATCCGGAAAATAAATAAACACGACAATATGGTGGTTTATTTTATCTTCGTGATCGTGTCATTACTTGATAAGATATTATACAGTATATTATAACTGCAAAACTTGATTAATGTCTAATAAATATTAATTACCATTGCATATTTTCATCTCGATAAATACAACAACAACAAAAAAACGGAACACATACATTCGGCTTATCATGGTGACACCAGACTTCAAAGGGGGCCTTAAGCCCCTAGCTCCTGCATTTGTGACTTTGACTCCCGCTCGGGACCAGAAAATATCGCATTTGAGAAAGCGGTCCAGAGCGTCAGTGGAATCGATCTACCCGCGCGCCATATGACCTTGACTGTTGGCGTGACTTTAAATTGTCTTATTCAAAATTTGATTAATTTTCGACAAAAATGTTTCAATTTTTCAGTTTTGTTTACTCATTACGTTAATGTATCTATCCATTAACCTTACATTAAATTGTTTAAAAATAGTAATTGCAAAATGAAATGCTTGTAAATTTGTCCGTAAATAAACAACATTAGCTTTTATGTGAATTTAACAATCATATTAAACAGAATATAATTTATAGTTGTGTCTTATGTTTTCCTCAGAGGTTTAAGGAACATTATTATTCACTGTTGTGAAACGAAAGGTAAAACATGTTTACCTAGGCCTGAAACTCACTGAGTTGAACTGTTTTATCGTTAATTAGAGAATCATAAATATTAAATAATTCAAACAGTGTGTCAAACCTCCCGCAAAAATAGCGAGTAATTGTAGCGATGAAAAAAATCAAGATTTATAAAACATGTAATACATGTATTATAAATGAGTTGTAGTTACAGTTGTGTACATACTTTATTTACACACATGTATATATCTACAGTAAGGTGTGTTCATTAAGACCTTACCCACAAATAATGCGGTCTTAGAAGAAATGCCGGATCTTTATTTAGGGATTAATACATACTGTAAATGATTTAATTGGATAAAAAAATACTGATGAGTACAGCCAGGTGGCCACTGTATTGGGGTGATCTTTAAACACGTGGTTAACTATATGTGTGGGTACTCTTAAGCTTTAAATTCGCCACATCAGGTTAAAACAACATGCAAAGACATTGTTTTCTGAAGCGCTTTTGAAAAAGTCATACACATTATACGTGAAATGTTCATCTTCAGTTTTGTACTACATGAAATGAAAGGTTGCCGCATTGAAAGGAAGTAACACGGATGAATATTTCAACACAAATTTGATGATAAAATTTATGTTTACAAGCATGATTTCAAGTATGTATGATGTAATCAATGACTTATATGTATACACACTATTTAAATCCTTGATGTAATAGAAGTTGTTTACGCGAACGTGTTTTAAAACTTTAACGAATGCCTCGAATTCAGCTTTTCACGGACCGTTAGCTACGTAGTATTTCGTCGTTATTAAAAGTATTGTAAATACAAAAAAATGTACATTTCTGGCTAAAACAGTGTTTTGGTTTTTATTAATATAATGATAAATAAGCTATAGTCATTGTCAAGAAATAATGAGTTTAACTGTCTGCGATGGGAAAATAGAAGACTACAATAAACCTTTCAATGGGCGATATATTATGTATAAGTATGAAAGGCAAAAAAATGCACCAAATTCCTTTTCTTCTATATCAGAGACAGGGTACGTTGTTCCATATACTATTCCGGCACATATTTTACCGCCCCTGTATCACACTGTTCAAGATGACCCCTGAGCGCAACACTATCTTACCAATTAATGCACTAAAATACTGGGTCATTTATACATGTACATACAGTGAAATCCTCAAAAGCGTATTAGTTTACTCAAATGCATTGGTTAATAAGCATCGTCATTCAAATTGCCAATGACATGTATATAGAAAATGACGCATAGATTTACCTAGTCACGAGTAATTCGTGTTTAATGAAGCGGAAGACCTTTTAATGAATCTGCTCCTTGCTACACGAAACTAGCTGTTAATATTATAAAAGTATCATTGCCCTATTGGAATAATTTCTTTGATAGTTAGGTATACCTCGGATACTATTATTTTTATGACACATTTTGTGTTAGTTGTTTCTCTTGTTGAAAAATAGAAAATATTAATTTCTTTTGATATTGCGTGATGATCAACATTTTTCTTTATTAAATTATATTGGTACTGTGCAATTGCATCTTTTTACCATGAGTTTTCAGTGAAATTGCTGTTCTTTTTTCTTTAATCTTTGAAAAATGGGATACTCCCATAGACTTAATGCGAATTCAAAGGGTAGATAACTGGGTATGCCATTGTTTTAAAAATATCTCACGGTAAATCGTTTTATATCATGGAAACCCTTTAAAAACTAAATATTTTCAAATTTTGACGGCGCCATTTTGAGAAAAAATTAGGTGTTATAATTACACGAGTTTACCAACATGTTTGCATCTTCCTGATTAAAAATCAGAGCGGTGTTTTTCTTTGAAATACGCTGTGAGTTTGACGTACTGTTCTATCGTTCAACTGATTCTTAATATCACGTGGAATCGCATCAAATAAAAATACTTGTATTTGTTTACAATGATCGTCTTTACATCCGATACTCTACAAATCTTAAATCCAGCGATTTAATTTTCGATTTAACGCGGTTTAAGATAACCGACTTTCGGTGGTCAAATGTAATTCAATTTTTATCAGTCTTTTCTATAAATAGAGTTTTGTTGACAACAGCTAAGATAGGAATTTTCATGAAGATAACCTATTTTAGACATTATAGCTCACCAATCTGTCCGCTTATATAAGTGGTTATTTTTGTCTGAAAACGGTGTTTTCACCACTACTACGTAGGAATTTGGATAACAAAAAACGATGGTCACGTTTTCAATGTACATTCAATACATGTTTCCTTCTCTGTTAACGAGTATACATTTGACAATGTTTGTTTGTGGTTCCGTGCGAAATTATTATGCATTCGTCTGATTCCAACAGGTCTGTAAAGCAAAGGTTAATAAAAATACTGAAGGTACTCATGGAAACGGTTTGTTTTTGTTTGTTAATTTCGTGTTTTACGCCCTTTAACAGTTAGAGTTATATGAGGCGGGCAGTTCACCGAACCATCGTTCCTGGAAAGAACAATGGAAATACTAGACTCCCCATCCTCCGTAAGTAAGTTACTGCCTACTTTCTCACATAAAGAGACATTGTCGGTAGCTGGCCTCGAACCGCGACCCTCTATCAGTGAAGTCAGCGACCTAAACCACTCGACCACGGAGGCGGGTCCATGGAAACTGAACTTACATAGACGGAATGGGGACTAGTTTAACAATTACGCGCATGGTGGATGTAGGAAAACATAGTACTTCGGTCCGCATCAAAATTCATAGACGCCAAGCTTGTGATGGCTATCATTCAGTTTCCAAAAATAAACTTGCAATACGATTTGTTCCCTGAATAGATTCTCAAAAGGAACTATCAAATAAAACTGTAAAAAAAGACCTTATTTAACAACCTCTAAACATAATTAAAGACCTTGTTATGTAAGATCAAACCGTGAATAATTTAAAGTTTTAATACAAATTCTAACTTATCTTGCGTCTGATGATTTTGAGAACATGTGTTCTTTTTAGTCCCTTACGACATGTGTAAATAAAAAAGGATCAACAGAAAGAATATCGAGTTGTTTCAAGGATGTGCAATAAATTGAGACATAAAATACTGCTAAATATGGAGCCATGTTGTATTTAATGGTCTCTATTGCTCTACATTTCTTAAGTTGCCACAAATACTTCAATGCCACATAAAGCAATTGGGTCATATTTTACCTCGGTAGTAAATATTTCGTAATCAAATTGGAACTTAGTGGGAAAATAAATATGCCGTTTGTATATACAATGCACATTGCAGTGCGACCAAATGATACCGAATGGTAAAATATCAAGCCAATTTGACCCCTGTCAATTAGTTATTTATACCTTATTAAATGCCCATTAGCTTTTTGAATTTAGTAACATAGAACAATTGATAAAATTATGGTAAAATATAAGAAATGTATTCTATTTGCTCCAAAACAATGTTTACATAATGCCCTTTTTAGCCAGATCTCGTAATAGCATTGAAAAAAATATTCATTATACTGTGCTACATTTCTATATGTACTTCGTGATTAAAAATGAAAATTTTGGAATGTTTATGAAAGTAAAAGTCAATTTCACTGATAGGACATCATTCAAGGTAAAAAAAGACCTACTTTAATTTTAACATACAAAAAGCTAATGGGGCTTTAACTGTTCATGAAGTATGCAAGAACAGTTCAGGAAAAAATCATGATTTCATATTCAAAGGGGGGGGGGGGGTGATTTAGTAAACCTAAACAAAAGAGTACTGTCTGTAACCATTTATTTTTCAAACTGAGTACTGTCTGGGTCTTCACAGTTCTGATGTTACTATTCATCTATCAAACATGTCGTGAAACATAAAGATTTACGACACGTCTTTTTATAAATATATTTACATGGGACAGTAAAGTGCAAATTCTAAGAGGAACGATCTTCAATAAACTAGTTGGATATCTCCCTTGTGTCCAATCCTAGATAGGATCAGGGATGCTATATTACATAGCATCCCTGGTAGGATTAAATAATTTGTGTTGATATGCAATTGATTACCAGTTGGAGATCATACCAGGCTAAAAATAAAAATAGTTGTTTGGAGTAATCCTAGCAAATAAGTAAAATTATTTCATTCTTTTGGGGGAGGGCATTTATTTTTTTACTATTGTTATATATTTTATAAAAACTCCCTACATACCTACCCAGTGCTAAAATTCTGGGTCGGAGCACTCCAAACAAACTTATTTTTATTTTCAGTCCCAGTTTGACAACAGTAGCCCCAAACACAATTCAATTATGGCTTTCATTATCTGACATATTTGAATTAAATGTATGCTACATACTATACAAATTATGTAATTAGTTCACTGGGAAAGAACACGGGCAGAAGTAACAGATGTATTCAGGAGTAAACTAGAAAGTGTCTGAAGGACACTAATGCCCCTGCAGAGGGCCAAGTCAAAAAGTGGCCATTACTCTGTGAAAATGTTTGGACTTTACCTGTATTTTATTATTATACAACTTCATGTAAAATATGAAACCAATCCATGAATTAATTCTTGAGTTGTCGCTCGGAAACCAAAATATGAAGACGAAGAGGGGTAACCTTTTATGCTCTTCCGCCTAAAATATTATTATAATTCGGTTACAAGCTCATTAGGAAAACTAGAACTATCTCTAAAGGTGATGAATACTCCCAGATGTCACTTCGACACTGTCATTGTTACATTTTACAAAGGGAAATATATAGCATTTTCATTATTTAAATACCTGAAAATTGTTGCTTTAAATTATCCTGACCAATTTCTAAATATACATTATATAAAAAGATAACAAAGGGCCATAACTCATTAAAATTCACTTGAACAAAACCTATTGTGGGCATGCACCACTTGGCAAACTACTTATCACTTCTAAGAAGTTTCACTGAATTCCTGCATGCAGTTGCTGAGAAATAGTTTGGACAAACTTAACCTATTGTATAAAACAAAGGGCCATTACTCAGTGAAAATTAATCCAAACAAAACCTGCTTATTGCATGCACAACCTGGCTTACTTTTTATTACTTCTGTGAAGTTTCATTGAATTCCTATGAGTAGTTGCTGAGATATTGTATATACACTGTATAAAAACCAACAAAGGGCCATAACTCGGAAAATTCAACCAAACAAGACAAGCTTAATGTATGCACAACTAGGCTAACTACTTATCACTTCTGTGAAGTTTCATTGAATTCCTGTGGGTAGTTAATGAGAAATAGTCCAGACAAAATTTGCCTATTGTATATACTGTATAAAAACAAAGGGCTATAACTCAGTGAAAATTAATCCAAACAAAAAACGGTTTCATTGAAATCTTGTCAGTAGTTGCTGAGAAATTGTTAAGACAAATTTTGTCTACAGACGAACGGTCTAATCGACCGTCAAGCGTGAATCCAATATAGCCCCCATACATTTCATATCTGGTTGTATAACAAGTATGGTAGGTATACTTAGGGATTTGTGTGTGTGGACTTCTATTGTTATTTTAAGAGCAAAAGGAAAGGTAAATACATGTATGGGACAGTCCAAGGACACAGGAAAAATTAGGGTAGTTAGATTAACTAGAAACAAACCATTTTTTTACACCTCATCTACTTCTAATTACTGGTACATGATCTATGTCTGCTTATTTTTTATGGGAATATTTGGGCATCAAGAAAATATTCAGATAACTTTGAAATTCTTTTTATTTTCACCATTAACAGTAAGACACAATTGAGCACTTATACTATATAGTTACATATTTTGATTGATTTTAAGTTAATTCCATCATGACAGATATGCAATATGTGTACAATGATAATAGTAACAACAAAACATAAAGATGTACACAGAATCAAAATAGAACAAGATGGTAAAGAAAGCTTGCGTTTTAACATTAAAGCAAAATGGAAGCAATACGACAGGAACCTAAAACAACTTAAAACATCCTACTTAGAGCAAAATAGTGACAAAACAATTGTATTATGCTCCACAGACAATGCACAGGACCAGACAGCATAAAAATAATTACTAAATTTAAACTGGGGGTACAGAGCTGATAGTACAGCAAAGAAAGGGGATGAGGATGTTAAAATTACATGTTCTCTGCAGATATTAACAATCATTGTTTATCAATAGGCAAGTGAAAAATTCCTAATTGACAAAATATAAAGCTACCTACAATAAGTTAATGCTTTCATTGATTTGCTCTGAGACAAATAGACTACTGTATACATTGAAATTTTGGCGGTGGTTTAATGTTCGCTATTTTGGCGGTTGATAGGTTTCAGCCAATTTAAAACCCCACCAATAATTCACACCGCAGATATATAACACCGCAAATAATAGCAAAACAATAACTTGACTTAAGCTACAAATAATGTATCAGTGGTTAAATGTGCAAACACATGTAAATAAGTTACACTTTTTGTAAATATTCATAAAATGGCATACGTAATTGTCTTTTATCAACAAAAAATGCTAAGTGACATGGACAAACCATTACCATTTGTAAATAAAAGGTGCTAATCGTCGACTGTGTTTGCAATTTTTATTACAAAGGGACACTATTAATGATGTATATCACAATAACAAAAGGGCATTGTACTAGTATTAGGAAGGTATGAAAATGGTTACAAACAAAGAACATTTATCAGATGTACAGCAAATTAAAGTATAGGTTACATTGGTGTAATTTTAGCGGGCAACAGACAATGCATGTTTTTATTTTGGCGGATTGATAAGAAATCGCCAATTCTTGACCACCGCCAATATTTAACTTTTCATAACAGAAAACAAATATCTACCGTGTATTGATATATTGAGTAACAATAGCATACCTATCTTTACAATCAGCATCCACCATCATTACTTGGTGCTATGTAACAGACAGGGTCTAATGACAGTCAGTACTTAATAATTTCTTAATTACACTGAGCTGTTGTTTATTCACAAACAAATATTACTTTAAAACACCTAGATTGAATAAAGGGAGGTAATTCAAATTGCTAATGGAAAAAATAAAGAAAAGCAAAGCTCAATGGGAGATAATTGATAATTGCCAAAAAAGCACCAATATACATGCAATTAAAAGAAATACATGTTTCAACATCTAGTGTATTATAGAAATAATGTGATAGAAAAGACATAACAGATTTTGCCATACAACTGGCTGAACACAAGAGAATATCCCATTTACCTTCACTTCAACTTAAAACACAATGTAAACTGTCAATAAACAGCCTAGACACATTTTTTTGTACAATGAAAACAGTTTCAATTCACCCCAAAATAAATTTAGAATGCAGATCACAAATTTTAGGGTAGAGAATATTCTACCTAATATTACCAAACTATTTCACTTTTTATAAGTACTTGTCTTCATTTCATCACTCAATGCTACTGTAAGCACTGAATTCCAGACTCTAAAAAAATGAGACCAACTTTTATCAGAAATATGCTGCACAATTTATACAGATAACTAACTAGTTGTAATGAATATATCATAATATCAGTGTCAAACATCACAGGAGACCAGACTACGACCTGACCTCATTCATTTTATCTAAAAGTTCATCAGCATCTTCTCCAGTTTTCACTCTAATCATCATTGGTATTGGTTTATCAGAGGGAACATCTTTTATTGTTGGGTTCACTATACACATCATACTTATATTGTTCTTCCCTTGTCTAGCTAATGGCATCGATTCCGACAGAAGGATATTTAACAATATGTTCCCTGGAATTAAACACATATATTATTGGCAAACGGCTGTACACAAATACTTACTGTCTGCATTATAAACTTTCTTAATTTTCAATTTGGCCAAGGAAATTATCACATATGTCTGACTAAAAATCAATTAACAAACAGAAATATATTGACCTAATGATAGCAAGTTATGATATGGACCAAAACACATAATTTTCAAAGATATAAACAGACTTTTATGAAATAATTATCTCTAATGGACTTCCAAAATGACAATATTCAAATTATTGCACCTCTTATGAAAATTGGATTAGTTTAATAAGTTAATGAATAGATAAACAATTTATTTTATGACAATTTATCAAAGATAAAAAAAAGTAAAACAATAGTTAAATATGTCTTTCTTTATGTATGATATCATTTGGCAATTTGAAATATTGTGTGAAGTGCTTGAGTGTAATAAAACATCAAAAAATTAAATGAAAGTGTCAGAATATTATGCAAAGATTACGTTGTTGAAAATATTACGACAATTAAAATCCTTTTTTGTAACTTCAGTTATTCTGTCAATCTAAAATCAGTTGCTATCAATAAATGTTAATGGTGTATTTTGTAACAACCTAACAATGGTACTTAAACTACACAATGAGAAATTTAAGTAACACCTTATAAAAGACAACTCACGCTAGCACAATAAAATAGGAAAATGTAAATGCTGCTTGCAAATAAATCAGTTTTTGTCCATTTTCAAGGTGGTTCACTCCAAAATATTTAATTATAACCCTATGATTTAATCTTGTTTTACAGTGCACCAACCACCAATGGTCATGTAGCACACAAATTAATTATCACGAGCATCATAACAAACATTCTAAGTACAGAGCAGTTCATAGAATTTATTTTCCAACAAACTAATTTAAAAATTGACAGTAAGATGTCTTGTTTATCCTCAAAACATTATTTGTTCAGTTACATATCACTTTTCACTGACCTAAACTAACATATTATTCAATTCCAGAGTGAATTATTGAATGAAATTAGATATTAACACTAACCAAGAGAAGTATCAGCTCTCACAAGAAGCTGAGCCTTGCCATCAATTTTCTTCAGATGTATAAACCCAACTCCTCTCTCAGTCCATGCACCATTCTTTTGGTAAAACAGTTTACACCTAATTGAAATAAAGAAATGACAAACTTCTAAAACTCAACCAATAAAATAAACAAAATTCTATTTACATACAATACTAATGATCATTACTGAGTGTACAAAAAAAAACAATGTTTGCTGTCTTAAATAGAGTCCATGCTTTCTTACACATATACCCACTTCTTATAATTAATATTTTAACAGAGGAAGTCACAATCAAAAGGCTGAAGAAATGAGAAATGAATCAATCTGGTATGCATTTTATATTAATCCCACTACATTCTATGGATGGTAAGAAATCCTACTTTTTGCTGTATAAGGATCCTTCCTCTTTATGTTCCACAGTTTCTACAGCTGGAGGTACATACTCTTCATCCTCAGCACTACTTGTAGCAGGCTGTGAACTTCCAACAGCAAAACTGAAGCCACTCAATGCACCAGTAGAAGACACAGTAGATGTTGTTGTTGTTGGTTTCAAACCAAAACCACTAAAACCTCCGGTTGTAGCAGATTTATCAGTGTTCATATTTCCAAAACCAAACGTTAAACCAGTTTTAGGTACTGGTTTTTCTTCTTGTTCCGATGCTTTTACTAGAATACAAAATGAAACAAGAACAAACATGATGACTGTACTTCATTCAGTACTGTAGAAATTTTTTTTTTTTTAAAAATCATCATTAACATACTCTCCATCAGACATCAGTTGATTCAAGATTTCAATTAATTAGAAACTTCTACAAAGGCATCTTGTGATATAGATAACATGGTTTTCAAAAATACATCAGTGAAAATAAAACATTTAATACGGTGAAGTGTTTTCAAACTTTATGAAGACTTGTAACAATTTATATGGACCATGAGATGCTGGTATTCTAGTGTATACTGGATGAACAAAAAATACACCAGCTCATAAATGAGGAAATAAGAACATATTACATAGTTTGATACAATGTAAACTTGACCTTAAGCTATCGAAATGGCGAGTATAAATTTCATACAATAATATTCATACAAGTACCATTTGAGATAAAAACAAAATAAATATGTACATTAGCAAAATATGTTCAATGTTTGATTATTAATTTCATTGGTTTATTCAGTCATTGTTTATACATGATGTATTTACCTGATTCGTCCTTTTTCAAACTTTCACTTGTATCCTTAGTTTTTTCTAACTCACCAAGGTGTTTTTCATAGTCTTTAAATATTGGGGAAAGTATACAATATGGATTTTTGTCAAGATGTTGTTTTATCCAATTAAGAACACTTAAATTTAATGCTTTCAGATTTGACAAATAATTGTTTTTATTGGCTCCATTATGTTCATCACTGCTACCATTTGTTTCAGCTCTCTGCTTTTTCACTGGTGATGATTCAGTATCATCTTCGTCTGCCTTTCTTTTTTCTGTTTCTTGTTCTTTGATTGCTTCCAGTTTCTCGGCAGTTGATATCTTAGATTCAGTCTTGAAGAAATTCCCACTCCCAGCACCAAACATAGGAGTGCTTGTCTGTTGTGGTTTAAATGCAAATCCTCCAAACCCCGCAAATGCTGATTTTGCTGCCTAAAAGTCAGAAAACAAATTTTGTTAAAGACGACTATATTTGGAAAATTTGGACAAATCATTAAGCTTTCAAGAAGACCCAAATGTAAGGATGTCAGAACTATAAATTTTCATTCTATCAATACAATACCCCTTACTACAGTTGATGCTATTTTGGTCATGATAAACAAACAGTTTTAATATAATATTCAGTATGATGTTGTAAAAGTCCTCTGGATTTATTCTTATATCAAAAAATACCAATACATATGTAAATATGAAGATAATTATGTAACAGTTTAGGCAGATTTAATTGAGGAGGAAGACCCCAGACTTACACCTGGGTAGAGCCACTTATCTTCCATAAGCTAGCTGGACACTTTCCTTAAATTAGTTCCGGGAGGTATTTGAACAGTCAGCACAGGGGTTAGCCTTTACAAGTCAGATACCATAACCCTCTACTACAGAGGCAAATAATTCTTAGTAACAATAGCATCACAGGAAGCATGTACTTACAGTATTATCTGAAGTATTCTTCCTCTTAGCTCGAATAATCTGTCTTCCTTTCAATGCATCATCACTTGCTCTTACAAATTCTCCTGCCTAAAATGTAATATCATATGAGTTTGAAGTTGATTTTAATACCAAAGATTGAAGTAAAATGATTGTGCAGATTTTTTTTGCAGATAATGAACTTATTTCAAAGAATGCCATAGATATACACAGCACTTTGACCAATAGTCAAATAAACACAACTGTCAGCTGGTAATCCTGAGAAAACAACTAACTGTTTTTACCTTTATTAGCGCATCTATCATATACCCCCCCCCCCCCCCCTCTTATATAGTGGGAGAGTGCTTATTTCAGGTCCTTTTTTCCATAAATTGGGAAGGGGCCTTAGCCTTTCATTTTGGGAAATGCAGGCATGATTTTTGGCCAAATTGGGAGAAGGTTAGACAACCAAGTTAGAATATGTTCTACAGTGTTCGGTTAAGAAAACTAAAGAATTGCATAACAATTCAATAAATAATGCTAAATAATTTTCTTCACAGAATGTGAAAAAAATAGATTCAGGGAGAATCCTATTTCATCAAATTGAGATTTTCAGTATTGCATTTTTGGGAATTTCTTTCACCAAATTGGGAATAAAAGAAACTTTCTGTAATTGGGAAGTCACCAAATTTTTTATTTTAGAAGGAAAAAAGGGCCTGTATTTCACTTTTGCTGATTGAAGTCTGTTAATGTTTTGTGAACATGTATACTAAGTACCAGTAGCAAAGGTATGATTGCTAGAAATCATGAAACTATGTTTTGTTTATCTATGATTTCTATCTGTCTCAAATTGCGGTCAAACCCCTCACGGGAATGTAGACCTTATGCGCTCGTCAGGGGACAAGAGAAAATTAGTAAGAATTGAAAAGAAATAGAGGTTTAAAAATCAGAACATGAAAATTGGTAAAAACAGGTTAAAAATAGGGCAGGTGGTTTTATGGAGAGACATGTTCAATCTGGCTTACCGCCAGACTAAACTGGTGACCCGCACTGACAAGTTGACAATGCCTGAGGGAAGATCCAATGTACAATGGTGCGGGGATAGATGGAATTAAAGTAAATTAGGAGCAAAAAAAATCTGGTCCTCACCTAGTCGAAGGTCTTTGACGATTATATGTATGCATTACATAGCAGTTCATCGTCAAAGCCACTTGCTAACAGGTAAACAACTCAAACTGAGTCGTGTTCGTTTTCCTATTTAACGCACAAATTTCGGTAAAAGTTGCATACATTATAGTATAATCTATCAACATGACCAAAAATATACCTTCAACAGGCAAAGGCATTGAATATTTTGTCGATGTTTCAGACTACCCTTATTTTCAAAATTTTCCTCGGATTAAGTCTGTAACGTTCAGGAATTTACGTAAAATGATCTGCTTCAACAGATACATGTACAAGTCTTAAGCTGTTGACTTTGAAAGAGGACAGAAATAAAAAGACCCATTTAGTTATGGAACCCAGAACTAGTCCTCACCAGGGATTGAACCCGGGACTGTAGGCGGACTCTCAACCATGTTGATGGTTAATCCAACAGCAAGGCTGTTCAAAGTGGCCATATTCCTGCAATCAATACATTCCTCCCCCTTTTACTTATTAGAGCTCACTAGCTCTTCAGTTTGATACTCCAAGCCTTTGCACGAGTTGCCTGGTCAAACACTGCTGCTTTACTTAGTAAATTAGGGGGTTAAACCCAGGACCCTTAGGATTGTAGGCTGACACTCAACCACTTATCTATCAAGTGGCCATATATTTCCTATCAAGTTACAGAATACTTATGGTAGTCTTAGTTTTAGAGATTGCTTTTGTTTGTAGCACGTTTTAAGTCTGAAGTTCATTATATTGAACTTACATCTTCCGGTTCATCTTCAGCATCCCAATTCCTGTCCGTTAACTCCGAAGTCGCTCCTCGTTTTGCCATATCCGACTACTGCTCCTTTACTCGCGAGAAAACCAAACAATGGGTGGAGTACTGAAAAAATAATAATAAAGTGGATTTTTTTATATTAGCCGGTGATGACCTCGATTCGGAATTAATCAGTTCTTTAAAGAATACTTTTTTCTTTGAATTGGTTGAATTTATTTCAAGCGACATAGAAAATTAATGCCGAAATACGTGTATGTTTCTTCTGGAACATCAAATAATTTCGCACACTTACATCCGGGGACGTTTAACCGGTTAACTGTCAATCTATCGAAAGTCAATAAAATAGTTCCATAAGACTTATGGTGATTTTATTCTGCAAACGGAATTATATAACTTAATTGAAGGTGTTTGAAGTAATATAATAAAAACATTCAATGTTATCGAATTAATATTCATTTTAAACGTACTTGACTTTTACGTGTACATGTCACTCAACTTTGCGGACGAATATATGGATCATGAATACAGTTTCAGAGACAAAATTTACAGTTTATTGAAGTTGTTTTGACAAGGAGAGTACATGTCGGTCTTTTAGTTTTAGCGTCATACAATGTCTCGTGCAGAATTAGATGGAATTCAGTCTCGTTTGAAGACAGCAATACAAAAGCATCAGGTGCGAAAACTTGTTAAACTTTTCTTCATAAATCTTTGTATTGATTTTTAATGAGCAGATGCAAGCCACTGTGTACATACATAAAGTAACATATTGATCTTAATGACAATGTGAATGTCAGAATGTGTATTATTCATCAATTATGTCACTTACGACTGAGTTTATTGTTTGGCCATTAAATATGAAGATAAGAATCCCTTGTTGATGTTTGTTATATTTTGTTTCAGTGTCTGGTGACCAAGTTGCAAATACAACCACAGGTAATCAGCATTTACACATGTTTAGCATGTACTGATGTAGTGCTAAATATTATATACTTTTCATTTTGTTTTGCTGCGAAATTTTGCCCCATGGCCCATCCAAAAACATTTTTTATCGCCTTGTATCATAAAGAATTCTCCATCAGATGAATTATAATAATATCAATTATTTGATATTAATATTATTCCTTTGTCAAAAACAGGTGATGAAATTTATCTGCACATAATGATAAATCATAATTATATTTATAGCTTTATGGTATGCTACAAATAATTAAGGCTATTAACCTTGTATGGCAAATACCCTATAAAAATGCCATTGTTTTAGAAAGGATGGTGCTTAATACTATGAGCTTCATTTGTACATGTTGTTCTAAATTAAGAATAGCATATAGTAAAGTTGTACAGGTACTTCCATAAATGTTGACAAATATTGCCTTTTATATTTGTACAAAGGATACTTGTTATATCCATTAAATTGTGCATCATCATCATGCTTTTGGATTTATGTCATTTATAATGGTTTTAAACATACTTGACTTTTACGTGTTCATGATGAAAAGTAAAGTATGTTTAAAATGAATATTAATTTGTTAAAAAAAAATTATTATATTACTTCAAATTATGTCATTTATAATGGTCATAGTATTGATTTACATTATGTACTTTGTTGATCATTACTGCAAGCCATATATTTTTTCTAAGATTTTTTAGCTAAACATTTGATTAGATTAGCTACATTTACATTTCCTTACAAATATAATTTATATACTAGGAGTTGATCGATAGTTGAATTTTTTACATGATTTTTTTCCTTTCCAGGATGGCAGTCTTAAACTTCAGTTACAGAATATACAAATGGAGATAATGAAAATGAGCCAAAAACAGGTTGTTTTAATTGTCTATAAAATTGGACGAGTTCAATAATGGGTCACTTGGGGTAAATCTTAAGAAAACCTTGTTTACGCTGTAGATGTCATGGTTTTGATATCTTCACCAAACCTTGTTAGAATGTTTGTCTTAATGATATGTAGGACAAGGTCGAACATGGGTCATCTGGGTAAAAAATTGGGTCACCAGGTCAAATCACAGGATAACCTTGATATCAGCAGACCTTAGGACACAGGTTCAAAACAGTGTTCTAATGAGTAAACCATAATTGTCATGTGAGCAATATAGGGCCACCAAATTGACCCTCTTGTTTAAGTATGAATTTTGTTTGAAGCATGACCCCTAAACGCTTGAGATATGTACTTGAAATATTTAAGCTTGTAATAAAGAGATAAAAAACATGTGGTATCACGTGATAATCATTAAATAATTTTATTATCTGATTTATCATACACACATGACACTGGAAAGTAATTTATTTTTGAGTTACCTCCCTTTCTTTAATTTTAAATTTACTTTGGTCCAGTAAGTACTCTTTAAAGCTTCAAGGTTTTACACTTAGATTTGAAACTGTTATTATATCAATAGTTTTGATCCATGTGAACTGAATCATGGCATTTAGAATTATAAACCTGACTTTTAATGTTAATTTAGATTGCGAAAGGAATCGTTTTTACAAAATTGTTCATTGAATCTTACTTTTTCTTTATATATTATTACCCATGGTGATAACTTTTTGTTGCTATAGCAATGTGGTTGTGTTAAAAACTGATGATGGAGAACATCTTTAGGACTGCTTGTTCCTTTCCTCTAAGCATTTTGTTCAGACATTGAATGGAGGATTGCTAATGTCTCTTATGACACTTGTAATCTATTATTATACAATTATTTTGTTTCATTAGAATAAGCATCAGTTTGATAATGATTGATCTATTCCTTTTGGTGATGTTGGCTGATGATGTATAATGGTATACCGTAATTTATAATACATCTGATTGATTGATTGTTGTTGTTTTTTTGTCCAGAAATTAGTTGTTCAGTGCCTAAGAAAGGATCTTATTGACAGACAGATAAAAGACATAGAACATCAAACTTGTCAGGTGAGAATTTTTTATTATACAGAAAATGCAGTACTTTAACTTAGATTATTTTCAATTCCAGTGGGTTTAACATCCCTTTTTTAACAATATTTCAGCTTTACCATTAAAGCTAGAAAATGACTTAAGCTGTTGGTGCTATGTTAAACCCCATAAAATGTTTTTCTCTTTTTTTTGTAGAATGAACAATCAAATGTTAACAGAGATGAAATCATTGCTTCTAAGTCTCCTCTCCGTGTCCCTCATTATCCTACAGTATCCGAGAAGAATTCATCCTTTTCAAAAGTACTGGTAACTTGTTCACAATCCATTATTTTGTTATACATTACTTAAACAGTACCTATGCAGTTGTACCTTAGACAACTTGTTTGTTGAAATCTATAACATTTTGATTTTTAATGGACATTTTAGCATTTGTTATTACTAGGCTTACAATGTAAGAAAATACAAATTTTTATATTGTATTATTATTAACATTATTATTATAAATTATATATATATATATATATCACTTGATAACAGTTAGCTTTATAACTTTGTTATTTTTTAATGTGTGTAACTTTTTCAACAGAAACTTGTCTGTACCATTTTAGAAGAAATGAATTCAGGAAAATAAAGTTAATTTCATTAAATCAAATTCATGAAAAAAATGCAGTGTGAATTGTACATGTTATTCACTTAATTAAAGTTGTTAAGAGAAAGTTTTAATGTCTTTTAGGTAAACAATAAAGTGGATGTACCTAAGCCTAAATCTGCCTGTACTGCATCTGATGGTGACTTTAAGCATAAGGAACAGTCTAGTGATAAAACTAAAGAACTGAAAAAAGTAAGTAACAATTTCACAGTTGTTTGATCAACTTTAAATCATACATTTTTATTTTGTTGGATTTCTTAAAGTGTATTGGAGGACAATGTCGGTACTTGCACTCATTAATAATTTTGTTTGTACACTTATACATGTATGATTTCATTTCAACACCATAATTATGTCTTTTGAGTTGTGCTGTCTGGCCACACAAAATTATAATTATACAAAATTGCAATATTGGAATTGTCAAACAGAATTTATTGATGTATAAAATCTTAGTAATATGCATTACTATTTTAAATGTTAATTAAATGTTTTGTTGTGTTAAATATTATTCTGACTTACATTACTGTAAATCACTTTATATTCGCGTGATCTTTATTTCGCGTTTTTGCCTACCCTGAATATATTCGCGTATTTATGAATTCGCGTCTGAAGGCTCTTAATTTAAATTTCGCGAAGGCTTTGAATTATAATATAAATAAATAGATAAATAAAACGGGTTAAACATTTATCATGCATTACCTGCAAAAATTAAATCGTCCAAACCTGTCACAATCAATACAGTATTGGATATAGAAAAGTGACAAACTGTCCGTTAATCCCTTTTGTTATCTTAAGAAATGTGTTTAAATTTCCAGTTTGTGCAAAAGATCATTATACAAAACATTGCCCCCTCAGGCAATACGCAAAATGCTTGTTTGTTTTATGTGTTTAAGTCACACCAATTAGTACAACTGAACAAAACAATATACATGTAGTGTACATACCGACAAGTGCTAGTTTATTTATCCGTCTCTAATGAAATTTTCGGACAATGATCTTCCGATAGCACTTACGTTATATTAATAAATTTACGCGGATTTATGAATTCGCGAAGCCTTCCATTCGCGAATAATAGCGAAAATAAAAACATCGCGAATAATACTGGATTTACAGTATCACTGCTTGTGGGATTCACCTAAGTACTGTATGAGTTTTAATCTATTACGTAATTTTCAGAAATTGGATTTTATGGCATGCATTGATTTGGTACCCCCAGACTCTGTTAGAGGTGTGGTATTTATTTTATTCTCCTTTCTTAGATAAGATGTTGTAAATATCTTTTCTCATTATATATATTTTATGATAATGATTTTTGTTGTTGTTGTTGATATTTGTTTGAATTTAGTGAAGACGTCTTAAAGAAAGGTTTGAACAAAAAAAGAAATTAATTTAATCAGTAAATCATGTTTACGCTGCTGTAGATAATTATATACTATTGTGAATGCTTTCTATTCATAGGATGTGTTAATGCTCACTAAATATATTTGTATGATGGACTAATTTTTATCTTTGTCAGGTGTTTGTTGTGGTATTTGTCAATAGGCTCTTTTGTTCTTATTATATTTGTTGTGTGTTATCTTTCAGATACTCCTGGTAAAAGGTCTGAGAGAAAAAGAAAAAGTACAAATAATCCTAATTTTGCCTATGGATTTGAACTGGAGGTATAGCCATCTTTTTTAAGAGATTAGTGTCTTTAGACCCCAGATTCATAATTTAGTCTCAGAAATCTAAAAACTTTCTTTTATAGTAATTATTATTAAATTGGATCATTGTGTATCACATATTTGGATGCTTATCTACTTTCAACATTTACTTTAAATATAGATATAGCTTGAAGTGTATAAAGTGTATATATCTGACAAGAAATGCTACCTATATTTCAAAAGGTGTAAAATTATATTGTTTTTGTAACCTTATGGTGTTTTCTCAAAAAGGTTTTACCAAAAACTGTCACTATGATTTACCATGAATTCAAACATGCCCTGCTCACTTTCACAAACAAAATATAAACAACAAAATATTTTACCTTGGGAAAGAGGAAGACTGTCTGATTAAGCACTTAGTAGATTTTTTATTTTCGAGTTATCTCCCTTCCATTGCTATTTATAGTCGCTTATCAAAATTTACAATTTACATACTTATCACATACAAACAATTATTTTGCCAATTATAGGACTGTCTGATATAGGTTTGTACTCTTTAAATGATTTACAAAGATACCAACCATGATTTGTAAAAAAATATAGCTTTGTACTTGAACTAGATTGAAATTATTCCTAGAAATGTAGATAAAAAAAATGAATTCTAGAAGAAAAGAATTCCTCAGGGGAAAAAACACAAAAACAAGACATTTAACTGTCTTCCCCAAAATGCTACGTTCTCCCAAATTCCTATGCCAAAACCCACACCACACTCAGGAAATAAAAAATGGAGGAAAAAAATATAATCTCTTGGACGATAGTGCCATAATTATGTATTTCATTCTTTGTTTCAGAGGAGACCAAGATTGTCCAATTTCTTAGCCAGTGAATATTTTGGTGCAAAAAAGACAAAACGTAAGTGCAATGTTGTACATTCTGTAAGTTTATTTTGCTACTACAGTACTGTATCTGTTAAATGGAATTATTTTACCACAAAGTGTGGTCCATAACAAAAGTAATTTGAAAATGAAGTTTTATCATGATTAAGTAAAGACACAAGATTTCTAGACAGAAAAAAACACTGAGTCCATTATTGAGTTTCTACTCAATGTTGTTTGTGAAATAGTAGTATATGTCCATGACCTTTATATGTAAAAATGTTTCATAATATTGCTAAAATTATTGTTAATTTATCCATATCCACCTGTTACTGTTCACATTTGTATAATAGATTTTTAATTTATGTCAACTTCAATGTAATCATTTTTAAGAGTTATACCCAAGTTTCTATTATGCCTTTCCCAATTGTTTACCTGTTGCTGTAAAAAGTTTTAGATTTACCTGAAACTTTTTTATTTGTTTTCAAAGCTAAGACAGCTGCTGCAAGAACTGATAATATTTCTACACCACCCTGCAGCACACCAACCACTCCATCCAGTCCTTGTACAAAGTCAATGTGTGATAATCAATATAATACAAAAGAAAACATGGTATGTTCAGGTTTGAAAAGGAAGGGCTAGTTGTTGTTGTTTTAATGAAATTATAGAGAACTTGAATAATGAATAGTTTTTAATTGGGGTATTTCTAGTCTACATGATTTAGATGTTTTCTTTGTTAAAATCAACATTTCTTATGTTCAGTTCATTCTGTAATTATTACATCGAAATAAACATTTTTTAATGTAAATGTTTATTAATTAAATCAAGCAAATGAAACATTTAATTATATGAAATGAATTTTATGTTTTTCACTAAATTTTGTTTCTTTTGCCAGTTGAGAGATATAGTTCTTGGCCAATCAGATTATAATGTTCCTGACCTTAGCATGTACATGACATTAGTCCATTCTTTTGTTGATGACATTAACCAATGTTCATGTATTGCGTTTTCAGCCTAACGAGACATTATGTCATGTATGTGGTCTGTGTGGACAGATGATTGTCTGTGATAACTGCAGTCATTGCTTTCATCTACTATGTCTAGTGCCACCTTTACATTCTCTACCTTTGGGATCCTGGCAATGTCCATCTTGTGTGGTAATATATTTATTATAGCCTCCTTTTGAAGAAAAGGGGTATATTGCTTTTATTCATATTCACTGTTATTACTTGTTATTTCTAATGTTATCACATATCATTGGAGAATAGGTAAATAATTATTCAATACTTGCTATGTATTCTGTCCTCAGATAATATTTACATCTTTATAGGAAAACAGCAATTGTATAGGATTAGGTAATTTATTTTTAGCCTGCTTGCAGTGAATTCAATACAGTTGTCATCACAGCTGACTGGTGTACTTTCATATGCATGTCCTTTGTCCAAACCATGACTCAAACATTTATTTGGAAATTTTGGAATAACCTGGTGTAATTGTTTGTGATTGAACTATATGTCACCTATACACACCTTGTTTGTAGCTTAATGGCTTATGTAATGAACAGACTTGTAAATTGCATTTTAGCATCTACTATCTAGTTATATTTGTTTTTACATTGTTTTCTAGGAAACAACTGGGAACTCTAAAACAACATCATTGTCTGCTGTAAATTCATACATATCTAACAAAACAGGTAAACTATTGATATATTTTACATCGTGGGCTTAGCTAGAGTTAGTTTTATTTTTTCTTAATGATCATGAATTACTGGAATTTAAGGCTTTTAAGTTCTTCAAACAATTTGCTTCTTTATGAAGTATGAACTTCTTACTTGAATTGAAAATTCATAACATGGCTCGACAAATCCACTCGTCTGCTCATAACTACAAGTAGAAATTAATTCAGGACAAGTTGAAATTGCTGTGGAACTAGTTATAGTTAAACTGCTAAGCTTGTCATACAGCAGGACGAGTAGCCTGAAAAAGTTTTTTCGAGTCCTCGACTCCTGCTTAATATTTTACGTAAGTATTATAGGACAACACATTGTGTAAATCAAGCATATCATCATAAAATACGAACTTGTGAAAACTTATGAATCTTTTGTGATGTTTGATTGATATCATTTTGTAGGTAAGGAAGAAGAAAAACGAAAATTACTGAAAAGAAGTACGGAACTATTACAGGAAAAAACTCACCTTGAAAACAGAACAAAACAGTTAAATGAAATATTAGCAGTAAGTATGCATGATTTGTTCCCTTAGTTACTTCCTCAGCAAATGCTTCAATTTTAATATGTTAAACAATGGATTTATTATACTCCCACTTTCTGAAAGTGGGGGCTATGCTGGAATCACTCTGTCTGGCGGTCTGTCTTTCTGTCCCGAATTGTGTCCACTCTGTAACTTTGTCTAGTTGCTCTAGTTTGCAATAAGTTTTGGAGAAATTGGGAAAAACTGCTATTCAGTTAGATGGGAACTTTAATAAATTATATGTTCACAAATTAGTTTTTGTATAAAATTACACACAAATTGGGATTTTTTTTCATCTTTTCAGCGTCAAGGGATACGAAAACAAGAATTGATTGACATTAATCTAAAAGCCAAACAATCTGTGGAGAACCTGAAGAACTTTGTGGAAATCATTCAGTCATCATGATAAATCAGTCTTGAAGTATTTTTAATCATAACAAGTTCATACATTTTATTGCTATTTTTTATAAAAAAATGTTTGTAATTATATTTGAAAACTCTATTTATTGCTTGTGTTCATTTTTCAATGTGCATGTGAACGTATTTGATACGTAAATTTATTATTAACGCTTTTTTTCCCCTCATTCTGTTAGTATATTGCTACGTGTTGATAATTGTGAAGCTTAACCTATTACACTTATTGCAAATTTGTTTTTATTAAGCATTTATTTGGGTGTAAATCTAATAGTTATGACGAAGTCTTCTACGTATACAATATTTGACCACCATCATTATAATCCGACATGATAAATATCATGTTTATGTTTCTATTAATCAAACTTGGTTTTTTAAGTCAGTTAAGTTGCAATATCAGAGTGCAGTGGCCGTGGTTCAGTGTTTAGTGTGCAGGACTGGTGAGTTCAGATCTCTGTCCAAGTAGGTCATATCCTCCTATGAAAATTTGACAATTATGTTGATTTTCCTCTATATGTGTAGAAGTCACCAGCTCTTTGTGGAAGAGTAATTAAGTACTGGTCAGAATACAGTTTAGGAAAACTGGTTAGGTGAACTGGCCGCCATATATAAATGAATTATCATTAAAGAAACCATGTTTAACCCAAAAATAAAATACCAGAATACCAAGCTTGCATCTTACATGTTGTTATGTACTTAGTACAATGTATCTTGCTATCTGTAAAGCTGTGAGTTGACACCAGATATTGGTGATTCATACTTCTCAATGTTGTCTCATTTTTTCACACTGAATCTCATTCATGGGAGAATATTATTTTCCTATTTTTTATTATTAATTTTTATTTATTTTCATAAATGTGTATATGATTATTTATATGTCATTGTACAATGTATATATTTAATTAAGATGTTGAATGTGTACAATTGAAAATTGAGAATACTATTATTGACACATATTCCTATCTGAACAATGTTTTATACATCGTAATAATGACATGTACTTTGTACCTGACTTGCCGCATTGTTGTATTTTTTTATTTTGTTGTTGTTGTTGTAAGCTTAAGCTATATATTTATTGGTACATATTTATGTTTTTTGTTGTTATTTTGCTTTACTTTTATATTACACTTAAGCCTTAACTTAACCATCTTCATTAAATAAAATATTCTTTAATAATAATATTGTATTATTCAAAATTTGATTTGGTTGAATTCGAAATAATTGAGTTATCCAACAAATCATATTATAAACAAGTTCTTGTATTTAACAGAAATTTGACTTTTTTATGTGTGATAATGCAGTTGAAGAAAACATATTTAAGACCTGACCATTAATTGAAAGTATGGTATATTCATATTATTATTGAAATAATTAGATAAAATCAATTAAGGTTTGATTTATGATGACAGTTTGCCATTAAATTAATTGAGGAAAGTTAAAAAAACTCATTAATTTCAGAGATTTTCTGAATATAGAATTAATATCATTGACTTAAGTGATATGTACTTGATTGATGTCTGCGCTTAAAGCTATGAATGAATTGAACCCATTGATTATTCTAAATAAAAACTTGTCCCAATTACCGGTACTTCAAATAAAGGAAGTTTTACTTTATTTATGTTGTTATGTACTTTTTTATCGTATTTTAGTTTTGCCTATGAGGTATTTATTTTAATTTGGGAAATCTGTGCTCACAATTGAGGAGATACAGGTAAATGTATTTATTTACCAATCTGGTTTTTATCACCATGGATGCTATCTTACAAAAATTGATACAATAATGTATATGAGAGTTTTTATTACAATTTTACATAACAGGTTTCCAACACTTGTTTTCTTTTGACTGAGTATACATGTATTAACTTTTTTCTGGATGTAATTTTGTATAATAGATGAATATTTGTTCTATGGAAAAACTATGATTTTCATTTAAATTCATTTTGTAAAAGATCTGTGCCAATCATTTTCTGTCCTCTCAGTGAATTTAGAAGGTACAAAAAATGTCCCTGGAAATACAGTGTAACCTTTCCAAAGCAACACCCTATGGGAATAGCAAAATTATGTTGTTGTTGAAAGGTTGTTGCTCTAGAGGTTGAATTAAGTTAGGGAATAGTTAGGGGAAAATCATGCTGTGGTTAAATCAGACAGGGCGTTGTTGCTCAAGAGAGAACTGTTCTGGAGAGGTTGTGCTGTAGTTCAAATTCCATTTTAGATTATTACTTGGCATTGGTAAATTGTAGGACAAAACAACTTTTTGTTGTTCGAACATGCATGTACCTTGATAATTCGTGTTACATGTGAAATCCTTACATTTGCATTGTACTTTGAATTGAATATGATTGTGCTTCAAAAAATGGTACTGAGGCAGCAAGATTTATTATGTAATTATTGTCTTGTTCGTCTAATATTGTTATAAAACCTTATTCTGCTAGACTTTCTACATTGTTAAAACTTGTTTTGTGAACAAACCAATGAAATACACACAAGTGATGATTCCACTCGGTTTGTTATTGTTCTTTATTCTGATCAACATATTATGTCACCTTGAAGGCTTCTTCTTTATTGATGTTCCATTCTACATGTTTATCAGTTATGTGATTTGAAGATGCTGTTTTGACCTGTGACACTTGATCCAAACATGTAAGATAGAAAATAATAGTATCATCATTATTTATTAAGACATATTCAAGCTTGAATTTCAATGAAAATATGTAGTTTCTATACTCATTTGCATGATGTTATCTTTATTTAAGCTATCACAGTGAAACTAATGAATATATCAGTGTTTAGAATGAAACTTCATACTGTAAAGTATATAACAAGTGTACATATAAAACTTACATTGAGCAAGGCAACACATACAGACCTAATACAGTTACACAAATAAACTATTTTTGTTTTCCGGTCGAAAAGGCTACAGCTGATACAATACAAGTTGATGTAGTCAATATCAATTTGCTTAAAAAATATTGCGATGCTGGGTGGTATCGTACCGGTACGTATTGCAAAAATTTGGAACGTATTGCAATATACCGGTATTATCGCGCATCATCATTTTATATAGCAAAAACAGTTTGCTTCATTTGGTGCTGTTTAGTCCCACAGACTGATAATACCAGTATGTAAATCCGTACTCTGGTAATGAGTGGCCCGAATAAAAGTATGGAAGGCAACAGGCTTTGTATATTAGTATCTTAAACGATTCTCAACAATACATTATATATCCCTGTATACATTAGATTGTACATATGATCCAATGATGTCCACTTAACGAGCGATACAGAAGGGACAATAGTTCTTCATTGTCCTGACTTTACTACAGGCATAGGAGGGGTATAAAAGAAGACTACTAAATACAAAGAAAAGACAGTTACCAGTTTCAACTTATTTTTTTATTTCGAAAACAAAGAATTTGTTCATAATATATTTGTGAGTGAAATTCATGAACAAGTCAAATAAAGCAGACTAAGAAAATCATATAACACAATGTCGATTAACAACTCATAGATGTGAATCATACTATCATGAAAGCAAACATTCAACAGAAAATATAGTCTTTCACAATATTCACAATCAAGGTGATAAGCAATTATCAACTGTATGTAAATGTTCTGCCATTTGAAAAATGAACAAGAAACAAGTATAACCATATACCTAAGAATAAAAATAATGTAAAACTAATAACATCTAAAATCCATCCAAAAACAAGATGATTTCCATATATTAGTTGTTAGATTGTGACATCATTAAACAATATTTATTTTAACAGTTTATGGATGCATAGTCAGGATAAGTGAGTTTCAACACTAACTTGGAACAAACTGGTGAATCAACAATCACTCGCACATACGATATCCAACAAGCCAACGTGAGAATAATCTAGCCTATGTTGAACTGTTCATGACATGCAGGTAATGTAATGAGTTACAATAACACATACATAAAGACAAATTGATACCTCAGCATGTAAAGTAATGAATCTAGCTCATAGTAACATAGCATCTATCACTGTACAATGGTAACATGCATAAGCTCATAATAACATGACATCTTACACTATACAATGGTATCATGCATAAGCTCATAATAACATAGCATCTATCACTGTACAAAAGTATTATGCATAAGCTGATAATAACATAGTGTCTCACTATACAATGGTAACATGCATAAGCTCAAAATAACATAGTGTCTATCACTGTACAATGGTAACATGCGTAAGCTCAGAATAACATGGCATCTATCACTGTACAATGGTAACATGCATAAGCTCAAAATAACATAGCATCTATCACTGTACAAAGGTATCATGCATAAGCTCATAATAACATAGTGGCTATCACCATACAATGGTAACATGCATAAGCTCATAATAACATAGTGTCTATCACCATACAATGGTAACATGCATAAGCTCATAATAACATAGTGTCTATCACCATACAATAGTAATATGCATAAGCTCCTTATAACATGGCATATATCACTATACAATGGTAAAATGCATTCATATTTCTAGTAACTTCAACATCTCTATCACAAATGCCAGGTTTTAAATTGGTAAGATTGGACACAGAGGACTAATAATAATAAAGACACAAGTATCATGTAATTAGCATACAATATAATACACAACACAATGATATTCTACAAAGGTGAAAAAAAACTCAGACAAATGTCTCAAAGAAATAAATGTTGCCACAAATGCAAGCATCTGGAGATCATGGATTTAAATTTAGCATAAAATACAAATCGGAACAAAATATTACTGACTTGGCTAATGAAATGTTAACAAATGTTTTGATTACTTCTTGTTCTTAGTTTTACTGATGATTGTCACAAGGGTAAACAATTTATTTATGACACATTTTGCAACAAATGAGCACTATGTGCAATGAGTGTAACATCCTGGGATAGTACAACCCTTTTAATACAATTAAAACATATAACTTTAATGCATCAGATATAAATACAACTAGAGCTGTCACAGAGGTGACTAATGCCCGCGCCGCTGCTTTGACACTAATAATGTGATAGTACACTATAAAGCTAAGTTCAAGGGGACATAACTCTGCAATGAGTGGATCACTGGGCATGAAAATTGTGTCTCGCATTTAATATTGATAATATATATTAAGTTTCAATTCAATCCCTTTAAATGTGGAAGTAGTTTGCATCACAAACTAAGACTGCCATTGTACACTATATGACTAAGTTCAAGGGCACATAACTGAGGGAATCGCTGGGAATGAAAATTGTGTCTGGCACATGTAAACTTCATGGTGATTATGTATTTTAAGTTTCAAGTCCATCCCTTGAAAAATGTGGAAGTAGTTCGCTCCAAAAACTAAGACTGCCATTCTACACTATATAGCAAAGTTCAACCGACAGACCAACCAACACTCTGACTCCGATATAATACCCCCTCTCAAACTTCGTTTGCGGGGGTATAAAAATTGTGCCAGAATGTACTATCAAATATTTTATCAACACAACATTTAGAGAATTTATAGACCTTGAAGAAAATTAGTGCAAAAAATTTGAAAATGTACAAGCAAATATTTAATTCCAGAAAGTGGAAGTGAATAACAAAAACAAATTACAACAACTACATTCATATGTTTACTTTCAGACACATTATTTACATTTCTTAATTAAACTTTAATCTTTGAACACGACTACTTTTTAAACAGGGTTGCTTGCAATCTTGTTCTTGGTTACTACCAGTTTTTGACGCTCACAGAATCAAAATCTGTAGCAGAATCTAAAAATAGATTTCATGGCTTCCCCTATCACAACCAATGAAGAAGTTCATCACCAAAACGAACTCCTCTAAAACATTAAGATTGGTGGTGCAGCGGTAAGGGTGCTAACTTACAGAGTGAGAGGTCTTAGGTTCGATACTCGGTAGTAGCATATTTTTTTTATTTATATGAACTTTTTTTTTTCAAATAATTAGTTAAGATATCAAAGAGAAAGTATAGTTGTGTTAAAAAAATGTCTTTCAATGAAATAAAAAAACAAATTTACATGAAAAGTCCAAATCATAATTATATGCAGTTTTCAGGAAAATTGATAAAAACAATATCAATAATCAACAAACTGCCTAAAACATGTTAATAAATTACTAGTATTTTCAATGATAAATAAAAACCGATGGACCACGGTTGTGGCTGTGTGTTTGGCACTCTGTTGCTGATAATACAACTGTCTAACCTCAGGACCAAACCCTGTTCTTCCAGCGCTATCAGCGCTTTAATTAAAACAGACACAATAAGCAAACAATAAAGCAATTTTACATATTCATGCATTCATTCTGAATAAATGTTTTATCTCATTCAATATTGAACAGGTACTTGATAATATGTTATAACACATTAATAAATTATGATAAATGTTTTTTAATGAAAAAAATAATTTGAACATTTTATTATAAACTAATTACATAAATTAGGTAATGTAATAAATTTGGTAATGTAATTAATACTTAGTAATGGATAAAATACAAAAAAATATGAATCTTTAAATTGTCATTCAAGTGTTTCTGAATATAATTTCAAAATCATTGTATACATACATGGTAAAACAGGATTACCAGGGTATGTATTAACTAAGACTCTAGATCTAGTAAGGAGAATATTTACACACAAAGAATTCTTACTTCAAGCATCCTGGAAATAATGCTCTGAAAGTGGATTTACATTCATGGTTTCAATTAAAATTCAAGTGGTTTCCTGCAGGGAAACAAAGTAAACAAATGTAAGATATTACAGCAGGAGAAAAACAACATGAAAATCTACCATTAGAAGGTTCTCACATGAACGACAGGTTTAATGAATTAAAGAAATAAAATTACAACAATGAGATACATGTAGATAGAAACTTTGGAACTATATGAGTAAATATTTGATCATAAAGTTTGTACAACTGGAAATTGAATTAGATCTACAAACATAAACATCCGACAGACATTTGTTCAGGTTTAATTAAATACCAATTAGTAAACACTCATTCTGGAATCACTTAATTTAACATATAATACAAAATTAACTGGCCAATAAAATACTCGTAAAGTAAATACTGTTTATTTATATCAACTACGCGTCATAATAACTATTTCTCTGTCAAAATATAAAATTATGCAGTCCAACCTTCCTACAAAACCCACTAATGCGAAGGACAAAAATGGCTGTTGTAATAGGGTGGCTACTGTTGAGAGAGTGAAAATTGAGTAAAACGTCAATTTGGGTTGCTAGTATAGTGACTGTAACAGTGAGGTGGCCATTGTTTGGAAGTGACCATTCATGGAGGTTACACTGTATATCTGATATTGTTTGTATTTTCACAATTATTTTTTTGAAAATATATGTCAGTTCCCATTTACTTTCAATGTATTCTTACATCATTCATGTATAAACATTATTCCAACCATTACACTAACCATACAAAGTATCTGTTAATCAAAGAATTCACTATTTACCCTTTAAGATTAACTCGGTAGTATTTACCACCTAAATTTATCTGTATTCTTAGAGATTATAAAACTTGAGAATGATCTCAATCAAATTCAAATCTCATACAGTACATTTTTAATGTAATCTAATCTATTTTATGGTAATCTAAGCATTATTTTAATCCAACTTACAGGATTCTGTGAATGAATTATGGAGTCAAAATATGGTCAATGTAAACTGATTTGAATAAACTTGTTTTTAAACAAAAAAGCACAAATTAACCAGTGAAGAATTTATCATTTACCGGTAGTAAGGAAACTGCAAAAATATGGGACTTGATCTTTGGACAATGGTAGAATACTTAACCACTTAGGTTTCTACACATTCAACATATGCAGAAGTACAAAGGTTATTACTCAGACAGAATATCATGAAAATAAGATCTGATAAAATAACAGAAATTTATAGGAGTGATATGACATTTGATAAAATAATTTATTTCAAAATATTATGTGTACATATTTCATCATAAATGCACAATACTGCAATAAACACCAACTGTGTATTGTTGACAAATGAAACTGATACTAAATAATAAAGTAAATATGTGACATATATAATACAAATAAAATACCTTAATGATTAAATATCACAAATAATAAGCTAGTATACAATAATTTACAGAATACAGTTTCACATACAAATGTAATTATAAATAAGACATGAACATGTTTTTTTGGCAAATGAAAATAATACATCCATGCATACGACTTGGCTGATAAAAGCTAAGCTAGATTTATCAACAATTTGTTCTTTATCATCTACTGGTTACAAAATAACACAAGTAATTAGATCAGATTATCAAAATATTCAATAATCTGACTTCCAGTGAAAAACTGTCATGTGACAAGCAAGAGTATTACCATGTGACTGGCATAAATAATATATCACATGACCTCCACAAATATATGACAAAATATATTCAGGTTATTGTTTCCATTTCTCTCAAAATAATTACAAGTAGAATAATTCTATTACTGGAATACAACTGTAGAACAACCTAGCATACTTTACATCATATCATTTTATTAAATCTGAGCCGTTTCTCATAGATTAACATCCTTGCATAAGAAACAGCCCCTTTTCTGTTAGCACCCTGCAGCTTTCAATTATTAGCTGGAGCAATGTTGATCTCATACATTATACTATAATTACTACCATACATGATACGGTAACCTTGAAGCAGTCCAATTTGTTCATAGATTTCAGTACATGATAAGACTTATACAATGTATATCCCTATACCACATCATATCATATTCATGATGATTTATACTTTATAGACACAACAAATTTAAAAAGCATTTAACTTTTGTAATTTTACTTTTGTGACTCATGAAGTTTTCTCAGCTTGGTACATGTACAACTATATATACCGGCATGCCACAATTTGAAAGGTCTCCTCACATGACTAATAAAGTGACACAATGTATAATATAGACATGTAAATCTATTATCTAAGCTATGTTTAGCAGTTTTAATAAGATGGCTGTAACTTCGTTAAAAAGTAAGAAGTTAGTGTTTCAAAAACTTCTGAGAACTCCTTGTCTGAAAATACATGCATAATATCCCTGCAGATACTAAGACAGCATGCATACATACACACATACATTAATATAGGTTTACTGTACTCCAAGGTTCATTGATGCAGCTATTCTCTGCTCACTGACTTAACAATATCTTTTTGCGAAGCTGTCTAGCCTCACTTTTGACCTATATTTCTTGGCATGACAAATTAATTATTCAAAAGAAATTCCTCATTCTATTGGATGATTCAGAGGAAATCCTTCTATCCATTGGTTGAAATCTACAAGCATAGAAAAATTAAGGCCATGCCAACTTATAGCAAGTCTGCAACTGTTTAATGTGTACTTCTTGTGTTTGTAAAATTTGTTAAGTAAAAATGTACGAAAATGCATTCTTATGCAGTCGAAATAAAGTTATATACAGTTCTTGACAAACACTTAACACTTAGTGGAATTATTATTCAGTATATAAGACTAAATACATAATTTATTTAACTGACCTAACATTAACATTTTAATGCATGACCTAATTGGACTGCTAGCGGTTTGCATCATCCGCTCATCAATGAAGATGGAAACAAAATGGCATAGTGAGAGCGTAACAGGAACGACAACTCTGTGTAGAGGTTACTTGGTGTAATGATGGTGCAAACTAAACAAACATATTTACAACTGTCACGCTATAATAAATCGACACATCAAATCAAATACCTGGTAACCATTAATATTTAACATGTACACAAGTTATTGATCAACTTTCTTTCGACTGTGTTTGGTTAAACACTACTTTATCTATACTGCCCAACAAACAATATGTGTCCCTTCACTTCAATGTCTATATGTATGTGTCTGCATAAAGAGAAAAATCCCGTAAAATCAAGAGTTTTGTTCACATGGTGCTACATGTATATAATGGTAATTTAGGAATTTTATAAAAATCATACTTTTGGTTTCAACAGTGTAAACAGAGACTTAGATGTAATATGTATAAGATCAAAGAAACCTTTCAAATGTCTTTTTTAAAAACATTTTTTAATTACTATTTGTTTAACACAGGCATCAATACACTGTACAGAAAGGATGACTGACTCACAAAACAAATTAACAAAGAACAGCTCATGTAAACATATACAATATACATAAAAATGAAAATGTGTATGGTCTGAACTAACTCTAGCATTCAAACACACATATAAGAGTTTAACCTGCTTCCATACATCAAAGACATACAACTCAGAATAAACATCAAGCAACAGTCTATGTAAATTAAAATATCATACACACAAAATGTACATTAATTGTACATCATTTTAACATTAAAATAGGTTTTACATTTGTATATATTTGTTCATAAATATCCATCTGTCACATATGTACCAGTGGGTAGTGAATTCGTAAACAACATTTCTTTTCTCAAAATAATTTACATTAAACAAGCAATAACTATGGTAACAGATTGTTTTCTTACTGAATAATATGTACATATCATATCCAAACATAATATCTCTATTTCCACTACCGGATATTACTTTATAAATGGCTCATCCCTAATTAGGCCATTCTGTTTTATTATTTTGTTAAAGGTCTGCATGCGCCTATGTTTTGAGCTCTGTCAGCAAAAAAAACAAAAACACAATTTTGGTAAAGATAAAATGGGGGAAAACTGTTTACAATATTTTCACATAGAGAAAAATTGTGACACCTTAATTTTCTTATTCCTTCAAATTATATCCAATTTGTCCACTGATCATGATAAAAACAATACCGGAAACTGAATATATTCAGATATAATTGTACTTTCCACAGGAGTCCTTCATAGAGAATATAAGTAGTACCAGTTTTCTATGTATAAATTTATACAAAAATCCTAGTCTGAGATTCACCTTGTGATTTTTACACACTTCCGTATAAAATATAATTTCAACACAAGCATAACACAATGAAACTTTAATTGGCAACTGAATCCTTAACGTAATAGCATCTCCACTTTACCAACTTGACATAAAACGTTTTTGTGACAAATGTTGATGAAATTTGAGCCAAGGATAAAACTACATAAGTAAGAAATTATTCTTGTTCCAGCAAGTTATCAATCGCTTTAGAAATGTGGCAGCAATTTCAAAGCACTCCATCAAGTAAGGGCTTTATGATAAAGTAAGTACAGTAAATGAAGACTATGTAAGAAGCCACATAAAATATTCATCTAAAATAAAATAATCTAAAACTACTGTTACATACATGTATATAGATAGTAAGTCATGAGTTATTGTACATATAGCATCAAAGTTATACACAATACAAGTGTTACAATACTAATCGTAAATTGTTCAGAATATTTTTTTCCATAAAAAGACAGAAAATAGCATGAAAATATGTACATGTAAATGGTTTGTTCACAAGTTTTGTTCAACAAAAATATCACATACAATTAACATCATAAAATGTTACCTAATTAAAATAACATAATATTCAATGCCCATGCAATTAGAGTTTTGTTGGGTTCTTCTTTACATTTTCGTACAACAAAGATTAATTCATCAAAAGCCCCCAATTAATAAAAAGTTCAAAATGAGCAGAAAAATTTGAAGCAGAAAAAATACATTTCTAAAATTCTTCCAATTGAGCACATTGACATTATTTTATAATTGAAGAAATGAACAAAAATACTATCTATAGGGATGAGTTTTTAAATGCAATATGCAACAAACTGGCGTGACAGAGAACCGGGATAAACATCATCAATATTGTTATACAATAATCTATAATCTCATGTAAATGCTTCACTCTTGAAACTGTTACCAGTAAGTTCCTGTTTACACGTGATAATATTCTGTATAAAATACAACGAGAAGATTCCCATAACGCCAGCAGTCACCATGTACGACAATACTGATCCTGTCATGTACACGATATATCCCATGATGCAAGACAACACCACTTGTGAGAGAAAATAGGCACTGTCTAACATAGCCATGTCTGTGGCTATACCTCTCACAGGAACAATTCTAGATCCAGATGGATTGACATCAGCAAAGTAAACCTGAAAAAAACACCATAAAAACATTTAATTGATTGAACCTAATAATTAATTCATGAACTTGAGCATAGCGATAAATTAAAAGGGCTTGGCATGTTTTTTAAATCAAAGTACTGGTAGATTCTACATTAAATCTCAGTCATTATAAAGAATTGAGGTGAGAGGCTACGTAATTAAGATCAATTTTAAAGATGGATTGCAGGTGTTCTATCTAGTTCTAACAACCATTCTATGTTCATTATTGATGAAAAAACAGCAATCAATGATTCAGTGGACTTCTTCACTCGATTCAGTTTCACAGCACATTTACTGTACAAGCAGAGTCCAAGATAACAATTTGTCATGATCAGTGAAAAACAACACATAATTTGATTCATTTAGATATACATGTATATAGACAGATACAAGATGAGGGAAAGAGCATGAATGTATAAAACAAGTGCATTAATAATAAATCACACTTATAAATACATTGTTATACAAAACTTATTAAACCTTAAAGACTCATCAATCTACTTGTTGAGAACTAGACACTTTACTGAGCTTACTGAAAACAATTAGTATTATTTTAACAACATAGTAAAACCTCACCTTAAAGACTATTTTTCAAACCAAAAACTGGACTTTATAATTGGTAGATCTCTATGGCCAGCAAATATCAAGGAAATACAGCCAACCTTGTGAACAAAGGCCATCCTTGGGAAAGACATAATGTGGCCTATATGGACAGGGAGCTTTTATACAGAAGGGTATTTTTTTCTAAATTATCAATGAATTGGTTTCTAAAACAATGGCCTTTTTTCACAGGGTGGTCATTTTTTATTGTATTGAAAACAAGAATGTGATCATTATAAGAATATAGTTTAAACTCACAAGACATCAAAATTACCCAAAGCAGATAACAATTTGAAGTCGTCAAAATTTCCTTCTTTTGCTATATATCAAATATGACCATTTTGTAAATTCTCTGAGTCAAATGTTGTTTTAAGAAAGAAATGAGTGCCCTGTTTAAGTGGTTGTAGGGTGAGGTTATACTAACATGTATAATCAACATGCCAAAGAGTTTTGCGTTAATTCTTGCTTCAATTAATTAAATAAATGTACATGCAGCCAGGTACCACTGACACCCAAGCTAAATACTTGAGCACTTCAATAAATTCTATTTCTATGACATACTTAATTTGACAAATAAAATAAGGTCCATTCAAAAACATGTTATAGCAACTTAAAGCTAATGTTTATTCAGTAAAACAGAAAAAACACAAGCCTGACTAATCATTATGGTTCTATTTGTACAGGTGAATGATATAAATCCTACACTGTAATACCATCTAAGAGAAAGTAAATAACTTTTTTTCAAGAGTGTAATTTATGAATGAACCCCAGACTACGTTATCAGATAGACACTGGTACACATGGAATGTGCAATCAAGTCTGCACATCGTCTATACATTTATCAAGTAGCAGTGAATTTGTACATTGTGTTCAAGATATTTTGTAAACAATGTTTTTTTTCATTCAAGATAACACAGTTTTAACAGGTAAACCAGAATAGAGCAGAATAGAAGGTTTATTGCAAACACATTGTGACAACTGTCATGATGGTAGTTCTTGGTCATTTCAAAGATCTTACAGGCAGGCAACAGATCAATAACAATCATTTACTGATATTATTTGACAAATACGATAATAGAGACCAAAGGAATTAAAGACGGTGTAAACAATTTTAGAAATCTATAAAAAAGTTCACAAAACCTAAGTCTTAATACTGCAATATAGTTTGATTGACCAAGTAAAAGGACTGTAATATGATACAAAATGATCACTCCTTAGTGCATTTTAAGATAAGAAGGCAGAGAATTATATATACATACATGTATTATACATTGTCACAGGCTTTATTTTAGGCCTTTTAGAGACAGACAGAAGGTTGAATAACTTACCTCTTTTTCATTGTGGTACTTGGAGACTAGTATGTATGGAATGGTTGTCACAGTAGCATAGGCAATTCCAGTCATAGATGCCATCAAATTTACAAATATCACATTTTTTACTAGAACCATTCCAAACATTGCAAATATAAATGACGTCATTCCAAATGAATAAGTCAATTTACAACCATAGCGACCAACCAGTCTTTCAATAAACAAAGCATACACAGCTGAGGTTATACAGTGTAACAATAGTCCCCAACTTCCCATACGCACTCCTTCATCGAATCGGTTACGAAGGAATGAATCTTCAGGCGCATTGGCATTGCCAGCGTACACTGCATTACCTACAAAGTCTGTGAAAAATAGATTAAAACCCATCACTGCAGTCCAGCTACAAAAGTGGGCAAGTGTTAGATGACGTAAAACACATGGTATATCACATAGCTTCTGAAATGGCTCAGGAAGTTTCTCAAGAATGTTTATCCAAATTAGACGTAAAAGATTCAAAGCAGAACTGACTACTTTACATGTCAATAAATAATTCACAAATACTTTTGGCATTGAAATAACTCCATTGGCATGAGTTCTCTTAGGACTGTAGTTAGGTAAAAGATTATTCTGTGGCTTTTCAATTGTTGATTCAGTGAGTAAATTTCCATTTTCTGAACCATTTGTATCATAGCCAGACTCTGCACCACTGCTGCTGACTTCTACTAGTGTCTCAGTTGAAGGTATCAAACCACTGACGTCTAGTTCCCTTCCTGTAAATGGTTTCTCCTTGGCTGCAAACATTGTTGCTAACAGAAGAATACTGAATAGTATAATAAGCAAGGTGAATACTGTCTGTTCCTGGGATTTAAAAATGGAGCCTATTGATGTATAGTTCCAATCAATGGCTGTAATGAGATAACCAATAAATCCACCTAAACTGACCATTAAAGAATACACAATAAACACACGCTCATATTGATCTGTGTCTTTAGATGCATCTGATAATAAAGCTTCACAGGGATTCAGACAAGCTTGACTTGTAAAATCCAGTAAAATGACTGCAAGTGTCAATAGAAGTATACCTAAGCTTTTAGCAAGGGGACCAGGTCCAAATAAATGACTACAAATTTTATCACTATATGGAATTAACAATAAACTTATTAACAACAAGAATGATAACCAGAGAATGAATGGCCGTCTTCGTCCCAGTCCACTCCGACATCTATCACTAGCACGGCCAATGACAGGAACCAGAAAGAAACCAATGAGTGGTCCCAGTCCAAGTATTATGCTCATATTTTCTTCTGTATATCCAGATTTCAACAACATAGGTGGTATATATGTGAACCCAGCACAAGCACAGATTTCCACACCACAAACCACAGCATTTAGAAACAGTATCTGAATCAGGCTTAACTTTCCAGTCTTTGGTTCAGTACCTATTACCACCATCGCTGGGATTTGTAATGGTAGAGTAGGCATAGCTTGTATAGTCTCAGAATTCATCGTGTCAGATTCAACTGAGCTTGTTCTAGTACGTGCTCGTATTTCACACTTGGTGTTTGTATCTTTAGACACCATGATCAGACAGGAATCTAATCAAATAACACATTGTTGTTCTTGATCTGAAAATTAAAAAAAAATTACTATTAGTAAATAAAATAATTGCGAGACAAATTGACTTCGTTGAACTCTGTAAAGATGAAATAATCACCAAATATTCTCCAATATATACTCATTCCCCTGTTTACCCCTTTTACAAATAGCATACAGAGGAAGCTACTCCTTACTTACTTAACTTGTTTCTACAGATCTCAGAGTACTAGTTCTCTCCAAATTGCTATTTGATTCAATCTATATAATTATGCAGTTACCTAACTTGTAACAAATTCTTGGTGTGAAAAAAATTAATGACATTTCTGAACAAAGAGAGCATAAAAATGATTTAATAAACATATTAGATTAACTCAAATGACAAAATATTTTTTAATTTATTTAGTACTCTGAGATCTATAGAAACAAAACATTTTCATCCATTAACAATCACAAAGAGAATCATAAAATGAATCAATCATGAAGGAGCATATCCTAATACAGTAAAGTACATTGTGTATAGGCTAAGAAAAGAGAGACTATCAATGCATTGATGAAATCAAACTAATTCTACTCCTTACCTTACTGCATCATTCCTAAGACAAGAGAGTAGAACAAAATGAGACAACTGTATAAAAACTCTTGTCCTTATATGTATCCGAAAGATGGCCATTTTAAGACAGTAACAATCAATTGACTGTTGCCATAGAAACAGATGTTCCCAATTATTATTGTACAGACAACGTAAACATTAATTAGTTATACAACATAAAGTAAATCATATTTTACTGCAAAGTACAGAACAATAGCCTACCAACCCCCAACACATGAAAAATTAAGACCAAATAAAAATGATATAAACTGGATGAAATTGTTAGCTGGATACCATCTGTTCTGTACAGGATAATAAAGTGATTAAAATAAGAGAATAGTGTATGGTATCAGTACCTTCATCACTGTCACTAAAACATGTTTTTCTATCTTTTCAAGGTGGGTGGGGAAAGTAGAGAGTCTAAATGTATATATAATTCATGTTTGGCAGTTAACAATGGTGTTAATGTTCAACAATTCTGAAGAACAAGTAAAGACACAATATACAAATGACTTTAATGTATTTACTTGCAAACACTGCTCATGGTTAGAACAACTAAAGCGTGCAATTTGAAAAGTGAAAATGAAAAGACGGCCAAAAATGGAATCCAAGTAAAAAGCTTGAGGAGTTATACCTTAATGTCAATTTACAAGATCAAATCAATTTACATGACAACATTAAAGTCCCATAATCATATAAATTTATCGGTCGTAATAGCTTCCGTTTGTTCTGTAACAGAGGAATCCGGTGTTTTGCTCCCATGCATACTTTATAGCAAGAAAAAATGTTTCCAAAGCCACTATCTTATTTGTTTCAAAATCATTGAAAAAAGACTATTTATAGAACAGCTGTGTTTTCCCACAGTCATATTATGCACACAGCATGAAGTGACGTCACACGCTCTATATATTTCAAGTTTACAAAAGCAAAATTTACAGCGGAATTATTGTTTTTAGAAGAAAAAGGGCTTGTTTCGTCGGTAATAATTATCCTGGGATAATATCAGCAATTGTTTGGTTTTTGCATATATTTTTCATAGCAAAAAGCTAATGGGACTTTAAGTAATCTAGATATGAATTGTATTCAACATTCAACTAGATCTGTGCCATTGCATCATCTTTAAACTCATCATTAAAAATTCATTTTAGTTCTAATTTAAGATAAAATTCAAGACCCCATCAACAAGAGGGGTGACAACATACACACACACACCTCCTAGTGTGAGTGACACTCATTTAAAGCAGGCTACGCCGCTGCCCTGTTTAGAGATACATTTGCATATGAGTACATAATATGCTAAATCACCAAGCATTTAAAGTATAATGTTAGTTAAACTTGAACATGATATGAATTACACAAATCTAGTAAACACCTTACACAATAGTCCTTGTTTGTAAAACTTGCAAATTACGATGTATACAGTAGAACCTTGATTATCTCAAACTGACTGTCCCAAGTATTAGTTTACAAAATTCGATTTTTTTGATAATTCATGGTATTGTAAATTCAGATGTTTATAAATAAGACATACTTTGAAAAAATTGAGATCGTAATTTTATTTGTTTTTTCACCTAATTTCTGAAAATCCTAGGATAGAAAATCAGGATCAGCTGTAATTGTAAATATATTCACTCATTTGAGCAATTTCAAAGGCACATATACTGCAACATGATACTGTGTTTATTCTATAAAATGCAAGTATAAATTTTATCAAATAAGGTAAAGAGTATTCATCTTACTTTATGTGTCTACAGGTGAACAGAAGTATTTCCTTCTGTATTAAAATCCAACACATGCACACACACACATACATATTTGTGTACTCAGAATTAAAGTTGTCATTACACATAACTTACCTTTTAAGGTGAAATATGCTAGATATTAATCATTTCAGTTGTCACCATCAACCAGACTTGTAAATTGTTGACACTGCAACTTTCATAATCCATGGACTTGTGTTATCAAGCCAAGTTATACACACAGAACATAGCAGTCTATCTAAGGTTCTTCTTCAACTGAAACAGATGAAAAAATCTGGGTTACAAATACACACAATGAATCATTCTCAGATGATTAATTAAAAAAAATAAAAGTAAACTTGATCTGATTTAGGGCCAGATAACAAGAGATATAACAACAAGGTAAATGTGACATTAATTTCACACAACACAATTAAATGGTTGTCAAAAGTCACTGCAGTATCCTTATAATGGATTAATTGTTAAAGAGCATCTCTGTTTGTGAAGAAAATGTATTTGTTAATTATATAGGTACGCATGGGGACTTGTTTCACTTTGCTGTACAGCATAATTATATACTAT
This sequence comes from Lutraria lutraria, assembly GCA_964023205.1. Classification (NCBI taxonomy): domain Eukaryota; kingdom Metazoa; phylum Mollusca; class Bivalvia; order Venerida; family Mactridae; genus Lutraria; species Lutraria lutraria. The sequence continues at coordinate 12,107,075 of OZ026846.1, read as the reverse complement.
CTTTACTGTGCATGATACCTACAGTAATTAATTATACCCAATTAATACAATAATGGAACACTAGTTGCTATATCTAAATATTTGAACTAAGAATTGATATGACATAAATTGTTTTATAATCGCATATAAATCTTAAAGGAATTAAAAGATATATCTGTACCACTATGAAGTATCAGAGGACTATCAAGAACAAATAAATATCTACTTCTAAGACAGATTCTGAATGATTCATATCAACAATGAAATAATATGGTTAATATAGGACATGTATGATAATATATGTCATCCTAGGACTGATTGTTAATAAGATTTTTTATTATAGGAGCATGTACATTGTATTATAATACTGTTATACAAACTGTAAATATAATATAATCACACTCCATTTACATTGAAATATGGCACGACAATGAACAGTTTTCAAATCATGATGAACAGCATAGTACAGTCATGTCAATAAGAAATTTGAGGTCATAATTATTTAATCATTCACTAATCAAATTTAACATGGAATGTACACATTAAACTAACACTAGGTGCTGGAGTGTTGCAAATAACACATCAACATCTAACTTACTGTTCATCAACATCATCAGGTGCAGACATGCTTAACTCCATTCTTATAATCCCATCCGCATTCATTTATTAAATTGGCTGATCGAAAGCCAAATAACTTTAGTAAGAGTTAAGACTATTCTACAATACAATGTGCTTTTGTATGTGAAAATATACCACTATTGAAGAAAATATCAATATTTATCTAATGTTTCAAATAGCTTTATTTAACTTTAAAACTTGTTATTTCATATTTGTATAATTTAATTTTTATGGAGTTAATCACAGACACTTCAGTATCATACATGATACGTATAATTAGGTTAATGTATTCTCAATAATTTGGGTAAAATACCCTGACAATGATTTTAGTCTGATTTGTGAAACAGTTCATGCATCTTCCAGGCTAAATACAAAAAAATACTGTTTATGACTGCTTATACAAAACATACAGTAGGAAGGTTGAACAACTTTTCTTTTCATTTTTTCCTAAACATGCATTTCATACTTAAGAGGAATAATTCTACTTCAAATAATTTCATACTTTCAATTCTACTTGAAGAAACTTTGGGGTCAGAGTAAAAAAATAGGCTCGTTTAGGTAATCGTAAACATAGCTTTTTTCTTTTGCCTTACTAAAGATGAAGTAACGAGGAGTACTGAATGATACTCTGTCATTGATTTGACAGAGTAATTAACACATAGACTATCATCAGTGTAATAGTATGTTCTTACTCATTGACACTGTATGTAGAGTTTTGTAATAATTGTTATAAAACAAGTGTCAACCTGAGTTAAACATACACATATAGATGTGTCAAAAGTTGTCAAGCTGATAATAGCCTTAGGATAGAGCAAAAACATCTTAATACAAATCGGTTCATGCACAAAAAAGTGAAATAAAGGTCATTTTGTATGATTTTACAAACATGAACCTCAAAGGGCTATAACTCCAGATTTGTATAATTTAACCATCATAATAAAAACCACTTCAAGTTCTTAGTATGGCATAGATGTTATCCTTGTTGATGAAAGTAACTTAATCATAGCAAAATTCTTAAGTAAGTAAATAAATAAATGCATTAAATTCCATGATTAAACTTGGGTTAAGTTTTTATGATAACTACTAATGAAAGAAAAGTTTTCAGATTTTGAAAAAATATAAAATGATAAAACAGAGTCAAGTTAATTAATAAAATAAAGAGAGCATAATGAGACTGGTACAGTATGACATATGATACCATTGTATTACCTACCACTGGTACAATGATCTTTAAACTTTGATTACATTATGTATGTTTCAGACTAATAATAAATTATTTGATATGATCAACGTTGAATGATTTCTATGTTTTAAAGTCAACACATTTTCATAGCTCTTAATCTGTGTTTTTTTTCGTTCAATTTTCCCTAAACCACAAGTTTCATATTTTCTTCAGATCCTTCAACTTTTAGACAAGAAGATTTTTTAAATATTTTCTTATATAAATCTACATAAAACATAAGGGACATTATTTTTGCAACTTTGTTAGACCATGTTGTTTAAGACAAGAGACAAATTTTCTTTGGTTGCCATGGAAATCAGAGTTCTGCATGAAATGACATTCTTTTAGCAACTTCTCTAAAGGACCACCTAAAGATCATTTCTTAAAATTTGTCACGGCCCTTTCAGGGGAGAAGTCATTTGATGGACAGACAACAGACAAAATAGTAAATTAATACCTCACCCTGAGCTTCACAAACTTAAAACATCCAAGTGAAATGGACAACATCTGTATGATGAGTTTAGCAAGGAGCATTAAAAACTCAACATTGCAAGTCATACAAATAGTAAAAAGAATAAATTTGTCACCAGAAGTTATGTGAAAAAGTTTTGCTTGAAAAGGTAAATCAGAACAAAAAATGTAGTTTTGTATTACAAGTACATAATGTTACAATACAGCTTGAACAACAACAACACAAGTTAAAATTTCTTTCTGTTTCTTTACGTTTCGGCATTGCGCCTTCATCAGAATAATACATAATAATAAACAATGGACATGACGTCATGTAATGTTTGACGTTATGTTAAAGGGGCGGAAACATTTATTTTTTTAAGTACATAATGGCGTGTAATATATTTGTGCAAAGAGAAATACTATACCATTAAAATACATAGTGGATTCTTCAGTTACACTTTAGGACTGACACCAGGCTATGTTCACTAGATGTTATAAACAGTTTTTCACACAGATAACAAATCATATACATAAAATGAAATACCAGAGCAAGTAAACTCATTTTGAAGCACAAGTCCATCAAATGATTGAACAAAAAATGACATCAGAATGCAGATTTAACAATGGGAATAATACTCATTACTGTCAAAAACAGAATCTGAATAATGTACATTATTGATGATTCAAAACTCTAGGGAATAATTCATTAACCCGACATGATCAAACTTTACAACAGAACAAAACAATAGCAGAAAATATCAATAAGTTATACTGGTATGTTTAAAGACAAATTATAATAAATTCCTTGAAATTTCAATACAGAATACAGATATTGTTTCAAAGATATTAGGTTTACCGTTATGAGACCTGAGACCAAATAAATTCCGGTAGTTGTAAAACAAGACGTTAATGTATTAAATGGAAATGTATGTTTGTCCATAGGTACATACAAATAGGTCAGAAAGTGTTACCTAACTGAGGTATATAATTATGTCTAAATAATTATGGAGAAGTAAAGCTATATAATATTATGTCTATAAAAGAATGAACACAATTACAATAAGTTAAGTTTTTAGGTTTTAATCAATCCTAGGATGCCCAAATAAAACATCAAAACTTTCTACATCAACTAAAGATTCAAACAGATGTTATTTTAACAAATTCTGAGAAGTCAACTGTATACAGAAGTGAAATAATACCATCACTTACAATGGTCTAAATTAGATTTTAAGTAATCAATTTCCAGAGAAATGTGAGCTTTGAAACACCTTAGTACTAAAACACCTTCATAAAAATCTTTCCGACTTGATTACATGTACTCCAACGTCATTATTTCTGTCATGTTTTCCTTTATTAATTCAGATATGCTTAACAATGTCATCAAAAATATCCTAAGGGTGACCTCAGGTTGACCTCTACGTCATAGTTATGACTCTTACTTCAAAGATACCGGTAAATATTTACAAGAACACAAACATTCACAAGTTTTGTTTGTTTGTTTCAGTGGGTTTAACACCATTTCAACAATATTTCAATTTTTTAACACAGATACAAAAATGTTTTAGGAACACTATCTGTGTTAATTGGTCACCTGTCTTTAGTGGCCAAATTGGTCTTTTCCCTTGACTGGCTGCTTAGCACAGGTTTGACTGTATATGGCTGTCAAGGAGATGGCAGCAGGCGACTCCTCCATACATGGAGAAAAAATGACATTTTAGTCAAAATTTTACAGAACAGCATAACCTTTTGGCAACCAGGACTGGAATCTGGATTGTCCAGTTACATGTCCAGCATACTAACCACAGTACCCAAAACCTATTACAGACTAAATACCATAAGTATGTTTACAGTTTTATCAGCTAAAGTCAAAGCACACAACATTTTGGGACAAATTGCATCCCAAAATTGCAAAAGGTATGTTTTGAATTTTTATTTTTCGTTATTACCCTACCTACCTTAATTTTGGTGAAGAAACCCTGATCATCACATTTTTTAGCCTAAAGCATTATATTGACAATCATATGGATGTATGTAACCTGATTAATGAAAATTGATTTTTGAAGGGAAAGAATGATTCATCATTTCACAAACTGGTGGTCCCTTTTACTGTGCTTTTGAATTGGTCACAACATCTACAATTGTACCCTATTTGTTAAAGTACTAAGTTGGCATGAATGCTCTACTTGTCTACTTGATACAAAAATGTATCAGAAGAAAAGAGCTTTCGTGTTCATTTAAAAAAACTTATAATTGAAAAGTTTAAACTGTAATTAAATAAATAAATAATCAAACCATTTTAATACATTTTCCCAGTATAATCACCAATTATTAGAGTATAATGATGTAAAGTAGGTACAACACTACTCAGCTAACAACTATTACACATTCTATACATACATGCATGCATGAAACAGTAACAATGTAATATCCTCCAGACTGCTTATAATTAAGTGTTTGTCAGTTCAAAAGTACTCACTCATATAATGTTCACCATAGTGTATGACAAATTTACCAGCCAGGTTAAATCATTTATTAAAGATAAAGAACCAACTGTTTTAAAGTGTCGTGAAGGAACATTTGATATTCTAAATTTAAATTAATACTTAAGATAACATCAGCTAAGGTATATTGTGCTTTCTCACATAACAAGAATCTAAATCATAAGAAACAAAGTAAACAAATATAAGTTGACAATACAGTATCATACTTTCAAGCAAACTGAAATCAATCAATAAAAAGAAACACCACTGTGTATTCTAAGTACAACTAGTATTTAAAATCCAACACAAGCTTTCAAAATCAGCTGACAAAATGATTATACTTATAAGCCGACAAATTAATGACTAAATACAATGCAACCAGCGACTGCGTTTTAAGTTTAAACTCATAAAAATTGATCAATTGCCTACCAACCCCAACTCAACAGAATACAAAGATTGTATATCCCCAGTATCTATGTCTATGGCTCAAAAACTTTTTTTACACTTATCAATATTGTATATCACTGACCTGATTATTCAGCATAATTATGTCATTTTTAAATGCACATCCAAATTTCTTACAACATAAAGATTTGTCTGCAAGATCTCTAAGACTTTCATACTATGAAACATAACACACATTCTATATTTATAAATAAGTAGGTACTGTACACATTAATACTTAGATTACACAAAGTGGCTATAAGCTTACGTTACAGGTACTTGCATGTGTCACAAAGAACTCTTCAATTGATCATTTAAACTTTCATGATAACTATTGTTACAACTTAATACACTTTAACAATTGTTAAAACAATCAACATCAGTGATTAATAGATCTAAAATACACTCTGAAAGAGCACCTTGAAGAACATATAATGCCAAAAAAAACTAATTAACACAAATAATTGTACCTATTGGTAACAAGGACAAAGAGTTATATCTCAGATATAACAATGTACACTGTGTCAATATGTTAAGAAAATATTAAAACCTAAAATATGTCTTGTTATTACAAGAAATTACTGGTACCAATCATTTTTATATGGTCAGATATTGAATACAAAGAATAGACAAATTATTTGAAGACTTGAGTATATTAATATAGTATCGCACTAAATTTAGTTATGTATTTACTAATATATATGTACATGTATATATCTTTTGATAGAGAAATACATGTAGCAATGAAAAAAAAATTCAATATGATTATATTTTGACACATTTACAAAATGTATGTTGCATAAATAGTTTCATATTTATTATATTATACAACATAATACAGCACATGTATTACATTCATATTTTAACATGATTTTAGCATATGTAATGCATTCATATTTTTGCATGACTACAGCATGCGATTCCAGGGATTTTTTGGGGCGATTTTATAACCGAAATTCGGTAATATTCCCAATGGAAAATAGTATCTTTTTTTCCCAATTTACAGACAAAAATTCCCAATCCAAAAAAACACAAAACATTTTATTTTTATTTTATTTTAACTTCATTAACATCACTATTGGTAGTAAATACCTTATTCTGCTACTCTTCTATGGGAGAATAAGTAGAATAAGTTGAACATTGCAAAAATTGTAGTTATTCATTTTTCCCAATTTCGATTAAAACACCGCGAAAATTCCCAATCCCAAGGGTATGAGTCATATTCCCAAAATACCGAGAAATAACCCTGGATTCACATTTATATTTTTAGTTGAGATGAAGTTTGACAGTTGACATGACAAGTGGAACTTAGTATCAGATTGGTGAACTCTGCCATGATGGGGCTGTTAGAATGCAGGTTTGTAGTCATCCAATTCGATCCATAAGCCAAGCCAAGAATATAAAGTTTGAACCATGAATCTTTTATCAAACAGAAAATATAATATACTTCTCATTGGAAAACAATTTATCGTCGCCATTTCTATCTAAATGGGCCCATTAGAACAACAAGCGCATATGCATACTAGCTAATATAGTTCAATTACGCTCAAGTAAATCAGAACAAAAACATTTATATACCAAAGTTAATCGAAACAAAGTATCTGCAAAACTTGGATCAGATTAAAAATCGTTTTGACGCTTCATCACATGTTTGTTTTTGTTCACTATGCTTTTATGCTGTTCCTACCTTTGAATGCTATTAAAACAGAGTATTGTAACATCTTACTTTAAGTCTGGTTTGAAACACTAATTCCTTTTTTATAAACATTGAACAAGACAAGGGAACACAAGAAACAACAGTAAAAAGAGCTTACTACTGAATCACTCCGGACTGCGTGAGGAATGGAAAATTTATAACCGACCACCCAGGCCTTTTTCTACCTATCTCACGGGTCAGAGACTCAAACGATCAGACCCCTTCCCAATGCCAAATATGGGTATTTTTTCCCAATTTCATAAATTATTTCCCAATACGAAGCATAAATAATCTTCGCAAAGTATCAGAGGGACTACGCTTGGCTGTGCAATGGCTTCTAGAATAACAAAGATTACATGCAATTACTAACAAAGATTAATTTTAGTAGTGCTCAACATAAAAGTCAAATAAATCAACATAATCAATACATCCATTGTGTTTAGGCAGTAACTTTTCCAATCAATATCCTTTTTTGTCAGGAATTTTGTTAGGAATTTCTTAGTTGCGAAATTTGCCAAATTGGGAACAAATGTTCGCAACTAAGAAATTCCTAATTTTCCAAGGTACTTTTTCCAAAAATAGGCAGAAAAAGGCCTGCCAACCAACATAGTCTTTTTATCAAAATCGCGATCTGATCATGACAATGATGTCAGAGATTGCAAGTATAAACTGTACTCGGATAAGCAAAAAAAACTATTAGTATCAGTGTTTTCAATAAAGGCCTAATTGACTGTTTATAAACAAAAATGGGTCACCCGGATATCCTAAATATATAATTTATGACGTTTGAAATGAGCATGGAAAGCCTCCTTCAATCAAGGTTTCACCTCTTACAGGAAAACTTAATGAAAACCCTGACTACTGGTATTTATTTCATTGGATTTAACGCCATTTTCATCATTAGTTCAGTTATATTGCAGGGCCTTTTTTCCAAAAATTGGGAAGGGGCCTTAGGCTTAGCCTTTCATTTTGGGAAATTCAAGCGCGATATTTGGCCAAATTTTGAGAAGGTTAGACTACTGAGTTTGAACAGCATTGTATTTTTGGGAGTTTCTTGCAATTGGGAAGTCACCGAATTTCGGCCCCTGTCATAAAAGGAAAAAAGCCCTGTATTATAATAGGCAGTTATCCTAACCAGCCTTCCTGGACTTCATTTAGACCTTAAACAATACTAACCACAATCTACCCAAGCTACTGCCAAGCTACCACACATAATTCATAGGTGGGGGACAATTTGACATAGGATGTAATATCTTCAGTCAAACTTGTCAGTCACAGACAGTGTGAGCCATGCCAGTGGTTCGAACTCACATCCTCTTGATCAGTAGACCAACGCTCTAACCAGTGACTACTGAATCTGGGCGGGCTATAAAAAACCTTGACTAATATTGATATATAATCAGAGAATATTGGTATCAAAATCCATTCAGAAATATTTCAATTACAATTTGACAAAATACTGATCCAGTAAATTAACTCCCCTTAATTGTGAAGTGCCACCAAGATGGAGCATTACTGAGCACTGTTAAAATAAAAAGAATACACGACAGTATAAAATACTTAAAATCCCTCAAAGCAGAAAATCTCCCAATGTACAAAATGAAGCAACAGCAGTTCTTGTAATTATATTAATACATGACATCGTATCAGTAATAGAACAGTCAATAGGTTTCATTAAAGGACCGGTACTACATAAACTTCAGAAAAACAAAAAGAATCTTTGAAACAACATCTGTTACCACATTTGACAACATAAAGCTGCTATTCATATCTTTGATTTAACAAGCTCTCAAATCAGTAAACAAGAGGGCCATGATGGCCCTATATCACTCACCAGATAAAAAGACTCTTAGAGAAAATTATCATGAGCCTTTGTAAAAATTAAGTGATCTAGGGGTGGGACCAATTTTGCCCCTATGGCAATAATTTGAACCAACTTGGTAGATGTCCACCAGACAATGCAACATACAAAATATGTAAGTTCTAGGCCTTGAAGTTTTGGACAAGAAGATTTTTTTTTGTTTTCCTATACATACATGTACATGTAAGCCAATATAAATCATGTGAACGGTTCAACCCCAGGGCGGGGCTAATTTTCACCCTGGGGCCATACTTTTAACAGACTTGGTAGAGGTCCGCTAGTCAATGCTTCATACCAAATATCTTAACTCTAGGCCCTGGGGTTTCAAACAAGAAGATGTTTTTAATTTTCCTAAACAGAATAGAGTAAACCCCAGGGTAGGGCAAATTTTTACCCCATGACAATAATTTGAATAAACTTGTTAGACTTAGAGGTCCATTAGATAATGCTTCATACAAAATATCTAGGCTCTAGGCATTGTGGTTTTGGCCAAGAAGATTTTTTAAATTTTCCTATATAAGCCTATAAGAATCAAGTGACCCCTGGGGCGGGGCCAATTTTGACCCTAGAACAATAATTTGAACAAACTTGGTAGAGGTCCACTAGACAATGCTACACTCCAAATATCTAAACGCTAGGCACTGTAGTTTCTGACACTAGGCCCAATTTTGACCCAAGGGCAATAATTTGAACAAACTTGGTACTAGAGGTCCACTAGACAATGCTACACACCAAATATCTTAGCTCTAGGCCGAGTGGTTTTGGACAAGAACATTTTAAAAGTTTTTCCTATTGGTTGCCATGGCAACCAGAGTTTTTTAATAATGAAATTAATTTTTTAAACATCTTTGCTAGAGCTTCATGCAAGGAACATCCGTGCAAAGTTTCGTTGAAATTGGCCAACTGATTAAGAAGGAGAGTCTGATGTTGTTAAAAGCAATTGTTGACGTACACACACACACGGATGATGGACATCACGCGATCACAATAGCTCACCATGAGCAAAATGTGTAAAGTATGTTACTGTTAGAAAACACTGCCAAACCATTTTCGATATTTATGATTCAAATTTGGATTTATAAGTAGCGTATACATGTACATCAGGTAAATAAGTCGCTTTCTCAAAATACATAATACAGTCCTTGGTAGAAATATAAAAAATATTTAATTTTGTATAAGACTTATAGCTGAAAAATAAACCACAGTCAAATAATCACTGCGAATCCACCACATTCGTCCACCTTGACCACAGTGTTTCCACCTTGAACGTCAATTTACGAGGTACCGGGAAATGATCACGGTGACAATTTAGGGTGACAATTTCTGTTCACGATGGACACACCACGGTGACTTGTCACCTCAATTTTATTTTTGATGCAGTGGCTTTGTTAAAGGTGTGAAGTTGACGCAGTGACATCTCATAGAATGCCGTACAATCTCCATGCAAACACCACATACAACTGCGCAAAGGTCAATTCTGTGTTGGAAAATGACTACTCTTTGGCTATGTAATGCCCAACGAAATCTGTTGGGAACGATTTTACATCAAAATAAAATTGGTACCTGCTAAAAAAATTATATGGTGTAGAAGCCATCAATTTTCTACTTCATTTTATGTATATTGCCAATAAATCCATCAATGCATTTATAAGTTAAAAACAGCAGTTAAATTCTGATTTAAATTCACTATTCTCCATAATCGTATACAGGTAAATCTACTGTGACTGTACAGCAGTTGTTACACATAACGTTGCGATTAATCAAGTAAACTGTACAAGTTTGGGATCTATATGGTTTTCGACGATATTAATTTATCGTAGTGAAAGAAAGAAGACAATTGTGAATTTGGACGCACTTTTAGAAAGAATGGCGTTGTTTTATTTGTATCATAATTTATGTATTTGTTATTCACAAAGAAAGCAACAAGTTTAAGCTTTACATATACACATTTTCTAATAAAGTTTCCCTCCCATTTGCAAAAGCATTATATTCATGTATGTATTAAAGTTATTCTTCAAAGCTGATCCATTTTTTTCAGGTAATACTGGTTCAATGATTACTTGAGTAGAGTGATAGATAACTTATGCAGGTTTATAAATAATCTTTTTGTGCAATAAATACGTTATGATAAAAAAAATAATTGTATTCTTTTCTCGACCCAATACCAATTCGGTGTTTAGATTTTTCCGTGTACCGCTTGCCGTACAGTAGATGAACTTCATTGGTTGACACAGCCTGCATAAAGTTTACCCAAATATGACAGGATTTTAAACCCTTGCGTGTTATTTTCAAGGTTTATACTATTTATTCATAATTTTGTTATTGTTCTTTGATATATATGCTATATTTATACATTTCCATGCTTATTGACGGCAAATTGTACTGTACTTTGAACCGCTGAAAAGACAAACTTGACAAAACTCAGAAATCCGACATTGTTTTGGTCCTTCCGCAATAAGACGTAGCGGGCAATGGCCAGATGAAATGGCCAAATCATGAACGGATTGCTGTCTCATAGTCATAAAGGGTCTCATAAATGTAGACTACAGTACCATATAGCAATAAATGTAAATGAAACGAATTTACAACGTGGTTATAGAATCGACTTCGAAAAATAAAAAATTGAACAATCAATTGTCTAGAAATTTGACAAACAAGTGAACATACCCAATGATATATGAAATAAATCCGCAAAATTTGGCATATATTTTGTTTATGCCACCTCAATCTCATATAGTGGATTATATCCGAAAATTCCGAACATAATTACTGAACCGCAAAGTCGTATTTACCAACTGGGAAACTACGTCACGTATTAAAAATCAGTATTATTTAAAATCAACTTTTAATTTTAAAGAATGAATTTTACTTTTTATTAGAAAATTCATTCGTACAGAAAAGAAATTTTGTAAACGTAAGAAATTCGAAACTTATTACTCGGAGTCAGGAGATAGTAAGCTGGTTTTCGTTTCGAATTACAGTACATTCATAGTCGACCGGAACCAGTGTAAGGAATAGATGCGATTGTTGTCAGGTGAGGATGTTCGTACTGTTGTTGGTTGTTTCTTGTTTGTAATGTGTTTTACTTCTGTAAGAGATTTGTATTAATATGGCATAAGACACATGGTGCCTGTCGTTGACTGGTTTTTAATTTCATGCAATATGCGCGTGGTGACGAATATGGGCCACTTACATACAAACTGCTGTGTCTGTTATTATCATCCGATTGAAGGGTTGGAATCCATAATAGATTGTAGATAATCCTGTTGTATAATTCTGTGCAGTCCAATAAAAATGTTGTGATGTTAAAACTATGTACAGGTCATTTCTAGTGGTGTGGTGTAAGGGGTTAATTCTAGCCTTACTTATTCAGCTGGCTGATTTCATAAACAAATTCGGTAGGCCCTTCGGAAGGACCTACCTGTCAGCTTTTCAAAGAACAACATACTTATGTGCGGGAATTCAAATTATGTCAAAATTCTTCAGATACTGCGTAACACTGACGAAAATCAATAGAAATAATAATAATCTGTGTGAATGTGCCTCAAAATTCTGTGTTAAAATTTAATTAATGTCAATTTTTTATTTACATTGGGTGTTAATAACACAACATACTTTAGCCACATCCTATAAAACTACTGTCAGTACAGTTCCATTCTAAATCGATCTTTATAATGGGTACATGGCGGTACATGTACCTAGGGTTAACGAAAGTTGATTTAACTTTTAATGTTTAAGTTTACTAGCCAACATCTTGCTGACATGCCAGCTACTTAAAACTTGTACTTAATCATTTACACAGCAAATTTTCTAGAATAGGCGATTTTTACCAGCATTTATCCTTCATTGCACCGGTTTCGTTTTCATTTGGGAAGTAGTGGAGAGAAACAAAACATTAAATGCACCTTTCAGAAAAGGTATGTTGGAATGTTTTCTACCTACCGAACGGTTCACTAAATTGGTCACAGAATTATTGTAGTTATTGTGCCCAACTGGTTGTTATTGGGGACTTTCCGCACACAAATTGCAGTTCTGTGTTGGACTGTGCGGGATCGGGGCAAGTTGAAAAACTTCCATCGCTGTCACAAACAGTTTTAATTAGTCAGTCTGCAAAATTAGCACTTGTCCGGTTGTTCGGGACAAGTAATTATTGATTCAGACAAGTAACTTTTGCGGTATTTATGTATAGAGTATATAGGAAGACTATTCATTTCTGGTGATTCGGACAAGTAGTTCTAAATCCTAAATTCACAGACTGTTAGTTGGACTAAGGGGATCCCAGTCTAGCTCGGAATGCCTCTATGGTGATGCAGTTGGTAGTCTACATAGGGAGGCGATTCCAGTCACTGATTGTGCGTGTGAAGAATGAGTTCCTGTAGATGTTTGTTGCACCCCTGTTCTGTTGAAAGCGGTGTGAGCCCCTGGTTCTGCTGTCACTACATTGTGTACACATGTTTGAATTAAATGGTCATCAATTGTTGTTCTACAGTACAATGACTGTTCTTCCTGAAATAAGACCGGCCCGCTATTCCACCTATGTTTGTTTGTTTATTTGAGTTATACGCCCCTTTTCCACAGTCAGAGTCATATGAGGCGGACAGTTCACTTAACCATCATTCCTGGGAAGAACCAGTACTAGACTCCCATCCTCTGCAACTGCCTATTTTCTCACATAAAGAGACATGGTCAGTAGCTGGGCTCGAACCCACGGTCCTCTTACAGTGATTTGAAGTCAGCAACTTTAATCACTCAACCACAGCTGTGGGTATTCCACCAATACGACCACCAGTTTTGGACCAGTTCATAATTTATAATCTGCTATAACAACAACCAAAATTTTATGTCGAAACTGCTTTTAGATTACTAGTACCCGCTTTGTATCTCGGGAAGTGTACATTTCCAAAATTTTCTCACTACCCATGACCAGTCAAATAGGGAAATTTAGTACAACCAATTCAAAATGGGAAATATGTAAGAACATTTATTTTCTATGGAATATGTGATTAATCATAGATATAAACTATACTACATTGTCCAAAATCCACATGAGGTCTAATCTCTTGTTTATTGCCCCTAGTCAGATTAATAATGTCTGGTCATAATCTGTAGACGTGACACCAAGTCCAAAAGTAGGGCCATAAATTTGATTGATTTATTGTGATGATAAGTCTGTGACTAACTTCTTGTTGTTTTTATAAGCATATTACTATATGTAAATGATTATGTAAACAGAAGCTAGTCTATCAATGACCTGTTTTATTACACCCTACTGTGGAAAAGGAGGTCTTGCTGGTCCATAAGTCACATGCATCACATTCCTAGTTCAATATCTTTAACATCTTATGAACACTAAGTGTCGAAAACTGTGTTGTTGATCGCTTTTGATTCTCATTAATGTCAATGATAATTGGTCGGATTAATGAAGGTGCATGCCACATATTTCTCCTTGTTGTGGACTGACTATTCAATCAGAAATTTGCAATGATAATGCATGCTTTTTTATTTTTTCTAAAATTTGGTTGCTGCAAATATGTGTTTTATTCGCCGTAATTTTCTGATATCATATTAATCAAGAAATGTTAATTTGTTTGAAATAATGGCTATTTATGACAGATATCTGAAATGTTGTGCATAATCAGTTTTATTTTTTATCCAATAGCTCAATTTTTTTTTATTAAATCAGTATCCTATTTTAATCATGGAAAAACGGAATGTAAAAATTAGTTTGAAAGAAACAGTGGAATTGATCAATCAGAATGTTGGTATGTTGATCTATATATATGACCAGTTTTGATGTAGTAGGGGTAAAGGAATACCTTGTTTCGCTCATAAGAACATACTGCTAAATATTAAGATCACTTTGCTTAATAATGAAGGGTGGTCTTAATAGTGGGATTTTACTATGTTGTTCTAGAGCTGATAGAATGGAGACTTTATAATAATTGTATTATAATTGTTCCAGAGTTTGCAAATTTAAAAAACATTGTGAACAAAATTGCACCGAAAATCATTGCAAACGAAACATGGTATCATTTATAATAAGATCTTTATTTTGAACAACAACATCCATTGGTTTTTACATGATAATTAAGCCAATTTATCACTTATTTACGACTTTCCACTGCTTTCCACCATTGTTTGAAATACTGTATTGGCTACATTGCATGTCAATCCTATCTGTTTCCTTTCTGTGCACCTGTGCATGCTCGCACATGACGTTGTCAAGTGTATTGACCAGATCTATAAACCTACCTGATGTAGGTTATTATTTTTATTAAAATAAAGATGAGTTCTTGAAAACATCACCCATTAAGTATATGTTAATGTTTGTTATCACTGGTTTAGCAAACTTCGCATAATGAGTGAGCGGTTAAGTGGGTAAACCAGCGATAACAAACATTAATATAATAAATATTCGGGTTTATGTTTTGATGGTAATGCATGCGCATCTGCGCATCAAGGTTAAATACAGATGGAGTAAGGTCTGAGTGCTAAACCATGCAGTTATTCAATAAACTATATGGTTAAATAAATTTAACTGGTGGTCAAATTTGAGAAATACTGCGATGCCATTGGTCAAAATATAAATCTGAACAATAAATTTTGATAATATTGCAGCAACAATTAAGTTAATATCTGTATGTGTGAATGAGATTTGTCTTCATGGAACGAGTAAATAACATGTTGACACACTATTATTAACTTTAAATTCAGGAATATTCAAACTGGACTAATCATAAAAAAATCAATATAGTTCATTTATTATAACTGAAGGCATCCATTAGCAGTGGGTTTTTTCATTTCTGAATTTTAATCTAATTGTTAATATTTACTTGGCTAATAGTTACATGATGTTTGGATTTTGGTCCTACCTACATTTTCAGTTGTCCTGAAAAAAAATTGTTTCAATTGTAATGTGTTGAGCTTATATAGTTTCCAGAAGTATGACTTGTTTTATGTGTATAGATGTAAGGAAATCTTGACCAATGATAAATTCACTGAAAATTTCCCTGAAAAAATATGCACATTGTGTGCCAAACTTATTATTTCTGAGGCAGAGCAAAATGTGTATGTTTGGCACATATTCTGCATGAAGAGACAGGGTAACCTTGACACTATGTTCATTCTAGGATAAAAAATTATGTTATTTTGTTTACGTACAAACTTTATTGTGCATTTTTTTTACATACCGGTACTAAATTGATTCAAATTGTGATGAAAATTTAGACTCTCTCTGTATATAATTATGTTTATGTGTAAAAATTCTGTCCGTCAGTGTAATGCTAAATTTATTTTGAGATTTTCTGAGATTGTTATTGTGTATGATGGAAAATTTTAGGATATATCAGTGGTATCTGTTCATATGGGCCTCTTGAGTTTTAACATTAAAGCAGGCCATCTCATTGAATTAATGTGTATTGAAGTGTTACTGTGACAACATAATCCTAATGAAAAAAGAGAAAGTTGAAGTTTACATGCAGGCAACAAAAGCGTTATAATACAATAGAATTTGACCTTTACAATTATTGACTGGAAAATGTTCAACTGCAAATTACTTTAAATCAGGATTTTTTGTATTATTTCAGTTTATATTCCAGACCCATGTATAGTGATGAAGTGATAGTTGAAATAAATGATTTCATATTATATGGTTTGAAGTTATTTTTTAAGTGATTTCTTACTTAATATCTTTTTGTTATGAGATAACATCTTTTAGCATAGTACATAAAATACAAATTCATAGCTTTGTATCCTCCTTTATTAAAATTGTTATCATCTAAATCAAAATTGATAAAATCTAAGAAGAATAAGTTGATCACCTGTTTAGTGTTGCACAATTTTTATTGCTTAAACATTCACTGTAACTTCGACATGTGTATACAGACATCTAGTCTGACTATATTCATTACTGAATTACCTAAACCTGTCAAAGTGTCAACATTTTATTGATCTAAATTATCTTGTGTCCATATAAAGCACTCATTAATGATTCCTGTTACTCTGTATAGCTCAATGTTTTTCTAAGTCCTGTACACCGAATGGTCACTAAAAGTTGTTACAAGCTTTGGTTTAGTACCTCATTTATCTCTAGTTCAGAATTCAAGTATTAAGTGAGATGAGCCCAACTGTATCAGATATAAGATAGTAATTTTCCTACTTTGGTACATTTTATACTCTCAAGGACGCATGAGATGGAAGATATAGTGTTGGTTCAATATAAGCTGAAGAATTGTTTGGATTTGTCTTGGAATTGACCACTTCTCATAAATGTAATGTAAACTTTATTTCCTGTATGAAAACTTGTTTTGTTTTTAAGTTTTATCAAACTGGAAAAGATAATTAATGTTAATTGAAAATGTTACACATGCAACTGTTTATGGAAGTTAGTTAATAACAACATAGGCATTGATAAATTGTTTAGCATATTTTTTATTCAGTATTCAAAATCTTGTTTGGAGCATAAAAATGATAAATGCAATATAAAATCCACCCTTTGTATCCACTGTCAAACATACACAAAAGACAGGACACTTTATTCCAAAATATGCATGTCCTGTATTCAGGGGTAAAATATAGCTAAATATACATCAGTGGATGAAACATTCTGAAAGTCCGGGGTTCCAGTATGCAGAGAACTTTTTGCATTGATTACAGAAGAGAAAAAAATGGGACTTAAAAATTGTCCGATTTTTGGTGAATTCCGATTTTCAGGGAGTCCCGTTTTCAGGGGTTATACTGTATTCTGCATGAAAATTTTAACAAAATCTTAAGTCATTGTGCCATTTCAATTTTCTCATACTATGATAGATAATATAGGTATTTAATTTTGTTGTGATAAAATTTAATATTGGTATATTAATTACATTTACTCCTAATTTCATCTTGTTTAAGTAGGTTATGTTTTCAACAGTACAGAACAGAGTATTAATTATTTTACTTATCAAAACGTAAAGCTCATTGTCAAAATGTATACATTATATCAGCATACAATTTCACATACTTACTAGGGCTGATCCAGATGTTCGTAGACACAGTATTTTATTAAGAACGGCTGACTCCTATTGATACAGTCTCTTCACGTGATATTTACTTATATGTTTTAAGTCTGCCTGCAAAATTTCAAAGTAAAGTTGCTATATTTCATTCACTTATGAAGTCTTCAAATCATGTAGTGATGTGATCGTGGCGCAGTCCAAAATTGCACTTAAATGTAATCATTTATAGCTGTTTCAAATTCACGGTACATCTTGAAAACATACAAAATGACGGGAGGCCTTATAATATTGTCGATTGGATGGACATTTTAATGAGCAGTTCTCTCAAAATTCTTCTCGAAAAGGTTAACGGCAAAAACTACTGATTTCGAAATAGACTTCACAGATCCGGCAAATTTTCGGACAGTTTTAGAGTTCTTTGTGAATCCTAGGAAGACACCTTCCAAAACAAACAAAACTGATCGAAAACGTGTCAGACAAGCCGTCAGTGTGCCGTGCACTCATGTATAAGTAGCATTGTTCATTTTTGGATGGACAAGAAAGTGTTCAGGACAATGCTTGCTTTGGGCGACTGGGAGTGGAATGCCATTATATTCAGGGACTGGGTTCGTCGCCATGAATAAAATGCATTAATTGAAATGGGGAATACGTTGAAAACTTATGAGATATTAAAGTGCTAAAAACGTTATAATTTATCATTAATTTTGTTAACGTCATGTTTGACGCCATGACCTGCGCCGCAGTGTGTCACCTTTGTGAACTTAAAATAGTGCAGAAATTTTATTGCTTATCCAATTACAACAATTTTTTCCAGAATTATTGACATAATTTTATGTACTGTCAGTCAGGAAACGGAATTTAACATTATTACATATATTACTTTTTTATTAACACATATATCGAGGGCTCAGCGCAACACAGTCGTAACTTGTTCTTATTTCAATATGAGTTACGACACTGTTGCGTTGAACCCTCGATATACTGTCTACAAATTTCTGGATCACCCCTCGTATATATCCCTGTTCAGAATAATTGCAGTAATTATGGGGTGTTCTTTGTAAAGATCAATACTTGTTTAATGGGTCTATGAATATTTAATTATGTTCATGTTATTGTATTGTAACATGTTGAGAATTGATTGTTGTATTTACCTTAACTCATGGTTCTCAATAACAGCAGGCTGCAGGCCAATTTAGCTGCTTAGAAATGTGTTTGGGCCGGTTAGGTATCTAAAAAGTTGATAAACTAAAAAGTATTGCTAGAAAATGCCTGGACCCCCCCCCCCCCTAGCAGGCCTGTTAGTCTAGCTTTTGGGCCTGTTGGCCACAAACTTATTGAGAACCCTGTTAACTTATGTTTGTTACTCTAGGAGGTGTGACTGAAGCTGTATGATTATACAAATGTATTATAATACCAAATTATTATTTATTGGAATTGTTAAAATTGTTTAAGGAATAGTTGATATCAGTCTCTTAGTAATGGAGAAATGGGATTTTGTCTGTGAAAACTACTCATACTGATTTGTTTGTTTGTTTATTTGAGTTTTACACCCCTTTTCAACAGTCAGAGTCGAAGTCAGCAATAAACAACCGACCATAGCCGACCACAGAGGTGGGTCACTCGTACTGATACAACTGTTCAATGGTTTAACATTAAGTTATAGTCTAATTTTTGTACATGTTCCTTTTTACAGTAAATGGGATTAGTACTTACATGAGTTGACATAATGCCAGGGGAACCAAAGAAAATGATGATGTACCAGCGCCTTCATTCAACAACAGCGCACAACTGGGAAGAAGAAAAGAACAAATATAAAGACATTAAAGATGACGGAACCATGTCATTCTTCTGGTAATTTTTGATAGCCTTTAATAATAATAATTAATTATAGTTATAATTTTTCAACACCACTTACTAGAACACTTTTGGTACTTGTACAGTTGATGCCTATGACCATTCTCAATCACCCCATGTCAACCAATCCCACTTTGACCATGACTTAATTTGGAATTAGAATGATTCTGTTCTAAGTTACATCAAGAACCCCCCCCCCCCCCAAGGGGCATATGCGTTTATTGAACACAGCATCTTGTTTAGACTTATTTTTTCTGACACATACTTGACACATTTACTGAAAATGTAAGACTAGATTGATGTAGTAACTTTTTAAGTCTGACAGATTCCCTTTTGATCTGATAGAATTTTCAAGCTTGTCAGACCACATATCCGGCAGGTTTTTTTTGCCTTTTGTGAAGTCTGGTGAAGGAACATGTACAAATGTAGTGTTATCAATGTCCAAAAGCGTACTTGTTCAAAAAAAGCATATCCTGGTCATAGATTTACCATCAGTAATTGAATCAAGAAAATATCTAGCACAAATACCTACCTAGTTGTTTAAAGCAGACTGGACATTCATGTAATTTGTAGCATTATTGGAATCTTCATTGTTGTTCATGAGTTTTTTTGTTTTATAAAAAAGTTAACATATTAATTTAGAGACTAAGATTCATTAGAGACTGAGTGTTTGATATAAATATGTTGTGCTGTGTTTATCATTCACTAACTAAAGTTGATGTCATTGAGTCAGTAAACTAATGAATTATTCAAACATCCAGCATTCAATCTTAACATCATTAAGTGATTATTTGGGTAAATAAATTGATACATTAATGTACTTCATTATTTGATGTCAACTTTGATAACATAAGATCCCATATCAATCAGCTTCAAGGTTTTATCATCAGTAAGTGTCGATGGATTTCTATCATATCTGTGAAATATTATCTAAAGAAAGTAAAGTCAACACACACCTAATCCTGATAATCTTTTATTTATTCTATGAGTTTAACCTGACATAATGTTATGACCGCTTCAAGCATGTATTGGTTGTACGCATTATTTTATGATTATTTATTTATGTTAATGTTAAATTGTCAATTATGATGCAGTGTCATTGCCTTTTTAGCTTTAATTTTATTGTAGAACTGTAATTTTTTTATGGACCTTTTTTCCCAGACATTTTACTCGTAGCTGAAGTGTCAGGACTGTTGATGGTTGGAAGAAATAAAACTTCACGATCTTACATTTTTTATATATAATTCAACCCATGATACTACCATTTATGCAAAAACTGTCTACAAGGTATTGATCCATTAAAGTTAATTACATTTCATCAACAATTATTGAAAATCAAATGCATTGTATAATGAGTTTTTAGTCCATAAAAACTGACTGTTTGTAAACATAATGTGCCTTAGTTGTTCCATACTTTAGATATGTTTTGGCTTCATATTAACTAGCAAAAGATTTATGCATAAAATTTATGTAAAACAATCATCCAGGATTTTCTGGTGTGCATTTATTGAAGTAAATGAAATTTTCCCAGGGCCCTCCTTTGACCCTTAAAATGGCATTTTCACTTTTGAAATTAGCAAAATAAGGTTTTTGACTCTTGACACCCAACTTTTGAAGTCTAGGGTGCACCCTGATTCCCTTGTTACACAAATATGCCCAAGCACCTGACATATCTGGGAAATATCGTTCAGTCTGGAAAAAAAACCTATGAACAAGAGTGTTTTATTGATCTGATACAAACTGATGCATTCTTACATAGGACTGTTATGAGTTTCCAAGTACATCGGATGTTCCCAATTTATATTTGAAAATAGAGTACGAATACTCGCCACTTCTAAGATCATAGAATCACAATCTGGATAAAAAGTCTTTGCTTAATTTGAATAATTCTCTAGTCTGCCTAGTGTATCTCAATTAATAGTTGTATACTTTATTGTGTTAGACTTTGTTTGTTTCTGATGCTCCCTAGTCCTGTTCATTGCAGAAATAAAGTACTAGTATTTGTGACCAAGCTTGTGTTTGGCGAAAACAATATAAAATGAGAAGTATATTATATTTTCTCACTGATATATGATTTGTGATTTGGATCTGTGAACCGTTGGCTCAGCCTTGTGGATCAGATTGGATCTACACATACCTGCTGATCTACAGTCCTTTTACAGAACAGAACAGAATTTTATTAAGTAATGTACCAGGTATACACAAAGTATCTTGTTACAAACATATGAAAATAACAATAACAAACACATGAGAAATAAATACAAAAGATTTCATTAAGAGAGAAAAAAAGAAGAAAAGAAAATAAGGGATATAAGCATATAACACATAGATATATAAGAGAAACATTATTCATTGAGTATGAACAACAACATGAAAAAATCTGAAAAATATAGTACTGAGGAATTCAATGAATTGATGATGTTAGTATTTATGTTGCTGCAGATAGAAAAGTATGCATATAAACATAACACATATATTACACTCGAGAGAATTATGATACAGAAGTATTCTGTGTATAATTAAATATTATACCGGTAATTGTATGTATGATATTTTCAGGCATGCTCATACACTGACAGTGTTGTTGATATTTAGTTGTATACTCATCTATGTGGCTGTATTTGAAGAACCATCATCAGAATATGATTACAATGTTAAAAGGTTAGAAGTTATATGGTATCTCTTTATTCAACCTCATGTTTTCCTGTATTATATTTTATTATATCATTAAGCCATTAAGTCAAATTGTTAAGTTATTTTGCAGTGGCCTCCTAGGTCAAGTGGTTATGGTCTCTGACTGGTAATCACTAGCCTCTCACCACTGTGGGTTCAATCCTCACACAGCGCCAAATTTTACGTGTGAGGAAGCTGTCCAGCCTTAAGTCTTCCTCCATTGTTAAAAATGGAAAAAGTCAACAAATGTCCCTTTGTTTCTTAATTTGCATTTTATAATGGTTTGAACACAACTCTCAGTTTTAATTTGTTTATG
This sequence comes from Lutraria lutraria, assembly GCA_964023205.1. Taxonomy (NCBI): domain Eukaryota; kingdom Metazoa; phylum Mollusca; class Bivalvia; order Venerida; family Mactridae; genus Lutraria; species Lutraria lutraria. The sequence goes on along the minus strand of OZ026846.1, from coordinate 12,084,483 downwards.
ATATGCATTGGTTTATGCAGATTTATTTACCACAAGCTTGTTCATTAAATCATTCCTATTGGTCACACCTTGGTCTGTACAGTATTACACTTTACATTAGTTTTATATGAAACTCATGTCTTTTGATGTATACTCAAACTGCTAAATTGTCCCTAGGTTTACTGTATTAATGATACATGCTACAGTGAATTATTGAGTTCAACTTTAAGCAACATAAAGCATGGTTAAGTGTGATAGTAACAGTATTTGATTTGTGACATAAGAGATAGAACCAGTCAGGGGTGGCTTACTAGGACGTGATCACCTTCAGTTTGAATGACCTTATTATCAGCTCTTCAACACCAAATAAATATTTTTTGGATAGTCAGACATAATCTTGATATTGATAAACAGACCTTGTTTGGGTCCAATATGAGTGAACTTATATATCGGATGATGTCATTATAAAGTTTGAAAATAGATAAAATATTAAAAACTGATTAGTGGTCTTAGTGATAAGGTAGTTTCAGTATTGAGGTGGTTGCTATGTGTAGTTTTACTGTATTTTTGTTTTGTATACATATATGTAAATATTACAGAGGTGTTACTGCTATGGCGCTGGCATTCTTGTTGTTTGGTGTGACACAGACACCAGATGGTGTATTCAGAAGACCCCATCCAGGTATTGTACACTTAGAGCTACATAGCATCAGCCTCGTGATATCTGAATGGCCCAGAAAAATTCAGATCAACTTTTAAAACATTATTGATGTGCAAAATGTTATCATTAGTTTATTATGTATTTATTATAATTTTCAATTAATTTTCTATTTTTGTGTATGGATTTTGTTCAGGGTAAAAAAAGATATAGATGGTGAGGAAGGATGATACAAGAAATTTTCATTTTTAGCCTATTGTCGAACAACCTAAATAATGAAGAAACTGAAGGAAAACTTTGTACTTTAAAACGATAAAGACTTCATCTGAAATGATAAACACTTCATCTGAAATAAGAAACACTTTATCTCAGTTGGTTGTTAAGTACATGTAGTTGTTTAATTATTTTATCTTAAACTAAAAAACAGATGATTTAGTTTCTGAAATTTTTTTTTTTTAATATGAAGCATTTAATGCATTTTATTTTAAGTTGAGATTTATTATATATTTTTGGTTACTATTTACATGAAATACCTTACTAAACAGTCAGTCATTAGGTTTCAAAGTCCACAGTCTGAGTTAATGATGCTTCACTTTAAAATGTTCCCATCATTTAGTACTGAAGGATGTGATTTAAGTCAAGTTGTTATTATGTTAGTCTTATAGCTATGTAATGTTTTATGAGTTTATTCTGAATGTATGTCATTATTTTTTTAAGAGCATGTTTTACTATATATGTTTTCTTAGAGCACTTAATATGCCGTGTTTTTTTGGGGGCCATGGGAAGGGGAAAATTAGCCTCTTGATGGCAAATCAGGGAAATTAATAAGACAAGACATACTGGTATTTATCTCACATCAGTTAATTGCTAATATTTTTAACCTTGGTGGTTACAGACAAAATGAGCTATGTCCCCTTAGAAAACTAAATTTCAACTGAAGACGAAATCGTACAAATCATAGGGGAAAAACATGCTTTTCAGACAGGGGAATGGGGCCCAATTTTGGCCTTAAATAGTCCCTGAAAAACACTGACTTATGATTATTATAGTATCAACTGTGATGAAGATCCCCCTAGTACTGTGGTCACTTGTTTATTTCTTGTATATTTTTTATATTTTTACAGCATTTTGGAGACTTATATTGTGTATTAGCTATCTCTATGAATTAGCACTGGTTTATCTACTGTTTCAAGTAAGCATTTTATTTTCTGTTTATTTTAAGACATTAATTAGATATTTATACCATACTGGCTTTTATTAATAGAACGATTTCAAGGATGAAGGTGCATAGTAATTATGTTAGTACTATTGTATTTTTATACAATTTTAGGAATCCATAAAAACAGTTATTTTTCAGTGAACAACTTTCATAAGATTATGTTCTTAAATTGACATTACCACAAAACTGAAATTTGAAACCTGCAAACATTAGATCTGGATACAGTGTAAAAAATGAATTCTCTAATTCGGTACTGTCAATATTTTAGGTTATGACTCTTTATTATGATACTTAACAGAAATTTTAACATTTCCCTTCCCAACATCATCTATCAAGGAATAAATTTAAAAAAAGTTAAATATCTATATTGTATATTTTTGTTGATCAATTTTAGCATGTACAACATAGCATGTTAATTTTCTTGTCCACACATAGTTCAGTTTGTTGTTACTTTAAAGCAATTCATTTTTATTTGTCATTTTTGCTAAACAGATATAAAACCATTTCAGCTAGTTATCTAGTCTATAGATCTGTTGTATATGACTTAATAAGTAGGGTATTTGCACAAATTCTTTATTATTTGTAGGACATCACCTACTGGTATTTTATTATGAGTTCACTAGATTATGAAAGTATATCACATTACCTATGTGCATAAATTACATTAAGTAATTAATTAAAGAAGTTTTTAGTTCACAGTCAAGGTAATATTATGTTAACAAATAATGTGTCTGTATTGTTCCATAAGATCTGATATGTTATGTTGTAAATCAGTTCTCAATTATTTCTACTAAACCACTTCATGTAAATAGAACCATATGAGTGTTACAGTAATTGAATATGGTCATCTGTTCATCTCAATGTGCTAGAGTTGCTTAGAACCACTCTGAACGATTGTGACAGGTTATATTTTGACTACGATGTGAAGATGCAACACGAGTTATGAATCTTGTGTTAATTGATGTTTTTATTTAATATATTGATCAACATTTTTGTCAACAGACTGTAAATGATGGCCGTCGACTCATGAGACATATAGATAAAAATCTAGGTAAACCATTACCAGAGAAGAGTTATGGAGGTGATTGTCTTGTATATGATCCTGATAATGTTGCTGATCCGTGGCATAATTTTAAGGTTTGCTGAGCTAATTCATGTTTCTTTATAGTTCATTTTAGTTTGTTTTATTAATTGTTCATTTTTATTAAAACTTCAAAAGTTTATAACATGGGGCCGTATTTTAATACCAATGTTTGTTTGTATTAAAGCATACAGTTTGTTTAGTGTTGCAAAATTTTGTCTCATAGTTGAAATTAAACTTTTTGATTTTAAAATCAATATTTTAGTCTCCAACTTGTAATCACTAACCCATCATCTCAGTTTAAATTCCACCTGGGACCGGACAAGTTGTGAGAAAACTGTCTAGCTAGCTTACAGAAGGTTGATGGTACTTCCCAGGTGTACACCTGGAGTGCTCCTCCATTGTTAAAGCTGGAAAATCACCAAATAACCCTGACTGTTGGCATGAACTTAAACCTTAGTGAAAAAAGTACCGGTACTTATATTGATATTTTGTTTCTTGTACAGGATAAAATGGATGGATTTGTGCCGACTCATTTTTTTGGATGGTGGCTCAAGGTACTTCATTATGAACATCTCTCTTAATTTGTCCTTCAATGATACAAAATCAATGTAGAAATTGTTGTTTAGACTTTGAAAAGATCACTCTCACAGTTTTTAAGATATACTTAAAATTACAAAAGACGTTCAGTTACATTGTATGTTTACTTTGTAGACTAATGAGGCATTTAAAAACAAATTTTCTTAGGGATTGAAATTTGGTAATTTAAGATCACCATACAGGAAAAAAATGAATGTATGTTATTTTAAGCATTAATTTCTCTCCTCTGTGTATGTTTGATTTCTATTTCAGACATTGATCATACGTGACTGGTGGTTCTGTATGGTTATCTCCCTTATGTTTGAGATTATGGAATATACTCTAGAACATCAGTTACCTAACTTTAGTGAATGTTGGTGGGATCATGTAAGTCTTAGCTTTTATGAAGATGACACTGTTTACATAATATGAATGATCTCCCTTTATATATTTCTTGTGCAAGAGTTCTGTCCATTGTTTTCAATGAATTATACATTAATGCCAAAATTTAACTGGTAGAACCTGGTGGACAATAGGTAAGCATATTCAGGCTAGATATTCATACAAACTGACGTTTTATTGCTTTATAAATTTTTATGAAAAAAAACTGAAATTAAATTAACCCATATTGTCAATGTTGTTGGTGTTACAAAGTAACATAAACTTATCATTTACATAAACCATAATGATATTGTAGATGAAAAGCTAGTTTATATAGGGAATTCATTGTGAAACTTATGCTAGACTATTGTTAACTCTGTATTCTGTTGTACAGATTAATTTAATAGAATATTTCTTTATGCATCTTCAGAAATTCAGATTTATATTGTTTGTAGTTTTTCTAAATCTCGATCACTGTTTTTACAAATACAATAAAGTCATCATACACACATATGATGTTTTTTCATTGCTCTATAGAAATAATAATACTTATTCTTTTGTATTCAAATATTGACGTTTACAAAAATTAATTTCTATATTAACAAGAATAAGTTCTGTGTGATGCTATTGATTATCAAATTCATGAATATCTTAAACTTTCAGTGGATTATGGATGCAATAGTATGCAATGGTTTAGGGATTTATCTTGGAATGAAGACATTGAATTATTTATCTATGAAACCATATCACTGGAGAGGGATGTGGAATATACAAACTTACGGGTAAGATAGAAGTAGCCTGAAACATCATTGTGCTGTAGTTACAGACCAGTATCACATAAGCATCAGTTAAGATATCTGTAAACAAATGTATTACATGCTACTCATCCTGCAGCTTTTGCCTGTTTAAGTATAACTGGGAACAAGGTAGAATAAGTCAAAATACATCTTTCAGTTATTCAATTTTTCAGATTTTAGACCATTATAGTCACTGTCTGAAGTTTAGTTGTGCTGTTGTGTATATGAAGAGGGTTGAAGTTAATTGAAATATACTACTGATTTTGAGATCACTTGAGCACAAAAAACAAGTTTAAACACGGGTCATCTGGGTTCAGAAGCTAGGTCACTGGGTCAAATCACACGAAAAATTTGATATCAGTAGACCTCGTGACACAGGTTCAAAACAATGTTTTCATCAGCAGGCAATGATTCTCTTGTGAGCAATATAAGACCGTCTTGGCCCTCTTGTTGATATCTTTCATTAAATTTGATTAGATTTTATTAAGAATGTAACAATATTACAGAGGGAAGATGAAACGAGTTGCCTTACAGTTTACACCATACAGTTGGACTGATTTCAACTGGAAACCAACTTCAAGTTTAATCAGATGGTTTGCTACCTTAGGAATATTTGTGATAGTAAGTGTGATCATATTAGTTGTTGTATCATTCATTTATTCGTATGCATGTATCCACCAGGGTTGGCCGGACTTAGTATTCATTTTAGCCTAATCGGTATATAAATACAGTAGTTTCTCTACATATGTACTGTTTTTATGCCCCTGGCATCCACACATACGGGGAATATATACTGATCGACTTGTCTGTACGTCCATACAAGAATAACTAGATATTACCATTCTATCTATTGATTTGATACCCACACTGTCTGGGACCGTTCCCAATCCACTCATATCATCCAACCTCTATTTGCCTTGACAGCTTTAGATCTTATAATGTTTTAGATGGGCCTTTCTTGGTTATCTAGAGTTTGCTGTTTCATCTAGCACCAACACCACTTATTAGAACATTTAGATACTTATATAGTTGTTGCCATGTACTATTCACAATCCTCCCATCACCCAATATCTCAGCATGTAACTACCGGTATTAATTATTAGAATGTTACAGTTAAAATACCCTTCACATTGTTAATGTATGATGTGCAAGTGTTCAGTCTTCTGTACTCTACAGATTTTGACATGTTTGTGATCCCTTTGTACCTTTGTAGTTTTCTAAAATAGCATATAATATGAAGCATTGATTAATTTGCTTATCTCTATCAGATTTCTAAGGTTCTTATCAATATAACAATATTTTCTAATTTACACTTTTTTACAGTTTTTATTAGCTGAGCTGAACACATTTTATCTCAAATTTGTGTTGTGGATACCCCCGGAACATTATCTCAATATGACTAGACTTGTATTCTTCTTGTTTATGGGTGCAGCATCATTGAGAGAAACATTTCAATATCTGGATGATCCGTATGTTGAACTTATTGTATTCTGTTTTATTGTGTTATGTTTTACAATATACCGGTAGTGTTAAATTTTTCTAATTTTTCGCTGATGTTTAACATCACACGCCAGGATAATTTAACAACTCTTCCAGCATTAACAGTGGAATAAGACACCAGACATACATCTGGGTAGATCTGTTGACCTTTTGTAATCTAACTGGGCAGCTTCCTTACATGTGAATTTTGGTCTTGGATTGGATTCAAACTCAAAGTTGTGAGGGGCTAGTGATTACTTATTGTAAACTATTACCACTTGGTCATGGTGGCCTCTAATCCAACTGAGTCCTATTTATGTGATCTGTACAATGAAGATGTATGCTGTTGTCTGAAATATTAGTTTCATTTCTCTCATTGACATAAATCATTGTTACTGGTAGCTGTAAAATAAAATTAATTAGTTATTAATAATTAAAATGTTCTACTGGTACTGTAATAAAATTATCTGTCAAAAAAAGTACATGTATATATATTTGCAGTAAATGGTGTAAACCGGAACATAGATGCTTTAGCACACTTTTTTAAGTGAATTAACTCAAATTTCCTTTTTTTCTGTTCTATATCCAATACTTTCATACAAATACCATGTCTTTTTAAAACAATTTATGATCATTTCATTGAACTGTCACTAGTACCGGTAAATGAGACAATACACTTAGTGTACATAATATAATTCCATATTTTGTTTAACTTACAGTACCTGGACTAAGTTTGGTAGACAATCCTGGATGATTCTAGCTATCGTGATCACAGAACTTCTCATCACCATCAAGTTTGACTTTGAAACCATCAGTAAACCATTACCTAAACCTATTACCTATTTCTGGATCCTTGGATTTATAGGTAACCATAGTTATAATGCTATCTAGCATGATAATTTAATTCAGTATAGGGCTTTCGGTGAATTTCTCAACTAAATATGTAAATATTCATGCCACTTGTCACTGGCTGAAGAGGTTACTAAATATGTAAATATTCATGCCACTTGTCACTGGCTGAAGAGGTTACTAAATATGTAAATATTCATGCCACTTGTCACTGGCTGAAGAGGTTACTAAATATGTAAATATTCATGACACTTGTCACTGGCTGAAGAGGTTACTAAATATGTAAATATTCATGCCACTTGTCACTGGCTGAAGAGGTTACTAAATATGTAAATAATTATGCCACTTGTCACTGGCTGAAGAGGTTACTAAATATGTAAATATTCATGCCACTTGTCACTGGCTGAAGAGGTTACTAAATATGTAAATATTCATGCCACTTGTCACTGGCTGAAGAGGTTACTAAATATGTAAATATTCATGCCACTTGTCACTGGCTGAAGAGGTTACTAAATATGTAAATATTCATGCCACTTGTCACTGGCTGAAGAGGTTACTAAATATGTAAATAATTATGCCACTTGTCACTGGCTGAAGAGGTTACTAAATATGTAAATATTCATGCCACTTGTCACTGGCTGAAGAGGTTGAATAAGCTTCCCCGGTTAGCTCAGTGGTTATAGCATTGGTCTACTGACCAAGAGGTTCGAACCCTGGACAAGGCTCACAAGGTCTGCGACAAATTTGACATCCTATGTTGAATTGTCCACCATCTCTGAATTATGTGCGGTAGCTGGGCAGTAGCTTGCGGACAGAATATGGTTAGCACTGATTAAGGCTTAATCAAGTCCAGGGAAGCTGGTTAGGATAACTGCCTGCCACTATATGACTGAATGATGAAAATGGCATTAAATAGATTAGAGGCTGTATAAATATTGTTTGTTATCAAAGAAACCAGACTTGAGTATAATACATATTGTTATCATGATACTGTTCATATATTGTTAATTCTAAACATTATTATTAATACTTCTTTGTTACCTTAAAGAAACTTTGAAGAATGATTTGACTGTAAAATGTCAAATTGCAGTTGTGAATAAATGAGAATTAGCTTTTAATAAAAGTGCATTTAGGAATGTTTTGAATTTTTACAAAACAAAGGATGCACAACTGTCTGTCTATCATTGTGTTAAATCATCTTACAGGTCTTGTTGGATATACGGTATGGAAGTTTTATATCAAAAGAGATGTAAAAAATGACGTTGATCTTAAACCATCAAAGAAAAAATCAATTGATTTATCCGCACTGAACGAAGAAGAGCAAACAGATGATGTTGGTAAACCTTACAACTTACGTAACACCACCAACAACAACAACAATGTTTATCATCGTGCCAAGACAAATAATGGATCTGCTGGACATTAATTAGTCTTTAATTGATGCTTGATTATCAAAGCTCTGTCTGTGGTTGATTGATTTTTGGTTTATCACATCATTATTAAGGTTAACATTTATTTCTGAAGAAATTTCCACTCATTTTACGGTCAATAATATATGCTCATGTTATCCTTAGAAAAGACAAAATGTGGCCTTTTTTAACATGTGGCCTTTATTTGGAGGTCATTTTGGTATAAATAATAATGGTTTCTAAATGAATGATTACAGCGTGACCTTTATTCGGAGGTGACCACTAACACAGGTTTGACTTAAAACTATGAAATTTATTGATGGGTTATAAACATTTATAAACATTTTACCAATTAACTCTATACCCGTTAATGGAGGTGGTCTGATGGTTAGTGTACTGGTCTTGTAACCCATCTATCTGGGTTCAGATCCCAGTCGCAGCAGGTTATACACTTCAGTAAAAAAATAAACATAAATGTCAATTAGGTGAACCGTCCTCCGTAAATAACTTAAATATCACTGAAAAAGGGTGTTTAGCATGATGAAACAAACATCCAAAATACTTCTTAACATACTCATTATTCTATAAGAAAAATGGTGACATTGTGAATGCTTTGAATTTTTCAAATTGAACCAAATGCATCCATTATTATTTCTAAAAATATGTTGATATTTAAGACAATTTTCTCTAAATTAAATGTTTACATGTATGTATACTTAGGAATATTTCAGTTGTTATATTTTCAAATTATGTTTTAAATTTAAGTTTTTTGGTTTTATTCGATTTGTTACATGGCAAAAAATGAATGGACCGGTTGGACCCTATCAATAATATTGATCTCAGTGTAAATGAACAATTGCTATGGCAACAGTAACAGTATATAATTATTTATGACATGTCATGTACTATCTATGAAAGTGTGTAATTATTCTGAAAATAGTTTTATAGAAAATGAATTCCAGACATAAAACTTTCCAATTTTCACAAAATCTAAAGAACTATACTACATGAAAAGCTGAATCTTGACCATTTTTGTGATTAAGACATTTGTAAGTAAAAGTGAAATAGATACTAAGTGTTGGTATTGGTTATTGTAATATATCCAAACAAATGTGATGTTTGAAATATGCATTCATAGTCATAGTTAATGTCTACATAATGTACCATAATTCTATTGTGACTTTCTGTACTATTTTTATATATTTTAGTAGAGTTTTGTGCATTTTTTAACACTGTTGAGTTATATCGATGGATTTGTGGGGAAAATATGCAATATACACTAAAACCATTCCAATCATTCTTCAACAAATATTTGTATCATCTGTATGTTCTGATGTATAAATTTATGTGAAGTTTTTTATGAAATCTGTATGCCAAGTTATGCACTATTTTTCTTTAATCTTACAATCTTATCTTGATTTTGTGTGTGGTCTGTTTCCGTGGTATCTAAACTTGCTGACACTTTTTTATGATTATATCTTGAAATGTGCTATTGATGAATAATTTTATATAAACTGCTGTAATATGTAATAATTATCTGCTGTAATATTTTTTTTATGTTATGTATTTTGTGTTGATCTTGTTTTATGTTACTAATTACATTGTACCTTCACAATATATAAATTTTAGAACAGTTCAGTTACAGGAGCATAAAGTAGCAACTGAATTTATTGTTATTCTGTCAACATACATTTGACGTCACTTGTGATATATGACATGCAACATTTTATAAAAAACACATTACCCTATTTGATCGAAATAACCATATTATCATATAAAGGTTGATGCAGGCTTTACCAGGGACATGTATATCATTGAAAGCTTTTTGAGACATTTTAACAAAATATTTAATCATATTGATTGTAGTATTCTTTCACAATATAATGTATTTTGTGGGTGCAATTTTGTATTTGTATAGGTATTTTTCTATAAGAGTTTTCAAGACATGTGTTTACAAATAAGGAATAAAATGGTAGAATTATTGCTTGTATACTAATCTGTGATCCATATTTTTGTTAAATAACTGGTTTGCTTCATGTCGTCTCATTTGTATTTATAACTTTTCATCACACTGAGCAAGGATTGTTTGTTTGTCTGTGGTCCTAAAGAAAATCAGTAAATCATATACTATGGTATTCTGTTACACATTTTCTTGATACTGTGGGAATTTTAATATCTGTTGTCTGTTTAGTAAAGTTGTAATGTGTACTTATGGACTAAAGTCATGTCCAATCTACAAAAAATGTGAAGTCTTTTTTGTAAGTAATCATATATTAATACAAATGGTAATATTTGAAAAAAGATGCTAGGAGTCATTTATTGGTATTTTTCTTGAATTAAGGACAGTGTAAAGTAAGCTAAATCACAGAGATGCAGCATAATTGGTTTTAAGATAATCATTGAAACCCCAACGGGGCAAGACTTTTGTCCTTAAGTATATTATGTGCTCATATTATATTGTATCCATAGAATATTGGAATTCCAAAATTCACGTTGTCACTGTTACAAAATTTCCAGTTTCTGATAGATATAAAACTATGTTGTGTTTTTCATATTACTATACAACTTGTACATTTTCTGGAAATCCAAAATCATATTCCAAGGTGCTGTTGTTTGCTTGTATCAATAATATATATATTCAAACAAATTTATTTATTTTTTACAAACATACCAATCGGTTTTGATTGAGTTTGAGATATATGTTAGAAACATAATTCACTAAATTAGATCTTTTATATGAATAGTAGACTATTAAAAAGCGAAGTTAGTCCACATATCATGGTGGTAATGAGTTTTAAAAAAACATAAAGATGCCATTATCTCTGTTTAAGACACTTGGACTGTTCCTTCCACAAAATGTTTTCAAAATATATTCATAAGATTGTTCATCATTGTTTGGCTATATTAATTTTTAAACTAATTTCAAAATCAAAAAGCTTGAAAACTGACAACTCTTGACATCTAACTATTTATTTATATTCTATTTGTCTCATGTTTTAGAATGGTCCCACATTGTTCCATCCATTTATTTAGATATTTATGTTCATATTGTAGTATTTTTTCAGTGTTCTTTACCTGATTCACTTCTTCCTGCATCTGATATATTTGAATAAATTATCAGAAAATGGATCTGTTGAATAATTTGATAGGTAGTGATTGAGATACTGTATGTTAACTACCGGTAATCTTTTTCTCTCGATATTTTCTAGAACTAATGAAAGTTTTGCATTTACATCTAATTGCCTTTTTCATCATATCTACATTGATATCAAATTGCCTTTTGCTGTATATGTACTAATTGCTCATCTGTTAACATTGTTATCTGTTCATCATTATAATATCCATATAAATTTGTTGTATGTGTTATATATGTTAATGCTTATGTCATATTCCTAGTAGCCATGCACCATTGTAATGTTTTCTATATCATATATTTATTGCTGGTTAACGTTTGTAATATATATAAAACCTACATGTTATTTTTGTACACCATGTTGCCTGTGTCCTTTATATATTGGTACATCTAACCATTCTTTTTAATGTCTGTTAATATTTTATTTGAGATGTGTATTGGTTTGTCGTGGCACAGAGGTTAGATATGTTATGAACCATTTCAGTGTCACTGTTTGTAATTATTTTAGTTTGTATTTAGCTTAGAGTTTTGTTGTGTTTTATCATTATAGCAGCGTACATGTAATACATGTATATATATCATTTATCACTTGTGATTGACCCTCTTGCACTCTTACATAAGTGTACCTTTATCACCTGACTCTAAAAAGAGCTTGACGTAATCTTGATTATTTATGTATGAAATTTGCTTTGCTTTTTAAATTTTGCTTTGGTATATTAAATAAGGCAAAACAGCTGTGCTAAATCAAAACTGTTTAGTGTCTGTGTGACTAATTGTCCTTATTATAATCATTTGTCACTGTTATAACTTATAACACTATTAAATACCTACTAGTAAGTTTGAACAAATCAAATCATTATTTACTGTCATAAAGACTGTATGAAATATTCCTGTAAACATTTGTTACTGTCAAATGCTGTTATTATCTTATTTGAAACAAGTGTATTATCAGTCTGGCATAACTGATGACCAATATGGAATCCCATAAATGGTGCTTACATAATGTACATTACCTTTCTTCAGCTTATAGCATTCTATCAAATAATTCAATCTGCTGATTTTATATGTTAACTATTTTTTACAAAATCTGGTATATACAGGGTTTATATATGATGCTCTTAATGTTCTCTTGGGTTATAATCTAATGTTTTAGATGTTTTAAGCAATTACAAGCTATTGTAACATTAAATAGTGTTAATATTTGTAGTCTTGTGTTTGTACATGTTATTTTATCGTTCCTACTGTTTCACACCCTGTAACATTGTCCAGTCTTTGTAAAAATTCAATGACTTGGTTGTATTATACTTACTCAGTTATATCTATGTTTAAAGATCTCATGGTAATAGGAATCAATCGATCATGTTTTAAACACTTACCCTTGAAACATTGTCAGATGTCCACATGAAAAATTGACAATAGAATATTAAAGGATTTATCATCAATGTATTATCAGTCTTCCGTTTTATAAGCACATCATAACATGCATTCTGGTAATATCACTTTTTTATTTGGATTTTAGATGGTATTTAAGTTTTTCTCACAGTTTTACGAAATTGGATAAATTTTTAATCTTCAGTAAGATGCAAAGAATACTTCATGTAGATCTTTATGAAGAGCTGTGAGCTCTGTGTATGAAAATTATTCATTTACCTTTAAAGGAGAGCTGTGAGCTCTATGTTTAGTTTTAATAAAGAGCTGTGAGCTCTGGGTATAAGAATTCTTCATTTAACTTTTATAAAGAGCTGTGAGCTCTGTGTATAAGAATTCTTCATTTACCTTTTATAAAGAGCTGTTAGCTCTGGGTATAAGAATTTTTCATTTACCGGTAACTTTTATAAAGAGCTGTGAGCTCTGGGTATATGATTTTTTATAAAGAACTGTGAGCTCTGGGCATTTACCTTGTATGAAAAGCTGTGAGCTCTGGGTATAATAATTTTTCATATGAATTTTTCACATGGTATCATAATTGTCTAGATAAATTGATAGTTAACCTTATACTGTGTATTGAATTGATTGAGGAGTTTTTGTCAGTAAGGTACCCTACAAAACCAGACTTCTTGATTTATATGTGATACATATCTTTATCTTATTTTAGTTATCATATTTCATCCATATTTCAATGTGTTTTTTACCTATATACTACTATTATGGTTAAAAAAACTCCATTTGGCTTCTGATCATTTTGTGGGTATAATTATATCTTAAGTTGGTGTCTATGTATCATGCTAAAGAACAACCAATACTGTACATGATCTAGTGAAGGTTTTTATCCTGGTTTTTACATTTCTATAGTTCGTCATATCCATTGAAGAAGAATTAATTCAGACCAAAGGAAAGGAAAATAACTTTCAAGTTTTCAGCACTCTTGACAGAAATACAATTAACTCGAGAACAATCGAAGTACTGTAAGCATTCATGGAAACTCTGTTCAATTAACATTGTTAGAATGTGGTATGTTAAACCACAGTATACTTCATAGTGCCTGTCATTTGTGCGCATATATGTTAGAATTCCACTCTGTTTAACCTGAATTCAGTGCCTATGTCAAGTTGATGTTTGCAGATATTCACTTTTTATGTTCATTCAATTTTACATTAACGCTTACAATAAAAACTACTGAATGTTGGCTTTGTTGAAGTGAAGTAATAAAAATGTTAAAAATACTAGAATAAATGACTTTTGTTTTGATAAATTGTTTATTAAGAGTGTAATGGTCTGTTATCAGTTAGGTCAGTTTGTTTTCTAATGGAGTGTTGTAATTATGGAACTTGTAGGCCATACCTTACTTCAGTTTGGTTTTCTAGTGGAGTGTTGTAATTTTGGCACTCGATGGCCATACCTTACTTCATACCTTGTGATCATAAAGATCATGTATGCTTTATTAAAGAATAAATAAGTTTAGTAGAAAATGTTATTGTTTATATTGCTCTTTTGTTGATTTTGATATTCCAGAAATACAGTAGCTTATCATGAAACTCCAGTATGGTTCAAGTCAACTAATGCTTTAAATATTGATTTAAATTTCAGGCCAATCCATATTTACAAATGTATGTATTTATGGCCCATAAGAATTATAGAGCAACGAGGTATACAGTATTATTTATTAATGCAGAGTGGCAGGTCAAAATAAAATGGAGCTGAATGGGTATAAGTCTTTATATACAACAGAAAGAAACAGACATATATTTTAAACTCATATTTATATGTCTAAATGTTAACTTGGCTACAGAAGATGTTACAGCATAAAACAGCTTTCATGTTTATCTGATGCTCGGCAAGGAAGTCGTAACTTTTCTTTGTCTAATACTACCACTATTAGGTCCTCTGTAATTAGGGTCATAACCTGATACTGGTGTGTAACCATTAAAATTGTCTGTCACGTGACTTCCGGTATCCCAGAATTCTTTGTTCACTAAATATTTCGGTTTCCTGAATTCTGGTACACCTGATTTAGATCTGTATGATAATGGCGAAGGTGTTCGTCCAGCTAAAGCAATAGCCTCCATTCGCGAACTGATCAGTTCGTTCTCTGCACTCTCAACAAAGCCAGATTCTTCACTGGTTTCTATCGTTTTTGCAACGCCCATTACATTGTTAATGACGGAAATACGTTCTGGATCCGGTCCGGGTACATTTTGCTTGGCACTCAATCTCGGTAGTGTGATGGAGGCCGAACTGTTCATATTTTCTGAGTAAGATGCACTTACTGCGGACCCTTTTATCATAGGCAATGTGCCAATTTGACTGGAAGGTAGATTTGTGAGTTCATGGTGGCTGTCACGTCCGTTATTAGCACTAATCGTCGGCAGTTTTGATCTGTTACTTTTCCTGCTTATATTATAGGACTGTTCAGTGCCATATGATTTTGATAACTGGTAGGGCTCAGATTTATGTGTTTTCAAAGATTTGTGAACCCTATTAAACGAACCAACTGTTGTCATGGATTCGCTTTTAGTTCCTGATTCAATATCAGGCTGTTTTCGCTTTTTCAGAATTGCAAATTCCTGCAGACGAGCTTCCCTGTGTTTCTGGTAATGTGCTGCCATGTGTTGACTGCTACCAAAACGCTGTCCACAAATCTCACAAACTACCGGCTTACTACCTGAAATAAAAATACGTACTTTCTTAACTATAGGTATATCAAGGCTTTGTCTTAGGGATAAGTTAAAAACAAGAAAGATATGAACGGTGTGTCGTATATTCATTCACAAATTCATCGTGTACATTAGTACTGCATAGGAAAACAAATTCTTACTGTCGGGTACTTATAAATTCATCACTTTCGTGTCTTGGGATATGAGCCAAAATGTTTCGTAGACAAAATTTGGCCTCTTATATTGCACTTTCAAACTTAAAAATTCTGCAAATCGTATATTCTTCAATGATTACATAAATGTCCTGCTTTGGCTTGTCTGGAGGTTAAGAAATCAGAGCGGAGTTTATAAACATTGTTTTAGTATTTGAAATAGTTGACAATGTTTCTTTCTGCAGTGAAGAGCAGGAAATGAAATATACAAGCTAGCATTATTATTCTCACAGTATTCTTGTAGGTAGACGCAACCCTCATCCCCCTCAAGAAATAGCAGAGGATGTGATACCTGTATGCGTTAGCTCAATATGTTTCCTCATGTCGTCTATACTTTGAAACCACTGTCCGCATGTTTCACAAACACGTACACGATTGTCTACTTTTGACAGGGAGTTCTGGTATTGGGGAATAGAATCTCGTCTGCTGTTTGTCTGATTCCACCTTATCGTCCGTCTATCTGCTTCTGACAGTTTATAACGCCGATTCCCTTCTGATGGCACCATAGCATAAGATTTGAAGTCACTTGGTACGTTAATACTTCTGGGACGTCACATGTGCGAAATACCCAGTCTTACGAAGAATTACAACAATTGTCTTTATTTTTTTTCAAAGCGTGTGTATTATAACAATAATTTGTTAAAAGTGAAAACCCGTCACAAGAAAATAAACTTCTTATTTGACGTCCATGCACTGTCCTGTAATTCCACGAGTCCCGTTTAGACGCTGTGTCTCATTTATTATGAAATCATTATTATTTGAATAGTCTTCATAATTATCGTCCGTGATCACTAGCTGTTATTAAAATACACAAACATTTCCCAAGTATGTACAAACGTCATGGTTAATTTAATCCTAGAGTAAATACTAAACCTAGGCGTAAGAGAATTTTTGTTTAATTTCTTCTACAATTTGCACATTTTTATGTAAGGAAACATCGCATTGTTTCAAAATAAGTCACTGTCGATAGTCTTATTGTTAATGGTTGAAACAATTCTATTATTGTACCGTATTGTTTTAAACTTTCCGATTCATTTAATTACAAAAAAACATGTGTCAGTATCGACTTTCATTTTAAAGCAAATATGGCTTTCAATTAAATTCAAATCGTTATACGGTGCCAGTTAATTGTTTATATGACAATTACAACACTATTGTAATCATAGCATTAATAATTCATGTATAGTTTAAATTACTTCACAATATTTCGTGATTTAATTTTAGATTTACGCATGCATGTACGGGAATGTTACTTTACCGAAAGTTACTCATACGATCATATTTAAACAATGTTTTGATAGTGTTATAAAGTATATTACATGTACATTTTGTATTATGAACGTAATGTATATCGCCTGAACTTGTACGTGTATCATAGTTCAGGCATGGTTCAGAATTCATTCATTTTCTTTGATCTTGATGTATGGTTTATTTTGACTAATATAGTTAATTCAATACTCGTGTTTAATGATGAATTATCATCTTGTAAAAAAATCAATATTTTCACTTCCAGTCTAAGTTGTCATATGTTGTTATTTCATTTGAATTTATTTGTTGTACGACGGTATGGCTTCTCGAGAAATGGTGGCATGAACCACGAGACTGAAACCTAACGATGGTGCCGTTTTTCAACTACTACGGTCAGTTCACCTAACCAGCTTTCCTGAACTGTATTCTTTAAACTAGTACTAACTTACACTTCCTCCAGGTACTGGTAGAGACATAGATAACATCCATACCGCAGTACAACATCCATGTACCGAGATATTTTTTAAAAATAATTTGGGCACATAATCCACTGAATAAATGCAGACACAATTTTTAGTGTTGTTTTGAGCCATCAAAGACCGATTCATCCCTCTGAATAACAAATAATTATTTGCATTTTACACTATATAAATGCTCTACCTTATAGTTTTATCTCCATGTGTAAACAGGTTAACATTTGGGCTGACGGTGGTTTTGGTTTACTTCTCTGTATTGCAATATGGGTTATGCCATATCTTTGCACCCATACTGTTTAATCACCAATGCAGTAACATTTTTATGTTGGAACATTTTAAGAGAACATAATTAACATTAAGGAGATTTGTACTTAAGGACGGATGTACTGTATCACTGTGCGTGTCAGTTAAACATACAGAAGCAAGGTGAGTACTAGTTGATACGCCATGAACACTGCCTAAATGTAGGACAAATTTGTATTGGTTGATATAACCCCCTTCAAGCTTTTAGGTGGACATGACCCTTTTTGGGTTCATTATGCACTGGTAGATACAGCAAACTATTAGATGTAACTGAGGTACTGGTGTGAATAAATAACTGTCAAGTAAATTTCTGTCATGAGACACAAGTTTGAAACACAACATTACTGTCAGTACATCTTAATCACATAAATGGCCAGCAATATTTTATCATTTTTCACCTTATGCAGGGACTTAGTCGGGTCAATTATTTTCATCTTACAGAGGAGTAGGTTCGAGCAGCAAACAAGGATTAATGGTTTGGTTACCTGACTAGCACACATAGTTCATATATGTCACAAGATTCAACATATTTCAACTGTAAATGGAAGTTACCTCTAAAGTTTATAAACTTTACATGTAACAGCACAACCCTTACATAACAAAAACAAATAAGTTCATATCTCATTGCACAATTTATACAATACAAAGTCAAATATACATGTTTTCAAACAATACAGTATTATAGGTCTAAAAATGAATGAAATGTTATACATCAACAATTAAGACAATTATCTGAAGATGAAACTGATGTGTAGTCAATTGCAATCCAACATTTTGTTTCACAAATGGCTGTATATAACCCACTTGGTAGTCCATACCATAACTATCGAGTTGTTATCCTAGCAACAATTCATGATTAAAACATGAGAATAATCTATAATGATACAACACACAACAACCTACAGACACACAATCAAGAGACAGACACATACATGATAAGAAACAAGCAATTCAACATTTCTGATGAGTTAAAAACTAAAAATATTTTTCAAACCAAATCTGTGATATTACCGGTGTACATAATAATTATAACCAAATAATGTCGTTATAAAACATTATGAGGAACACTGTAGAGGAAATCAGTACAAATGAAGTAATACAAAGCATCATGTAGATGGTATTGACAATTAATGACAAAAGAAGGAATCTATCCTGTTTCGAACAAAATCATACATTTAAAATAATCATGTGACATCTTTTCTAAATCAAAATACAAAGTTTGTTTGGTTTATAAGTAAAATAATAGTTACTTTTTTAAAACACATTTTTTATTCATTTACAGAAATTCTTTAAATTTTAAAACAAAAATGCAGTATGGCTTTACATTATTTTAAACTTTCAGCCAATTAATAAACTGACATTTTTAAAACAAACATTATCTTGTCTTTTATATAATGTCATTTCAGACACAACATTATGGATGCTTAAAATGATTCAGCCAGAAGTTCATTCAGGTAAAGTCTGTCAAATCAATGCTGCCAAACAAATCGATGATTATACTAGAGATTCTGATAGTATTATCTATTCATCATTCTAGGAGGTCCGCCCATCATTGGTGGTCCACCACGGAACTGCATCCCCATTGGTGGCCCCATACCCATCCCTCCCATTGGTACCATCTGTGGACGCATACCTGAAAATAGAGCAGTACAGGGTGGCACCCTTTAATTATCATTTCTAAATAGACTAGCCATGGTCGTGATCCAGTGATCAGTGCACTTGACTTGTAACCTTACCACCCTTTTAAGAAAGTTTGATAAAAATATGGATTTTCCTCCATATGTAGAGAAGTTGCTGTCTCCTTGTGTAAGGGTAAGTCAGTACTGGATAGAATAACATAGAATTAAGAAAGCATAGGATAAGTTTCAACATCATCACTCTTCAGACATTCACATATAATTAAGAATGTAAGAATAACAGAGAGAAGTATTTCATAAATGGTCTAACTACATGATTGTAAAATCTATCACTTTCAATGATCAAAAGGAAATGTAATTTAACTTGTAAAAATGATTGATAATAAAGGATTTTTTGTAAATTAATCTTGACAAATTAAAACATTTTAAATCAGCATGCAAATCTTTGTTAAGAATGTATACCTCAAACTGGACATTTCCAGCAACTGATTATGGCGAGTTTTCATTTTTTATTTAAATTCTAAGAATATTTATAAGAGAAATAACTGATGCCAAATATCAAATAGACTTTTACCTGGCATCATCATTGGACGAGGTCCAGGTGGACCAGGTCCCATCAACGGCATGGGTGCAGGCATCGGCCCACCCATGGGTGCAGCAGGCATAGTGCCTGCTGGGTGTCCTGGCATTGGACCTGGTGCTGGAGCCTTCTGTTGTTGGGCAACTCCAGCCTTGAATGCAGCAGCTAAAAAATAGAAAAGCAAAATATGAACACCTTTTCAAATAGCAACTACAATAAACTACTAATGCCTAACATAATATCCAACTAAAATTCTTTGTTATACTGTATACATGCTATTTTCATATAAAACTCATTTCAATACATTTAAAAACTTTACAGATTACAAAGTTATGTAACAGCTCTGAATATTTTAGACATTTGTTACGAAATCTATTCAAACGAAGTGAATCTAGAATAATCTGATAATATTCCAATTTTATTCCAGCATTTATTTTTAAAGAGCTAATAATGCTTCAGAGTCTCTTAATAGATATTGAACAATAAGCAAGCTTCTTAGATGATCATTCAACCTACTTGTATCATCTACAAGCTTCTGGACTTGTTCTTCAAGCCATTTCTGATAATACAATCTAACATTTTCTTTGTGTTTTCTTCCACTGCAATGGGTTTTTCTCACAGAAGGCTGAAATAAGAAAGTATAAAAAGACCAGTGCTAATTTGCCAAAACCGATATTTTAAATCTTGTGTTGAAGAAAATGTGTAGTTGAATGGGTTTAGTATTAGTATTTTGGTTCAACAGCAAAACTAAATAAAAAAAAATAGCAGATAAATTATATTTTTTTTTTATAATAATGATACAAAATCATATTTATCGATGTACTAATTAAATAGTAATTTTACATCAGTAATATATAAGAGGGAGTTTGTATTTAGAAATTACTACAAAAAAGACAGCTTACTGAATCATGAGTGAGGTATGTATCACAGTAGTCACAGTAGTATCTGCAAAAGCAAGAAAAGAAATGTTCAAATTTCGACCATAGGGGCTAGCATGTTGGAATGTCAGTCATTATGTACCACTGCCTTTATGTACCAGGTCTTAATGTACCACTTATGAGACTTAATGTACCACCTATATGATATATGGGGGAAACCATATTTGAACTGTGTATATGTACTTTGTAATTAATATTGTATATTTTTAGTATTTAGATGTATTTATTATACTAGATTATATTAGACATAGAAAAAAGAAAATTACATACTTCAGGGTACTCATGATAATTTATTTTTAAAAAACAATGTGCTATTATTTTTATCATGTTTAACTTATTTATCAAAATATTAATTTTAATTGCTGCTACAACTACAAGGTGTTGTTAACACCTATTTATCCCCTCTTAAAGTACTGTCCATTTTGAACAATAGACACACTATAATTCATGTGTGGTACATTAAGGCATAAAATGGTACATAAAGGCAGTGGTACATTTGTGAAATGGTACATAACGTCTTGCACCCAGCATGTTGCAGGGATACCGGATCTATAGTATATAATTAAATTATTATGGTTATAAATTAAAGCCTAAAATGGCAACACAGACCAAAAACACATTCATCATACATATATACAACTTACAAGAGGTTATTTCTGAAATGGCGGTTTCCAGCACCAACTTTCGTTAGTATTGAGCAACAAAAAAAAAACACTAAAATTTCTAATAACAGTCTTCACATTAATCCACAAAATCGGCCCGACTTTACTACCATACTTTAATAATACACATTCACATCAAAATATATTAATCCCGTAAATTGGTTGTGGATATTTTCTCTATCTCATGAACATAAGACATTGTTTCACCAGTTACAGAGAGAAGAATACATATACACATGACGAAAAACAATCCACCAAATAAGAATCAATTGTTCAACCGAAAAAACAACTGTCCGAATACCGTGATAGTTACAATAGAAGCGTTATTCCGTAACCCGCAGAGAACAAGGGGAAATAATTAATAAATTAAGAGACATTGGTATATATTTCAGTTCAATAATTACTTACTTGGGCATTTTGTTGAGCTTTTAATACATAAAAAGGTGAATATTTATATTTCATAGGCACGCAATCGGTACGTTGGTGCTCGTGTTATCTTTGAAACGTGAAAATAGCTATATTACTTAGGTCAAGGTCGCATGCCACTTTCCCGTGTCTTATTTAACCCAATTTTTTGCAATGATAACCTAATTCTGTAGCTTTGACACTCGCGAATCTTTATTGCATATTGTATAAGAGCACGTTGTATCTCATTGTATATGCTTATTCCCTTTTAGATCTGCTTTTTTATCTTTACTTGACTCAAAGTATTCACTGTCATTGTCCAGAAAAATAACAATGGCATCTGACAAGTTCGTGTTTACATTGCGAGGTGGATTAAAGATGCCTGCTCTGGGCTTGGGAACTTATGCTCCTAAAGAGGTATACATTTTCTTAGTTTTCATTTATTAGTTTGCTTGATTTTACAGAAATGAATTGGATAAATTAAGCTGTTAAGTCTAAATTAATTAACTTGAGCTATTCTTGAAAATTGTGTATCATGTAAACAACAGTTAAAAATTTCAGATAGTCAGATGATCATATATAACATAATTTATGAAATACTGAAAACTTCTGAGCTCATAAACCAGCCTATCTTCTTGATGATAGTAATGTACTTGACTAGTTGTGAACACTTGATCACACTCCCAAGTTCTACTGTTTATGATCCTTTCTTCAAGTTCAACATGTATTATATGTATATTAATGTACTACCTGATCACTGATCAAGGTTTGAAGACTTGTGTTCAATTTTATATACTTTTGGTTATAAATGTTGAAACACATTTTCACTGTTACTAATTAAATATATTAACAACTTAATATATAACGACACAGTGTCTGGGTTTACTGATGCTTTTACTTTCTATTTATTTGTAAGTTGTTGAAACAAGTTTTATGAATTATGATAATCAAGGTGAACAGTAAATAAAATGAATACTCAACATTCTAACCTAAAACCTAGCTTATTTAAATTTTAAAAAAACATGAATTGAGATGAAAAACCCTGGCCAAAATAAAATAAAAGTATCCCTTAAATTTACAAAAAGAGTCGGCAAAGGTTAGACAAGGGTACAATCTACCTTGTAAATGTCAGTGAACTGAGCACTGAGTGCTTGAAATTCAGCCTTATATACCCGTTCAGGGATGGAAATCATGAGAATTTTATGATAAGCTCTTTTTGAATGACACAGGGGTATAATAAAAACATTTACAGTGTAACACATAAGCTGATGGTTAAAGCTGTAGTGGTGTGGTATATTGTATTATAAATTGGCTGGGATATTCACCAGCCCGATAAGCTCAGTTGTTAGAGCATCTGACTTGCAAGCAGGAGGTCGCGGGTTTAAGCCCCGCATCGGGTACATTATTTTCATCAGCCTATTACAAAGCAATATGATTATAAGTATATCAAGTGTAGAAAAAGACCTTGAACACCCCAATGACTAGATATTTTAACAATACATGTATTAATTATGTAATGATTGCTTGAATAAACATGCTTAGAAGGAAAAATACCCTTAGATTAAATATATTTATGTAGAATCAAAATGGACATATAGTAATAATTAATCATAGATGTTATATCACTTATATTAGTGCCATTCTGCTAATGCTAATCCTTTTTTTAAAATGTGCATTTTACATTTTTGTTTTTAGTTAATTTTGATATCTTTGATAGGGAGAAGAAGAAGTATTTGATGCAGTTCATACAGCCATTAAGAATGGTTACCGAATGCTTGACTGTGCTGCCATCTACAGAAACGAAAGAGCTGTTGGTAGCTCTATAAAGAAACTTATTGTTGAAGGCACAGTGCAAAGAGAGGACTTATTTGTTTGTAGCAAGGTTTGACAAAATATGAACTCAACTCTTCTACTAACCAGACCATACTTAAAAAAACATTTTATTTGTGGTAACACTAACTAATCACCCCAAAAGGCCCCTACCAAACTTTTTTTGGCCTGTCAGGAATGATTTTTTCAACAAGAAATAGCATCTGACATGTATTTTGTGTTTAGCACACCAAAAAAGAAAAAATTCCTACCTTTAAAATATTACCTACCCACTGAAAATTTTCTGGATTGGTTTACCACAAACATTGTAACATTACATTATGATTACCCCAAAAATTAATGAAAAAAGTTAATTGTTATGAGGTTAAGGTTCTTAACAATCCAGTTACAGTGGGATATGTGTTTTTACTTGAAAGAAGACAATGTTTTCATTTGCTTAGTTTTATATGTTTGTATACATTTGTGTATTTTAATTTTTAAACAAGAAAGTGTATAACTTAATGAAGAGGCAAAGAAGAAACATTGTCTTTCAAAAATAGGACCTCAAAAATGGTATACATATTTTTACGGGAGATATTTTGCTAAAAATCAACTATTTATAATGTTTGTTTTGTCTCATAGTTATGGAATACCTGCCATCACCCTGACATGGTACGTGACAGTTTGAAGAAATCTCTAGATGATCTTGGATTGAAATATTTAGATTTGTACCTCATGCATTGGCCAATGGCATTAAAGGTAAGTGATCAACTATAGATCTAAAGGTAACATTTTTTATGAACATAAAATTTCTCATGCAAGAAATTGCAACTGAGTACATAAAGTCGGTAAAGGGGTGCTGTGTTTATCGCAATAAAACACTATTTATGTTTTTTTAGTGTGTAAAGCCAGAACCGTTACATTAAAGTAACTTATTCAGCTTATTTGTTTTACTTGATATTAATTTATAATTAAAGATCAAATTTGACTGATACATATTAACATAATATTATCAATTGTATTCCAGGAAGGTGGAGAATTTGTTCCATTAGACGAGGATGGTAAAGCTATATTTTCTGATGTGGATTACATTGATACTTGGAAGGTATGATGATGTCTCATAATAGGGCATTAAAGAATACAGTGTAACCTCCTCGAATGGTCACCTCTGAACAACAGCCATTTCCCTGACAAAGCCAGTATACTAGCAATCCAAATGGACGTTTTACTCCATGATCACTCTTTCAACAACAGTCACCTCCTTACAACAGCCATTTTCGTCCTTCCCATTGGTGGCTGTTGTATGGAGGTTCCACCATATATTTCATACAGTTGTAGACATACTGAGAGAAATAATATAAAAAAGGCAGATTTTAACATTTCTAGCTCATCTGAACCAAAGTTTCAAAGGTTTCTTGGTTTGACACAAAAATGACAATATCTTCTTAAGTTAGAAAAATATTCAAGAAATTTGTTATATGATCTTAAGGATCTTCAACCCTAGATGTAATCTTAAGTAGCATAATAGGATTTCACACTAATCTATCAAGTATTCACACAAACTCATATAATGTCAACGGATGTAAAAAGGCACACAAAAACACTTCCAATCATTCTTGTCAACATTTCAGGGTCATCATGGCCCTTGTGTTTAATCTTTCATTCAAGCTTCTTGTATAACTTAGGTTATTTGATAAAATTTGCTCATTGCAAAATTGCCAAAAAAGGTTATCTTTCATTTTGAAATGGTTCGGAGTGTACCTTGTTTTGGTAGGAAAGCGATGCAATGAATTCAGGGTCTCTGTACTAGAGTGGTTATGGTTGCTGATTACCACAGTAATTACTGACCCTTCATTACTGTGAGTTCAAATCCATATCTGAATTCACATGTGAGGAAGTTATAGAAGGGCAGCAGGTCTACCCTCTGGAAAAGTTGACAAATGACCCTGGTTGTTTGTGGATGTTAAACCCCAGTGATAAAAAAGATAAAAATCTTATTAATTTAAGGCTACATGCAATTACTGGGCTGTGATTGAAAATGGGACTGAAAATGTGAGTGTTTACAAATGTTTATTACTTTAACTTTTATATCATTCTATGCTTAATACGCTAAACATGATGTCAACTTTTTTATTTTCAGGCACTGGAAGACTGTGTAGATGAAGGTCTTGTGCGAAATATTGGTTTGTCAAACTTTAATAGTAAACAGTTACAACGAGTTCTTGATGTTGCCAGAATAAAACCTGTATTAAATCAGGTACTGACAGGGAGATAAATTTTAGAATGTGCCCAATGTTCTAAATCCTCCTAAAAACCCAAAGGTCCAAGAGCTTAGATATTTAGTGTTTAGCATTGTCTAGAGGACCTCTACCAAGTTTGTTTGGGGTCAAAATTGACCCCACTGCAGTGGTCACTTGATTTATATTATACACTGTATAGGCTTATATGTAGGAAAATTTAAACAATCTTCTTGTCCAAAACCTCAAGACCTAGAGCTTAGATATTTGGGATGTAGCATTGTCTTGCAGACCTCTTTTAAGTTTTTCCAAATTTTGACATTGGGGTCAAAATAGGGCCCACCCCATGGGTTTACTTTATTTTATAACGGAAAATTAAAAAATCTTCTTGTCCAAAACCTCAAGACCTAGAGCTTAGATATTTGGTATGTAGCATTGTCTAGTGGATCTCTACTAAGTTTGTTCAAAATACATCTGTTGTGTCAAAATTGGCCTGTTGGGGATCAGTTGATTTCAACAACTACTTGACAGTTGGGGTAGATAACTCTTTACCATTACAAATAACTTTCTTTGATTCAATTAACCCTACTCAGGTGAGCAATATACGGCCATCATGGCTCTCTTGTTTTCTTATGATTATTTAAATAATTGTGTTATATTTTTGCATTTCAGGTTGAAATTCATATACATTTTGCTAATGAAAACTTAGTCAATTACTGTAAAGAAAATAACATAATTGCACAGTGTTATTCTCCATTCGGATCACCTGGTAATAAAAGGTCAGTAGAATTTTTGCACAATTCATGAACATCAATCAAATTGAAACATTTTATACCATGTAGGTTGTTTCAGAGTTCAAGTTGTAGAAATATGATTGAGAAAGGCTATAGTGAAGGCTGTCCTTTCTCAGAATGAAAGAAATCACAACTGACATTGGTTAATAATATGATGTTGTGGGTTTTAATACACTTCAACGCTTGACTGATATTTATAGAGCTGAGTATCGGTCCTTAAAGGCGTATCACGATATATCACAATATTTCATGCTGTATCGCGATACGTATCACGTTATATATATATATAAATGGTAAATTTACAGAAAAACGTTACAAATTAACATTTATATAACGCCTTGGGTAATAATACAGACAATAGCTTACAGTGTAGTTTCACATTTCAAATAATTTGTTCTGTTTTAGCAGTGTTGAAACTATTAATGCATGTATAAATATAGATATATGTATGGGTTCACAGTTAATAATATTACAAGATTGACCTGAATTTTGACATAAATAACACTTTACCACAATGTATGAACTTTTTTTACAATAATAAACATAAATTTCAGTTATTTAAGCTTAACCCGATATATCGGTATGCTGAAAAAATATTGTGATATTTATATTGTCTAGCTGATATCGCGATACACCGATAAAACCTCCCACCTCTAGATATTTAAGCATTGGAAATTGCTGTATGTATGTATTAAAGACATTAGGAAAAGAATACCTATTCTGAATGATGACACTAGACTCAAACTTATTCTCTTTTATGTATTGAATAATGTATATATAAACCAATAATGAGCTGTAGGTATTTTCATATTCTGAATTTTGTGAATACAGGTATATGAATTCAGACCACCAAACTGCATTACACTTTTTTGTGTATATTTTTTGTTGCTTTGGAAAATATTAGAATTAGTGAATTGTACTTATATAATATGTGTTTTGTTTACAGTGAGGCATCACCTACTTGTCTACAAGAACCTGTGTTATTAGAAATAGCTAAAGCAAAGAACAAATCACCAGCCCAGGTATGTATATAGATTAATTTGCATATAGACATGTTGTGAATAAATCCATGTTAAAATAAGTGAAACATTTTTAGAAGATGGTGACAGGTGTATAAATGGATATCAATTTGAGTTGAGTAACATTGTCTACCAGTTAGCTGAGTATTAACAAATAATTACTGGTATTCTGATACATCATTAAAGAAACTTATTAATTACTTTTCATATTTCCTGTCATATTTAGCATGTATATGACAATTATTTGCTGCACAAAACAGTTTTGTACCAAACATAAGTCTATTTTTTATAAATTTGTAAAAATAAACACATAGGTAATGGAATTTGTTTTGATAAGGGGAGTGGATATATTAAGTAAATTTAGATACGGTAATATAGCCCTTGTATTGTTTCATGGTGTTATAGATGTCACTACTGGCTAATATTTGACTCCTTTATCATTTACTTATAGGTGATATTGAGATATTTACTACAGAGAGGACTTGCTGTTGTACCTAAGAGTGTTAATACTAATAGAATAATTGAAAATTATCATGTGAGTCCTAACAGTAAAAATTTCTTTAATTATCATAATTTATTTGTTGTTACCAACCTAATTGTAATGGTTGTCACTTATAATGAGTAAGGTATCTCTTGATTCCGTCATATCTTTGTGTTTCATTTAGGTATAACATTGAAAAGTTTCAGTTATATACGACAGCCATTTCACCTAATCAGTTTTCCTTGACTGTATTCTAACCATTCATGACTTACCTTTCCACAAGGAACTGGCAACTTCTCCACACATTGTTGTCGAATGTTCATGGTGTGGTATACTGTCCTGTGTATTTAACAAATTTGAATTCTAACAGTCAGTTAAACTATCTTTATAAGGTTTACTTACCGATTTATGAAAATTGCTGTGAAGAAAAATATTTAGAGTTTTCTTTTGCTTAAAGGTCTTGATAAATGTGAATAATTAAAATCATGTGTTTGCCAAAGAAATTTCATTCTCCACAGTTGACATATAAAGAATGGCCTGATAATATTTCTTTTCAAGTATTTTGTTAATTGTTATTTACAGGTTTATGATTTTGAGTTGTCTTCTAGTGAAATGAAGCAGTTAAAGGATCTGAACAGGAATAGTAGATTATGTACCGAAGATATGTGAGTATATGAAGATCCAAATATAATCAAATGTGAAGTTTATATCAAACTACCGTAAAATCCTGATTATAGGTGTGAAAATACCTGCATACATGATTATAGGGACCAGATAATGTACCGGTATTCAGATTACACCAAGTTATTGTAACATATAATTCTTATAACCTGGGTTGTAGGTACTTAGATTAATTCAGACAAAAATTTGAGACCGTCAAACTAATTCGGATAAGCAGTTGTCAAATAAATAAGGTTTTACTGTATATTGATATAAAATTTATGTATTTGTTGTGCTGATCATGTTTGATTTAATGATATCTGGAAATATTTAATTGTAGCGCTTAAGCTACATGTACCTTTCTATATCTGTGTTAATTGACTAGATTTTTTATTGTTTTTCTTCCAATTCTGGTAATTTCTTCACCTTTGTATTAATCATATTTAATGGTAATTTTTTGTATATTATTGCTCTATATATTTACTAATCAACAAACACTTTCTTAAGTCTTTGGTAAAAAAATACTGTAACAGTTTCATGCTGCCAATATATCTGCACAATTACAGTTTATGAATGATACTTCATCAAGAAAGTGACCCACCTCCATGGTCCAGTGGTTAAGGTCGCCGACTTTAAATCACTGTCACCTCTCACTGAAATAGGGTCTTGGGTTCGAGCCCTGCTACCGATCATGTCTCTTTATGTGAGAAAGTGGGCAGTTGCTTACGGAGGATGGGAGTCTTGTACTGGTGCTTCCCAGGAACGATGGTTAGGTGAACTGTCCGCCTCATATGACTCTTGGACTGTTGAAAAGGGACGTAAAACTCTATATAAACAAACAAACAAACAAAATTATCAAGTGAGTGATTCTTGTAAGTTTTCAGTTATTAAGCTGGAATGAGTCCTTTTGAATTAATCGACTTGTAAATATATGTTAGAGCAAAATAATTCAGAATGTTACATGATCTCTTATTTTTACAGAGGACGAGAACACAAGTATTATCCATTCAATGATCCATTCTAACAAGTGTACAGACTACACCAGACATTTCATGAAACTTGTCAAAATCTGCAACCAAAGATACATGTATTGTGCCTTATGTAGTTTTCATGCACAGTTGCGTAATATGCTTTTTTAATGTCTATCAAGTATGACTCGCTGTTCCTTGCTTACAGTATATTTTTAGACCTATGTGTAAGAATATGTTTGAAGGAGCCAAAAATTGCCTTTTAATATTTGACATGCTTGTATTACAACGGTTCCTGAACAAATGTATGTTCATACAAAATGCATTACATTGTTTGAAATACTTAAAGATGGAGGAGAACATATTCCCTGCAGTGCCTGTTACAGAGATGTATTACTTATCAGTGAGCTATATTTGTGAGTTTTTTATTGGCAGAAAAAGTATTTAAAAAAAGTACAATGTTCAATGACTAATTGTCAGCATTATGCCTGTAAACATATTAAATTATTGATGCAATATTTCATTTGTATGTCACTTTTGTTAACATGCCAAATGTAGAGTCTGTTGTTTACTTGACTGTACAACATGTGTCTCTATTATGAATATTTTCACTTAGACACAAAAAGTCCATATGGCTGTGTGTAAGATACTAGTTTTTTTCAAAAATAAACTACATGTAGTTATTTTCTGTATTATTATGCTCATATTTTACACACAATGTAAAATTCCAAGGAGATATGTTGATATATTTTATAATAAGGTTGTTTCACATTACCTGTATAATTATGTTTACATATAAATGTAATGTTGACCTAATTAAACATTCTCAGTATGTTAATGTGTGCGAAGATATTCAGTATTTGGTGCTGGCTGAATGAAGCCTGGTTGCTAAGTAATGAAGTTTAAATAATCGTTTGGATTGTTCTCTGAAAGATAAGTTTGCTGTGTTGTGATATGTAATTCCAGTGTATGTGGCTGAAAGCATTTGAGAAATAAGTACAGTATTAAAGTCTGAGTGAAAAGTAAAATCATTTGGTGTTTTTTTCAAGCTTATCCCCAAGTCTTGATCTATTTTTTGCTCAAATGTTCTTTATTTTTTATGTGTACATTTTGTATATCATACTTTTTTGTATTCAATACTTCTCAATTATATAACTGCCTCATATTAAATATGTTGTTGATTTTATAAAATAGCAATAGATTCACTTGTCTGCCATTGAAAATCTTGTACTTTGTTGCTGTTTTTCAAGAATTTTGATTTTAGGTATTACTGTGTTAGTGTAAGTATAGCAGTAGTCTAATCAGCTCCTGAATCAGCTTAATGCTAGAAATGAAACATTTAAGATAAACAAGTTATCATAGAAATGTGTATCTGGAATTTTAACACTTGAGAGAATATTCTAAAAACTCTTGCTTAGTCCTCAGATCTGCTTTCTTGGTCAAGTGGTTAAGGTTGCTGACTTCAAATCACGATAGAGGGTCGTGGGTTTGAGTCTACCCGACCATGTCTCTTTATGTGAGAAAGTAGGCAGTTGTTTACAGAGAATGGGAGTCTAGTACTGGTTCTTCCCAGGAACGATGGTTAGGTGAACGGACTGCCTCATATAAGTCTAACTGTTGACTAGGGGCATAAAACTATAAAAAAAATTAGTCTTCAAATTTATACTTATGGTAGAAGTACATGTATGTTGTATTTATATTATACATTTAAGTGCTACATTTATTCAGAGTGCTATGAACTTATTTTGTAATGTCAGCTTGATAGTGATAATTTTACTGATGTTTTGGTGCAGAGTGAATTTCATTTCATATTTTAACAACTGTGTACACATATTATTCTTATAGTGTTTGTAAGTTTATATTATACAAGTGTATGTTGAATTACACAAACATTTCCTATTGTTGTAGATAATTTTATAGTTATGTATATACCTATACCTTGTTCTATCAGTATTGCTGGATTGTTCATGATTGTGGAGATACTGTTTATTTATATTCTTTCTATAAAAGCTGACTGGTGCACACACTTTCTATGTTAGTGTTTCTGTTCTCAAGATAGGAGTAGAGCATCTGACTCTTAACCCGGATGTTACAAGTTCTAATCCTGTCGGTGGCAGATTTTAACCAGAACCTTCTCCATCTCTTCTTTTGGCGCAAGCACTGGTGAGAATCCAGGAAGCAGTCTTCGAGAGTAGTTAATATAAGTTGTAAGAACTTGCTCTTCAATTGATATAAAATAAATAAGTTAAAACTAAAATGGAAACAAAGATGTTTTCATGCGAGTGATTGATAGTGTAAGTCTGGCAACTTCTTATAACATGGTTTCTTTCTCTACTTATTGACCTTCATGCACTTTTTATGTGTTGGGCCCTGTATCCGAAGGTTGAGTTTTTATGCTTTCAGAGCCTGGATTTTACCATGTCTTCACAGTTTGTGTGTGTACTTATTTGTGATAAAGAAATCAGTTATGTAGAGGGATTTAGATAACTTGTAAAAAGTTACTTCATTACCAGTGTAGAATTAACACTTATATGCCAAAACTTGAATTTTATAATTGTTTTGTTGTCTTTATTGTTGATATGTTTATATAGCTGAATTGCACTTCATGAAGACAGTTACAGGCCTATGAACGATGCTGGTAGATTGATATCACATGATTGGTGATAGTAGAAACCAGACAATTGTATTATTCATTGATTTTGTATGACAGCATTAAAACTACGAAACCATCATATGGGCATTCAATGTGTTATGTAAGCAATCGTTTTTAATTAGATTTTGTATATAAGTACAGATCTTAATTTAGTACAGTAACAGGTAAGTCATCACATTACCATAAGTATTGTATTTCTGTTTTTGATTCAAATTTGTTAATCAAATGAGCTTTATAGGGCATTTTATTGATATTTTAATATGGGAATGTTTTGTGTGTATAAATGTATAGTTTTGCTACATGTACATGTATATACATTGATATAAGTGAAGACATATATGCTAACTAACACTTGTTATGTATAGTATCACTAGTATTCAGTTTACATTTTTATATCAGGATCTGATTAATCTCTGTAGATAATTTACCAAAGAAGTTTTGTATGATTATATGTACCAAAGATACTTAGCAGATGTTCCATTGTCTGTGTCAAGTTCCAGTACATACCAACTATGACCAGTATGTAAATAGTGCTCCCCAACTGGAAACCAGGCTGTTAAGCTGTATGTACCATAATTATATTACATGTATATTAAAGTATGATGCTGGTACCAGGCTGTTAAGCTTTATGTACCATAAGTATATTACATGTCACAATGTGTATAACAGTGTTACACTGGTAACCTGGCTGTTGAGCTGTATGTAACATAATTATATTACATGTGTATTGCAGTGCTATGCGGCATATCAAACATTCCGATATACATCTTACAGTATTAAATTGAGCACCTCTAGTACTTGTTCTGATTAAACATTTAAAGCAAGAAAAAGCCGATATTCTGCTCTTAACTCTGGTAAAAAACAAATACCGTAATTCTTTTGAACCCTACTTACAGCATACATATTACAACTTCATGTAGCTTGATTAAAAAATTAATTGAAGCAATGGTTATAGTTACAGACCTGTGATGGTTAAACTGTCACAGGTATACAAATCATGAAATGTACCGGTATGGCACTTGAAAGGGGTCAGACTCTGTGACAAATGTATTTAATGGTAGTAATTTCTAAAATAAAATATGTTTTATATAGAATTTATTACAAATTTACCATCACAGGTCCATTTCTACAGTCTGTACTGTGATTTTCACATAGAACATTATTTTTAGCTGCCATATTTTTTCTGTTTATATATACAATAGAATAGATTTGCTTATGTATCTCAGATAATATTTTGGTTGTTAAAGAATTAGAGTTTCGACTCAGGTTTTAGCAGTACCTATAATGTTATACATGTACTATGTTATATTGACCTATGTAAACCATCTATCACTATCATATATATGTATGTCTTATCTATACATAAGCAATAAAGACTATGATAGATGCCATTTGTTCTTGTTAGTTATGAGAAATCCAAAACATTGTATTTTCGTTTTACTTAATTACATGTATTGAACATTATCTTGGGAGTTTCTGATTATTCTGCTCAATAAGTTTTGAGAGTACTGATGTGATTT
The DNA here is from genome assembly GCA_964023205.1 of Lutraria lutraria. NCBI lineage: Eukaryota > Metazoa > Mollusca > Bivalvia > Venerida > Mactridae > Lutraria > Lutraria lutraria. Next base: position 12,050,223 of record OZ026846.1, on the reverse strand, counting down.
ATGTGGAGAATATTACGGCTGAGCTATTTTTATCAGGTAAACAAACAATCTATCGTAGACTAAATACAATTTAATCAAAGTATTACTGAAGTATAAATAGTATATACACATGATCACTCTTGTATACAATGCATTGTAATCAAAGAAGTGTTGCATGGTTATACATTGTTTTTTATCTCTTAAATAGTGATAGTCCTATGTCAATTTATTCACATTTTCCTTATTAACCCAGTATTCCTGGAACAGAAGGGTAACTAGTCCTCTCTTGTGCTCTATATAAATACCCAGGTTCATTCACATTCACTTTCCAGATAAACATGTTGGGAGTTCCAGACTTGAAATTCATTTGATCTTTAAAGAATGAATTAAGTTTGTTTGCCACAAACCATAAGTCAGTTCCATTGAAAGCAAAAGTGTCGACCCAGACAACTGAGGAATTATTTGACACAACAATACCTTCAGTTGAAAAATCAGCTACCCCATGTTTAGGCACAGTAACCATGGCAACAGCATTTTTCTCAAAGGCTGCATAAAACAATGACTTCTGACCACAAACCATACCATCTGATCCACCTGTCTTGTTTCCAACTAGTGTCACATTCTTCACAAAATCAGAAGAAGAGTTACGAAGTATCCTTGTGGAAACAGCATAAAGGCGGTGATCAGTAAGTGTGCTATAATACACATAGTCAAAATCTGCCGATATTGCAATGCCATCTATTGGAGCCGATATAAAGTTTTGTTGTCCTGGTAACAATGGCTGTGCTAACATGTTGTCATGATGAAACAAGTATGAGCTATTGTCTTCATAATCATAAATATATAACTTAGCATCTGCGGTGTCGGTTATATATGCATAACATGCCCTTCCATTTACATAATCCAAAACTATGTCATTCATAAAGTTTGTTGTATGTGATACCACTGCATTAGGAAACACATATTGTCTAATGAGTTTACTTGATTTCAAATCAAGAATGACCAGCTTTGGAGGACAAATATTCTGTTGTTTAGATGATGGTTCTCCTGTGTTGATTCTACCAGTGTCTATAATCCACATGTAACCAGTGTTCGGATCAATTTCCATGCTTTGAACATACTGCAGGGCATTACAATCACCAATCTGATTCATATCCCAATTTGGAAATGGTTTAAGAACAGTAGAACCAGCAACATTTGGAACAAGAACATTCAGTGTGGCTGGAACACCTCGTCTCCACCTAGGCACTGTGACATACACATCTGAGCCAGCAACTTTTATACCAGTGATAATGTTATTCTCAACAATATATTCACCAGAATCAATGGCAGCTTGCCTTTGTGAATCATTATTCCACAGATAATCAACTTTGAGTAGTTGGTATACAATTTCAGCATTGTATTTACAAGATACATAAATTACAAAAGTGAAGATATATAAAACACTTAACATTCTCTTTGACATCATGGTCAGATAAATTATGATACCTTTAGTTTCATTCTACAACTTTAAGCCTACTTTTGAACTGGTACAAGATAAGGATATGGCAACATGGGAATTTTAACTGATTGGTTGATGCAATTTTAAACTTCGGTCACCTGATTCCCTTACTTAATGGATGTACTAGTATACTAATCCAAAGGTCATAACTATATGGGTTTCTATGCTACAATGATGTCAGTGATAAACTAAAACATGTGGTATCCACTCTGGTCCATGTAAATTATACATAATAAATGTTCAACTCCAAGCAATTATCTTTATGAATTTGAGTTACCATGATATTTCATTATACTAAGATAGATGAACATGGAATGATATACTAGTATCTAATCTTGAGTTCTCCACTAATGATCTGAACATGAAAACAACATTGTTACATAAATGTGTGTGTGCGGGGGGAGGGGTAACCCAAAATTATATTCTCGTGCCAGAGTTATGGTTCTTGTGCATCCGGCCTCATTGTTGGTGAAAAATAAATGATCAAATTTTATTTCCTATAGTCTTTTCAGCTGTGCTGCTAATAAATAGTGACAGCAGTATAATGTACAAGATAACTTTTAGAATAAGGGTGCTGGTGTTAATTGGTCTTTGTGATATTCTCAACATATACCTCTTATCAATAGGAACATAGTAATAAGTGTGGCATGTACAGGGAGTATAGTTATGTATGACATACTCTTACAAGGCATATGATTAATAATTATTAATCGGTCTTTAAAAAGATCAAAGAATTTCCTTTAATTCAATACATGTTTATTATTATCATGTCACTGCAATTGTCTTAACCCAGCATTGATAGTTTGTATTGTTCCTTTTTATCAGTCAAAACAATTCAGGTAACATTTAGGTCCTCACTCCTCAGTGGTTAAGCGATGATGGTCTCTGACAAGTAATCATTAGCATCTCATTTAATTTTGAAGTTAAAGGAAAATGATTGACAAAATATAAGTCAAGTTATGAAAGTTTATAATGAAACCATGCATAAAAGATAATCTCATGCTAAATCTTTGTCACAAGTAATTCAAGAGTATTTACATTAAAAGCAACACTGAGGTTTGGACATAGATATAAAAAGTGACATTATCTATTTACTTGAAGATTATCAAACAGTCGAGCCTAAGAATAAGATAGGGTCGTCTTCTGCTACAAGGGAAAATGTACCTTTCATTTTGACTTCACAAAGACTGGGGAGAGTAGAATCAATTAATAAAATTCAGATGAAATAAAACAATAAATATACTACTTTAACACTTGTATTTCATACAAAATTACATTACAACAGATGAGTTCATGAATAACGTTCACAAACAAATAATGACAATGCAAAAATACAATTTTCCAAGACGAAATCTTAACCACAAAAAAATCAATACACCATGTTGACACCTTAAGAATTTCATTGAACAGTCTATAGCAACAATAATATGCTATTCTACACATAACCAATTTGATACGCCTAAGAATTATTGATAAAGACCACTCCATACAAAATGCATCATGTGTGAATGTTGCAAATTATGAAAAAAAATTGAAATCTTAACCTTGGTGCACCTGAAAAAAACAAAACAAAAAAAACCAAGAAATGCCACGAAACCAGGTTTTCAAAGGCTTTACCAAAATAATTTTACAACAGACTGTAAATTTAGCCCACACAAAAATAAAATAATACCACAGTACTTTAGAATTCTGTGCTCTGGCTTCATCAGTGGTCTTGTTTCCAATGTGGCCTATAGGAGGCACAGTCAAATTGCTATGTTGAGTGCAAGCTGATACAGAAGATCTTTCTTGCATTGATGAATAAATGAAAATTATGTATTTACTTGTGTATCATAAGTATGTCAACACAGCAAGGGCACTAGAATTTAGAATTGACTCAAACTATTAATATGGAGTATTTATGAATCATTCCCCTTTAAATGATCATCATATAGAACTCGGATCACTTTTTTAACAGTTTTAACATACATTAATAATCATTCAATAATTTTAGATATCAAAATAAATGTTTAGTTTACACATATAACAATCACTTCTGTTTCTTCTTCTTTGCCTGAGCTTTGACCTTTCTTTTCTCAAATTTCTTTTGGTTCCTTATTTTTCTCTGATTCATCCACACGGGATAGGAACCGTTCTCGTCACGCATTGATATAGGATTGTACTTCTTAACTCCCATTTTTTCACCTAAAATATGAACAAACAGTAAGTTGACTGACAACATGAAATGTGATAAATGTGCTACATGATAAACTCTAATCATCACCACAAGAAAATAATAAAGGTAAATCAAAAGAGGGTATATAAAATCATAAATAAATAAAATGAATAAATTTCTTAATGCTTTCAATTAAACAGGAACTGTTTGTGAAACACAGATGCCCCCTCATGACCTTGATCCACCTCCCAACAAAACCTGTAGAACTTCAGCCAAATCTTTTTCTAGTTATTCGTCGGACAAGGTTTGGTTACAGACGAAAGGACGGATGTTCGCACAGAGTGACTGTTGTGCAAAGCTACATACTCCCTTTTCTTCTAAAGGGGGCACAATACTAATGCCTATTCAATACTGCATAGCATTCTGTTCATGTAATGCATTACTTTCAAACCATGACTGTAGGTATGTTTCATTTATGTATATTATCATTATTGTAGCATGGACATCTTTATACGGATAAAATTAAGAATATCACACAAAATTACACTTATGTCTGGAAATTTATGCTGAAAGATTCTATTACTTACTTGCTTCTTTTTTTAAATCTTTTACTGGTTTCACTGAAGGGTAAGAAATTGAGGTAAGATTTATAGTACTAAGAAACAAATTTTCAGGTGATTTACAATGTATATAAAAGCTATATTAAAATAAAACAATCATAACAATTTGACTTTCTTTATAGGAAAATTTTACAAAGGCGTTATTATATTTGTTTCAGGTTACCTGACCTAGCAAACTCTCAATTTTTCCCTGTGATCCAGGACCTTTAATTAGGCCCAAGGAATGGTACATCCACTTCCTCACCTTTTTACCTATTTGCACGCTTTCATTCAAGAATGAAATAATGACACAATTCCATACTTTCTCTATTTTTAATTAGCATGTAACCAGAAACAGTTTTTTACACCTAATGATAACATACTACAATGTTGAAAAGTAATCAGATCAATAAGAAGTAATGATAATCCTCAAAAATTATTGTCTAATGCATCATTCAAACATTCAATGTAGCAAACATTAAACTTTCTGCAATAAAGTTCAAGAAATTATTGTCTAGTAAAAGTTTGTCAGGTATTTTTCATTAAGCAAATGTCAAATGATTTAGCAAACTTTAAGTATATTAGTAAATGAACTATTTCTTACAAAATTATGATTTTTGGACAATCATGTTTTTGCTTATACACTCTAACTACTAATAAGTAATATGGCTAGTAACCATCTGAACAATATGATACATGCATACCTTTGTACATTTCTTTCATGTCAACATCTTCCTCAGCCTTAGCTCTATCAACAACTCCTTTTAATCTTTCCAGTTCCTTCTTACCAAACTTCTCCCTTTTTACTGCCCTCATCCTACGTCTGTGTTTACTGCGAATACTTTTAGCCATCTATTGAAAAATAAATACAATTGGACAATTATGGTATGATGTTAAATTGTTAATATCACTTCTAATACAACTTGCTTCAAGCAGCATCCAATGACCCCTATTCGGTCATAAAGCAAAATCCAATAATTTTTCATTTGGTTCTTTAATGGAGTTACAAAGAAAAATTATTCTATGATACAATTTTTTAAAGTTACAGTCTGTGCTGACTCATAATTGTATCATAATGATAATTTCATATGTAAGGAAGGCAAATGTTTATATGTAGAATACAGTTCATCACTAGTACATTAATAATTGATCATAATCATATACCAAACATGGGGAAATGTTGTTCAACTAATTAAGACTATTTGGGGTGGTAAGACACTTTTTAACTTGGTCCGGACAAGGACTTATAATTTATATACATACATATGTATATAAGTCCTTGGTCCAGACCCTCTCAGGCTGAGGAGATGGCCTTTTCAATTCCATTTAAGAAATTGGCCATCCAGAAAGCCAAATTACTTCAATTAGTGAGGCTAGGGAAATAATACATTAATAGATAAGTATCTATTCAGGAATTTTACAGGTAAAGCCACAAGCATGAAAGTTTTTGTTTACAAGCAAATATAGCTCTTGACAGCATGAATTCCTAATCATTTGTATTGAGTTCATAGGCAAAATAGATATTGACCAACTTCATAATGGGCTATTGTTTGATATATTCATAATGTTAAAGCTGTAGGAGCAGAAAATAAGCTTTCATTGTACATAAACATTCATTCATTGGCAATACAAGGATTTGGACCGACTGATAAAAAACTGACCGTCGCGAAATTAAGTGACATTTGGAAACTTCAGGAACGAAGAAAAAAATCACTAGTCTAAAGTAAAACATAACAAAAAGATTATTATAGTTACGTTACATTTCGTAAATGATTGAAGTAAGATACCTTAATTACTTGATAAAGTTTGTATTTTAACTCTTAACACGTGCAATAGCAGTTTGTCAACAACACTCGGAAATCCTCTGACTGCTTCCTTATAGTAGTAGGTGTAACACCCCTAAAAATGAAACATCTTGGAAAACATCATTTTATGTTCATTTGTGCAGAGACGTATAATACAATTAATTGTATTATACGTCTCTGATTTGTGTGACCTGGGACCAATATACATATGTGCATACTTATAAAATATACGTACCTGATATAAGTGTATATTGGTTCCAGGTGTGACATATGACAATTCATTGTCAAGAAGGCATTACAATGTTTGTTTCTAGAATACATACTCATTAGAAATAGTGTAGGCAGGTACATATGTAGTGATCAACATTTTTTCTGTTATACTTGAAAGTGTACGGAAAGGTAGAAATGTGAGTATGTGGATGTACTGTTCCTCGTGCTGAAAAAAAAGTTGCAGGGGAAAATTTGGGTAACCAGAAACAAACATCCTTTTTACTCCTTGCGATAATCAATATTTGAACCAATTACTACATGTATACAGTCATACTCAAATTTGATACTTTATATTAATTGTCATTTCGTGACATGAACTTCATGACTATCCTTCTGTTATGATATGAAGAGCTTATATGAGATGTCACTTGCTAACCTTGAGCCTAGATACAGCCACACAACATGACTGGTAACGTGATACACATGTAATGATGTTAGTATACATGTTCATGTTTCCGGCTTGTCAAATCTCTGCTTTTATATCCCATTGACCATATGTAAGTTCGCTACCACATGGAATAGGAACCAGTTTATGTCCTATTCGTAGAGCTTTATCACATGATATAAATCCATGGAGTGACCACACAAACATCCATATTTTGTGATACTAGTATCTCTTGTTCAATCGATCCACACAGAGTCATATAGTTTCAGTATTTAAGATGTCCAATGCAAAAAAAAGTTTTACTGTTTGTATGTGTCATAAATTTCAACTCAGTTAAATCAGTTTTATGTTGAAGTCAGGTTTTTTATCACCAGCATCTCAGTTGACATCAGTACCACTCAGGACCAAAGTAGAATTAGTGTTCTGCAGAAAGAGTCTTGCAGTGATTCAAAGATGGAGAACTTTAATATAATGCTTGTATCCATATCCAACATCTTTTTAAAATAGTGTGCCTTCCTGCAGGTAGTTTTATGAATAAATGATGTAACTACAAAATATACCTGCTTCCTGCTAGAGTTACCAATTCAGACTATAAAATCTAACATACTGATACTTTGTCGAACCAGTTTTACTCTACAGAAATCTACATAGATATATCATATATGTTATAATCATGAACCGTAGTTGGATCCATCCATTGAACTATAATACATGTATTAAGTAAATTAATCATAAAATAAATACAAATACAGATGATCATGTACAATATATTTAATGGTATGTTATGTATACATAAAATAGTAACACATGTAATTGTATTTCAGTTAAACAAATAACAGACTAAACATAAATGCGTATTGACTTGTGCATCTAAACCACATGGTTAACTAAAAATGGTAGGTGTAAGGACTAAGTTCATTAACAAAATCATCGCAGTTTAAAACAAGAAGTGTTTGTGAAACTTGGATACCCCCTAAAGGCCAACTAGATAGCATGACCTTGACCTTTGACCTCTTCTATAAGTGCTGACCAACCTCCTAACGAAATCTGAGGAGCTTAGGGCAAATAGTTTTGGTTACGGACGGACATGTGCAAAGCAATATACCCCTTTTCTTTGAAAGGGGGTATAATAATAGAAAAACAAGAGGGCCACATTGGCCCTTTATCGCTCACCTGAGAACCAAGGCCAATAATCAATGACCAGGTAATATAGTTTCCATCTCGTAAAACTCATTTTTACGTAGATTTTGAGATCAAAACCAACAATGAAGGTATAATACTGTTAAACAAGCTAAAACGTAGCAAATTTTCTAATCCCAGGGTCCATAACTCTTGAAGTTGTGGTCCGATTCCACCCATAACTTAACATATCCAAAACCATAAGGCCATACACATTCATTGTAAATATGATTAGGATCGGTGAATAAATGAAGGCGCTAGAGTGTAAACAAGCTAAAATATAGCAAATTTGCTAAGTCAAGGGCCCATAACTCTTGGAAGATGTGGTCCGATTCCGCCCATAATCGAACTTATTCGAGATCTTTTGGTTATACTCATTTACTGAAAATATTATTAGGATCGGTGAATAAATGAAGGCACTAGTGTGTAAACAAGCTAAAATATAGCAAATTTTCAAAATCACGGGCCCATAACTCTTGAAGTTCTGGTCCGATTCCGCCCATAATCGAACTTGTTTAAGATCTCTTGGTTATACACATTTACTGAAAATATGATTAGGATTGGTGAATAAATGAATGTGCTAGAGTGTAAACAAACTCAAATATAGTAAATTATGTAATTCAAGGGCCCATAACTCTTGAAGTTCTGGTCCGATATTGCCCATAATCGAACTTGTACAAGATCTTTTGGTTATACACATTTACGGAAAATATGATCAGGATTGGTGAATAAATGAAGGTGCAGAGTGTAAACAAGCTAAATATAGCAAATTTTGTAATTCAAGGGCCCATAACTCTAGAAGTTATTATCAGATTTTGCCCATAATCGAACTTAGCCGAGACATTGTGGCCATATACATTGTGAGCAAGTTTAATCAAGATTCGTAAAGAGTTGTGGTTGCTAGAGTGTAAACAAACTAATTGTGGCCGGACGCCGGACATTCACCGATCCTACACACTAATTGTTTTTAACTGCCAACATACACTTTACAATTTATTAATATTAACTACCATACTGAAGAACAAGCACCATGTTTTATTTCAAATAAAAACGTGAATCTGTACAAACAATAACTTTTCAAGTAAAATAATCATGACCATAACTGTCTGTGAGTGAAAAATTCACTATCAATGTTGACATTGTGATCTGATTGCAATGTGCTTAACTCAGATTCTACAGCCTTCTACAGCCTTCTCCAGATACACCTGACTCAAGATATAACTGATGGATTATATAAGACCCTGAAAGAAGCCATGAACATCACCTACATTTATTTAACAATCAACAGTCAAGCAAATCAGCTTAAAGGTAAACATGTGGCCACTATCATAACAGTGAAAACTTTTCATTAATCATGATTAATGTAAGAATACACATAAATGCATTTGCATGATCTATTTTTTAAAATACATGTATAACTATTTTTCTTCCCAATAGTTTTATATATTCACAGAGAATATGAATTCCATTATTTTTATACTGTAACTATTAGATTTTCCTTTACTATAATATACATGTAGTCACGCGACCATAATTCAACTTTTGGTGTTATTTAACTCATTCCATTCAACCAATCAAAATTCTACTACCGGTAGCAACATTTAAAATTAAACACAATGTATTAAGACAGGATTGTCAACATCACTGTCAATATACCAAACCATTCTTCAAAAGAAGTACACAGAAATAGAAAAAATATCTTTAAAAGATATGAATTAGAGCATGAGGTCTCATTGTCCAGTTGATATGGTCTCTGACTTGTTATCACTAGCTCTTCACCTCAGCAAGTTCGAATCCCACTATAGGGACAAAAATTTCACATGTGAAGAAGACATCCGACTAACTTATTGAAGGTACATAAAGTAGGAAAGTTGCCACAGAGCCCTGGCTGTTGGTACGCTTCATACTAGAAAAGATATTGCTGTTTTTCAATTATGATATCATGTGGCACCTATTCACTTTAATTTGATGTGCATCACAAACAGCTCTACCCATGGAGGAATACTCTAAGCAAACACCTGGGTAGAATCACCAACGTTTAGTAAGCAAGCTTGACAGCTTCCTCACACATAAAATTTGTGGGATTTGAACTCATAGTGATGAGGGGCTAGTGATTACTAGCCTAATACCATTAACACTTCTCCACAGTGGCATAAAATATACTCATGGTCATACATAACAAATAAGTGGTACACATGTACCAGGCATATGAAAATGAAATAATTCTTAAAAGTTATGATGCAGTTCTAAAACTTCTAAAATTTATGAAAAACATGTAGATTTCTATAACATTTAACTCAATCTGATTTCTTCTTCTTCTTTTTCGATTTCTTTGAAGAACTTACAACAAAGTCATCCATACTGTTGTTGATTGAATCTAATTCCAGTTTTTCTAGGGAGTGTTTTTTATGCTTCTTGTGCTTTTTAGCAGGAGTAGCCTCACTCAATGAAGTATTGTCAGAAACATGATCCTTAATTTTAGTAAACTTACTTTCACTATGCTTACGTTTTCGACTTTTCGAGTCAGATTGCTCGTTAATGCTTGTTTCTTGATTATCACAAGAACTGTCATTTAAATTTACACCATTAACTCTACCACTAACAGTTGACTCATCTAAATTGTCACACAGAGAATCATTTAGACTTCTCTTATGTTTTTTCTTCTTTTTATGTTTCTTTGAAGCACTTGTACTATTACATTCAACTTGCGTGCTACTAAACATTGGTTCACCAATTGACACTATACTATCATTAACATCACTGTTCTCCACATCCTGTTCATCAGCTTTCTTCTTATCTTTCTTACGTTTCTTTTTCTTCTTAGAAAGAGAAGTATCCTTATCAATCACAGAATCGTTCTGACTCACAACTGAGTCATTGACGGCATCATTGTCTTCATTTTCTTCCACATTCTCTTGACTCTCTGAATTAACCATACTATTCCTTTTATTCTTCTTTCCTTTCTCAGCATTTACTCCGGTCTTATTAAATTTCTCTCTGTAAAACAATATTAATAATTGATTTGTTGAAGTAATTATCATCAATATTTCAGTTATATATGGTGGCTGATGCACCTAAAACAACAAATAAAAGAGCTATCGGTTTAAAAACTGAGCACAGAATAAACCGTTTAATTTATTTGAGTTCAAAGTCGTATTTTAACAATTTTTCAGTTAAATATGGCCGTTGATTCACCTAACAACAGTCCTGGACAATATTCTAACCAGTGCTAACTTATCCTTCCACAAAGAACCAGCAACTTCTCCACATATGGAAGAAAATCAACTTTTTTGTCAAATTTTCATGGAAGGGTATATATAACATGCTGTGACCGGGAATCACTGGATTACAAATCCAGCGCAGTTACCACTGGACCACAGCAGCGGCTACAGAATAAATCAAATGCTAAAGGTTACTTACAAGTGTTCAGACAAGAACTTTTCAAATTTCCCTTTGATAGAGAGGATGTTTCTATTGGTTGTAATGGAAACCACAGTAAACTCTATATCAGCAGTCAGCACTTTATCAGATGGTGCTGTTTCTGTCACAGGAGTGTGAGGCACCCAGGCATTGAAGCACCCATGAACCAAACAACCCATGTGTCGTTTACTAAGTTTGTTAATCTTGCCTGAAATAATGCAGTAATATTTGTACAGTCCTTGAACATAGAGGATTATCAAGAATGTAATAATAATTTCATACTTCTGCAAAATAATATTAATTGTATAGTCCAAACTATAAAAGAAATAAAAACAAGATATGTTTGTAAAACATATGTCCCATGACCTTGACCTTTGACCTCAAAATCAAAAGGGGTCATCTACATGTGATGACCAACCAAACCAAATCTGAGGAGTTCTCTAGTTACTGCCCGGACAAGGTTTAGTTACGGACAGACCGACATGTGTGAAGCAATATACCCCTTTTCTATGAAAGGGTGCATAAAAGTGGAAAATACAATTGTGTATGCTGTGTTGATCAGATAAAGGATGGTGTGCTAAAAAAAAAAATATATATATATATGCAGTATAGTTCCACCAAACTACTAATATGACCAACATGATTATGCAACTAGATTTTCAAAGAACCAAATATTTTCCTATATAATTGCAGTCTGTAATTACAACCGCATAAGATTTTAGTACAGTAAGAAGCTGAGAAATTTGAACGACCTGACCTTTTAGTTTCATAATCATTTGAATGCAATTGATTTAACTTTTTTGTAGCAGAAATTAATGATAGAAAGGGATGTAGCACACCAATTAATTCAGCTGACAAAAGAAGAATAAGAAGAGGATCAGAAAAACACCTAACAAAACTTATTAAGTTATTTAACAGTCTCTTACCTTCAAGTTTACATCCAACTTCTGGCTTGAATAGAATGAAATCAGCACTTATATCAAAATGAACACATGGTTGATCAGATATGATCCTTCCCAAAGCTTGTCTGATTTTGATATTCGTGTAAGCAATCGGATAAGCATCATCCCTACAGACAAAAAATATTTTCATCAAGGTCACTAACATACACAAATGGTTTAGTTTAAAATAATTTATTTTACATCAATTGTAGAGCAAGTTCTTACAACTTATATTAACTACTCTTGGTGACAGCTTCCTGGAATCTGACCAGTACTTGCACTGAAAGAAATGATTGTGAAGGTTCCTGATTAAAATAGTACTTATGAACTCTATCATGATTAGTGCATTTTCATTGTTAATGTATGTTGTTCATCAAATTAAGAAGGAAATGAACATAACAGAGTGACTTTATCAGATGTTTAAACTGCAATATCATATACATGTATAGTTACAATAACTCAGAATAGGAATGAGTTTATCAAATATATAACCAATCACCACAAGTAGTAGTAGTACATATTAGTCAATATCTGATTATACCTTAGTAGAAGACCAATACTGATTTATATCAAAATAATTCAAGAGGTATTTTGTTTCCTAGCATACATTTTTAAAATTCATTATCACTGATTTTGAACTGTCGAGTTAAAACTTAGAAGTATGTATACATGAATTAAAATACTTAAAAATGTTCTCATAATTTCACATCCATAATTCGAAGTTTATTTAGTTATTTATATGTGTTAATTAATAAAATATTAAACAAAAGGAAGCCCTAAGTGTAAGCTTGGCGTAAAATCTGTGGAACACTCTACCACAGGATGTCTTTAGCGCCGACTCAGTCTCAAGATTCAAGTCAGCGCTGGCCATGGACTACTATATCATGCTTGGTACATTTGTATGCTTTTATTTTAAGACCATGTACACATGCCTGCATGTACATGTATATTACGGAATGTAAAATCTTTCTAAAGGCTTTTTAGTTTTCCCAGGTGAATTGAGCTGCTTCTAACACTTCTTTCTCCGTAAGTCTTTTACTTGCACCCACACATGGCCATGATAATCAGTACATGATTCCTTGTGATATTTGTTTGTTTGTTTCGTCAGGTTTTACGCCATTTTCAACATTATTTCTGTCATATTGTGGCGGGCAGTTATCCTAACCAGCTTTCCAGGACTTCATTTAGGCCTTAATCAGTACTAACCACATTCTATCCGTAAGCTTCTGCCAAGCTAAGCTACCCCACATAATTTACTTATTTAGAGGTGGAGGACAAATTAACATAGTATGTAATATCTACAGTCAAATTTGTCACGGACAGCGTGAGCCTCGCCCGGGGTTCAAACTCACAACCTCTCGATCATCAGACAAACGCTCAAACCATTGAGCTAGCTGGGCAGGCTCCTTGGCATAACAATAGTCCATAGAAGAAAAAGATATAAAAGTCCATCATATTATGATGATATATACAGCCCAAATGTTTGTTTAAAGTAAATTTATGGAGAATCGACAACTAATCGTCAAATAGTACGCATTTAGTTATATCTACAGCACAAATTCATCAAGAAGTGAGTGAAAGACGAATACTTACATTCGCTCTTGTTTATTTATTAAAGATGTCAGGTAATCTTTCACACCATTCCCGATGTTTCCCAGAAACTTCGGCGGTAATTTTATGTGAATCTGCTTCGTAGAAGATACAAGCTGAGAATGTTCGTTTTGTGACATAGCGTCACGGGCTGCATCGTATTTCCCGATCAGTTCCATACTTGTTTAAGTTTCTACACCATGCGTGGTTGTGGGCGCAGCCATTAACGGTGTATACATAAAGGGTACCGCATAAAATATACATCGGCGAGGTGTAAAACGCGGCTCCGCGGATCCGAACCAGGAATATATGCCAGCAGTTTCAACTTTCTCCCCATTAATATTAAAATCTGGATAATCGTAATAAAATGGTGGAAGTATTTTCCATATTTAATAAAGCAAAAATACATTAACAATTAAAGCTCTTATAATCTATATTCATTTGTTATATGGAGCAACAGTAATCTTGGGAGTGTATGGTTATATGCAGTTTGAAGTTGAGTTGTACAAGGACACTGCTGCTGGGAACACTTTTACATCAGGGATGGTAGTTGTAGAGGAGACCATACTTGGTGTTGATCCTGTCATGGTGGAGAATATTCCAAGACCAGACAATCTTGTTAGAAAAGCTAACAGATTTTACCAGACACAGCGCCCTGTAGATCCTATACTGTCATGGACTTCCGAGGTAAATATAATGTAAATATGTACATGTACTAAACTAATTCAATAGGATAATACCTAATGACTAATATATTGAATCTGAGTGTTCTACAAAATAGAACTGACTGTATACACAAGTGATATATAGTGATCTTATCTTTATAGCATCTATATTTTCAGCTTGCTATATGGACCACAGTGTGAACCAAGTGCTGTTAGTGAATAGTTAGACAATGAATTTCTTCAGATCCATATTATTGATCGCAGTATTTGAGATATTTGATGTACTGGTAATAGTCTGCTATACTTATTTACAATAATGAACTGTATTTTCAGAAACTGAAGGCGCTGCTGCCAGTGGTGCCATTGGTACAGTCTTTTGTCCTGGACTTCGAGGCTGACATGTGGAAGGCTATCCGGACAGTTTTTCCTGAGTCCAGAATCTCCTGACACAGGTGGTCTGGAAGAAAGTTTAGGTAACACATGTAATCATAATCGTTGTAGGTTAATTTTGTCAATCTCTACAAAAGTTAACAAATTGTCATTGTTTAGCATATAGATTAATGAACTATCGAAATAACAATTAAACATGGCCTTTTTAATAATTGTTATCATATTTAATGCAAATAATATACATTGTATTTATATAATAACTTATTCATTCATTGTTACTTGTAGTATCTTTTCAGGTCAGGAACCATGCAGGTAGTGGAGTACAGTAAGTGATATGATGTCTGCCCACGCTTCCATTGCTGCCAGCAGAACACATCAGGACAGCCTTCGTTGACCAGCAACATAAGGTTGTCGAGCACGAGGATCTAGCAGAGTTATTCTATTATGTCCATGACTAGTGGATTGTAAATCCAACATTATCTAATGTTGACTGGTCCGTCTATGGCCAGCCAATCAGGACCAATAATTAACGACTGTGAAAGTATGTATCTGAACGAAAGTTGCACATAAATAAATGAATCATGATTATCATAATAAAATGAAGTAATAATGTAAAAGCTACTTACAATGACTCATTGCATTGTTTGATAATTATATTGGACTAAAATAAAATATGTCTGTCACTTAAAGAACTTAATTGTCTTTGCTTTATAATATTTATTGATATAAATTAAAGACTAACCGTATTTCATACTTACTTTTTTATAATTTAATTTCTGTCCACTATCAGAGACGTATAATATAGTAATTGTATAATACGTCTCTGCCACTATCTTAGCATTTTTGTTCAGAAATTAAGAAACTCACCCAAAAAAATGGAGAAAATTCAAGAAAGAGCATTAATTAAGATTTGTATATGATGATGATCAATCTTCCTACAATGAACTTATGTAAAGGACCAGGCTTCCAACCACTTATATAAGACGTATGCGAACAATGGCTCTGGAAACATTCAACATTATTAACAGTTTGGCCCCTCCAGTCTTATCTAATCTTATTCAAAAAATAATTCCGCTATTCTAATATATGTTACTGATTCCACATGTGAGATCTACAAAAGTTGGTAAAATTTCCTTCAGGTATGCAGCCCCTGTACTATGGATCGAACTCTTTCTAGAGGACTTTCGAAAATGTAACAGCTTTGAACAATCAGTTCAATTTAACAAGGACTTATATATATATACATATATACAGTCCTTGAATTTAAGGGGTTAATTTTAAATTGGAATGGGCAAAATTGTAAATGTAATGCTTTAAAAAATGATATATATATAATCAGAGACATAGATAAAAAACATTAAATGTTTTTATGGCGTCCAAGCCTGAACAACCAGTTCCTCACATCATTGTCATGGCACGTGCTCAGGAACAGTTAGGTGTTTCACTTCAACAAGTAATAATCATTTTCTGCTCAGCACTGATAATAAAAAGTTACCTTATTGTTATGAAAGGTTTGTATTTAACTAACTAACTAATCACATACATTAGGGATGCTATTAGAGCATCCCAGCATACATGTAACAAAAAATGTCAAATGATCATCTGTGGGGAAGAAACGTCGCGGCCGAAATGTGATTGGGGCCGAAACGTCAATGGGCCGAAACGTCCGACTTCTATATATTCAAGCGTCTGTGCAAAAAGATGAAATATTTGTCAAATTTGTAATGATTTGCCGGACTCATTCGCCATGAAACAGTACTTCGAACCGTACTGTTTGGTAAGATTCTTGTTGCTTCTGTACTTCTTTGTCCTAATTCTTCAATCCAAAATTAGCTGAAAGTACAAATTAGATTTCACTAATGTATACAGGTCGTCCCTATTACCGCCTGCCTAACTCTTTACCTATCTTAAAATTCACAACAGTGCATGTCTACAATCATACAACCATATTATTAATACTCATTATGACATAAACAATTCTTCTTGTCGAAAAACATAAAAATACTGTCAATAATGTTCAGTAAATTAATACATCAACTGTTCGCATTTCTTGACAATTGTAGTTACACATTTTTCCCAATTTCGATTAAAAAACCGCGAAAATGCCCAATCCCAAGGGTATGGGTCATATTCCCAAAATACAGAGAAAAAACCCTGAGATGACTATTTTACTGATCCGCCTCTGTTAACAAGTGGTTAAAAGGTTGCTGACTTCAAATCACTGTAACCTCAGATCCTCTCACTGATAGAGGGTTGTGGGTTCGAGCCCCGCTACTGACCATGTCTCTTTACGTGAGAAAGTAGGCAGTTGGTTACGGAGGATGGGAGTCTAGTACTGGTTCTTCCCAGGAACGATGATGAATAGCTGAACTGTCGGCCTCATATCACCATTCACTGACTGTTTAAAAGGGGCGTAAGACTTAAATAAACAAACAAATAAACAAAACAAACATGTTTTACTTAGTACTTATTCAATCAAGTATGTGTTTTATAGCTATGTTACAAGCCAAGGCTTGGAACTCTTTACAAGCCAAGGCTTGGAACTCTTTTTTCCACACTAATTATATTAAAGCCACAATATGTCTTAAAATTGGTATTATTTGTAATAATAGTACATGTTCCCAAAATAGTCACATTTTTCTTCAAGGTTCTTAAGAACAGATAATCTACTACTACATGTACTTAATTAATTGATGAGATCTTTAAGCTGGCAATGAAGGTTTTTGGCTTTTTATCATTCAGCTTTGTAAGTAATTTATGAAACATCTTGGCACTGTATACATTTTTTTCTATTGTTCCAGTTACTCTTGCCATTCATTCTGATTGTTGCTAGTGACAGCTGTGAAAGAAGTAAATGTAGAACAGTCAGAAATGTCATTTACCAAGTAAGTTTCATTGTGTTGCTTACTACATCAGAATTTGTGATGATGCCTAATTTTGGTAAGCTTCAATTAGGAAAATCATACTTCAATTATTATTATTACTCAACAGATACTGTAAATCAATAATTCTGTACAAGTACATGTATCTAACAGTATGACTCAGACTGTATCTTTCGGTACCGCCCCAGAGTGATGTGCAGTTGTGCATACTGATAGTATGGCCTGTGATTGTATCAGTAGCAGCGGTTTAAACAACTATATTTTACTTTTAACTTATAAAATTATCTTCTGTCAAAATAAAGTTACAAAAATCTAATAAATAGTTAGACTGTGTATAATAATTCCATATCCTTTTGGGGGTACATGTATTTCAGGGGAATTATAAATGAATATTCAAGTAGCAAAGTAATATTTCTCCAATATGTTTTATTAGGTAATCATAATGCATTAAAAAAAAACTGAAATATTTATTAAGGGACATAGAGATATAATGCAAATGTGTCCTGGAGTTTATAGATTGCATATCAGCATAACACAGTTTTCGACACTTAGTTTTCATAAGATACCGGTAGTACCCACAATCTTTTTCCAGATTGTAAACATATATAGTATGATCCAGGGTTCTCAATAACAGCAGGCTGCAGGCCAATTTAGCTGCTTAGAAATGTGTTTGGGCCGGTTAGGAATCTCAAAAGTTTATAAAATATTGCTAGAAAATGCCCGGACCCCCCCCCCCCCCCCCCCCTAGCAGACCTGTTAGTCTAGCTTTTGGGTCTGTTGACCACAAACTTATTGAGAACCCTGTATAATAATACCTCAAATTTACTTATTTAGAATTACAGATTTATTGTTTGTATATGCAATGAATTATTGCTAATTTTTTAGCTATAAGTTTTAATAAATTACTTAAACAGGAATTGAAGTTGTACATGTTTTGTTGTTACATGTATTTCCCATTATGAATCATTACACATTGCTGCGAAAGCTTTTATACAATTAACTTTAGAATTTAATTTGATGTATTTCAGGACTTGATTCCTCATTACAAAGCATTAGGTGCAAGAATTCCGTATACATGTCCATTCTATAAAGATCGAGACAAGTATTTAGCCCAAGAGGAGCACAAAGAAAGAGAATCTTCCTCTAGATGGACTTGTGGATATTGTGGAAAATCTTTCATTGGAGAAGTTTATCTTGATGGTCATTTTAATAACAGACACAAAGATAGTGTTTATATGGTAAAAAGCTCATTTTTAAATTTCTAGAATTGTTAGATATTTCCAGTTATACTCCAATTAATTCCCCTAGGCTAATTAAAGACGTGCTTGAAAACTGTTTTGTTAAGGGTTATGCTACCTATGCACCAAAAACTGATTTTTTTATCTCTTAGGTAATTTTTTTTCAATATATAAATAACATTTTGACATGAATTTTTATTCAATGTAAAGAAATAATTGAAAAATTCTTTTTTCTTACCTACCTATCTACCCAATAAAAATTCTCTGGGTCAGGTTACCCTAAATAAACAGTTTTTCTAAGGATGGCCTAATGCTTTTTGAAAAGAAAAATTGTGAATCATTACATCAAAATGTATTTAATATAAATAATCCTTTAAATTTTGATCCAATGTCTTGTTTATGGTTACACAACCTACCGTATTTCTTGGAACTGTAAAATATGAAATATCGTGGACAAATCATTCTCTAAATTGAGAAAGGTAATCCCTGATTATGTTCAAATTTTTTATAAAAAGTTTTCAACCTTTTTATCCTACTTTTATGGTCAATTAACCCTAAACATGACTATATTTTCGAGCTTTATTATTCTAACAGTAACTCAACAAATTGAAAAAGATCTGTAAAACGAAGCATTCCATGAATTAATTGTTGTAAAAGTTACATCTATGACACAGTTTCAAGAGGACTTTTTATCTCTTACTCGGTGAAAGAAATTGAATTCACACAAACTGTAAAACACTAGCAGTACATAGTTGTAAGATCGGATTAAAGTGGAACGGGGATTGCTAATCATTTTTGATAACCTTTAAAGTACATTGTGAAAATATGTGTACAAAAGTGAATACTGGTAATTGGGAGATGTAAACTAGAATTATCCTGTTTACCCAGACTGACTTAAGTTCATGTTTGGAGAGTAATTTCAGAAGTCAGTAGTCTAGCCACTGACTAATAGTTTTTCATAATTTAGAAACATTTTCCTGCACATTTTCAGCCAATATGGTCAATTGGTCATTTGTTATTCAGAAACTGGAGAATGTGGAGTATGAAGTTACTTTTTGTGTTTTTGTGGAATGAGAATAAAATCATTTTGTTTGTAAATGTGTTTGTGTGTCAGTGTAACAACAGACTAAAATAGATTTTTCTTAATTTAAAATAATTTCTTGGATACTTATAACATTAAAATGGGCAGAAAATTAAACCTAGAATCATCTCATGATATGTCATTACAACCATTCTTTATTTCTTGATTGTTTTTATTAACTAAGCTGTATAACGCTTAAAAAATGCCATGCCTGTCATTCATACCAATTAGATGAATGAAATATGTTTCAGGAGCCTGATTCTGTGTGCCTGTCTGATTATTGTGAGATATTCCGATGTGATGTGTTATCTGGTGTTGCCAATCCAACATTTTGGGATGTAGCATTGTGTTTGGAAGAAGACATGACTGACTTATCTCAAGACTGCATTGTGAGTCTACTATTGTAACATAAGAATAATAGATACATTATAATTGGAAACTGAACAATAGTTTCATAGCCGTCCCTCGATCAGTGTGCATGAATTTTAATGTGGACCAAATTACAAAAGTCCTGTTTTTTTCTAAATCCGTCATTCAATTGTTAAACTAGACCCTGTTCCCTGTTGTAGTCCAAGTATTGTATGTTCAGTACTTTGATTTTTTAAAATGTTTTAGTTCAGTTAATCTTGCAATTTATCCTATTTTATCATTTATGCTAGTACTTGGTTAATTTCTCTTATGTATGTGGTGAATTGAACTATCTCTTTTTATAAAAAAACACTTTAAAATTAATGTATAATACAATATATGACTGAAAAAGCTTCAGCATGATATTTCTACTGTTTGTATTATATAGATCTTTTATATTTTTTTAATTTAAGACACTTAAGTAGTTTATGATTATTAGTATAAATATAGTAATATACAATTTATAATAAATACATGTATTATATTACAATGTCACACTGCATTGTTGATGTAGGGTAACTATTTTCTTCTATGTTTTTATTACAGGATCTCATGTCAAAATGTATCCCTGAAAATTTGAATTGGAACATTTCAAAGACACTGACAGGTTGGAGGCAATAGATATTAACTACATTGTATTGTAGATAGACATATCAATGTCTTATGAGTCGATATACTGTCATACAACAGTTACTGTCATTTCAAGGCATTGCCAAGTTGTTGCATTCATAAAATAATTATGTTGGCAGTTAAATATGTTTACCTCTGTTAAAGGCTTCTTAATGGTCTGACAAGTGGAATTAAATATTATTGCTATTTCAGCGACATTTTTTGGTGTAATTAAAAGCTGTGTGATATACATGTATTTATATTTCAGCTTCCCTTACAAAATCAGTTTGTTCCTACCTGACATGTAAAAACTTCTTTGATGCTCCAGAGATACAGGTAATGTTTTATATCTCATGTTGATGTGATTTAGACTGCTGGTACTGAAAGATGCATAATAATATGCTTATAGATACCATATCATATCAAGTTGTACATTAGTTCTTGTCCGATGTCTTAATGCTGGAAGTTTAATATAAGCCTGCAACTTGTCTCATGATTTGCATTTGGGTATACTGCCTAGTAATGTCCAATGTATTCAGATATAACTTTTGTGTTAAATATTTTTATACCCTGCAAACGACGTTTGAGCGGGGGTATATTAGAGTCACTCTGTAATTCGGTTGGTTGGTCCGTCTGCATACAATATCACAAGTTTGTGGAGCAAACTATTTCCACATTTTTCAAGGGATTGAATTGAAACTTGAAATATATTATCAAAATGACTTGTAGATGTGTAAGACACAATTTTTATGCCCAGTGATTCACTCATTCCAGAGTTATGTGCCCTTGAACATAGCTGTATAGTGTACTGTTGCATTCTTAGTGTCAAAGTGCAGCGGGGGTATTACTGGTAGTCACCTCTGTGACAAAGCTGCAGTTGTTTGTAAAATGTTGACAGTAAATTATCGCTTAAGTTTGAAATGGTAGTGTTTTCTTTTGAGTTAAAAATAAATGATTGAATAGTGATTTTTAAACTTCTAGATTGAAAGAAACTAAGCAAATGTTCTGATAATTCTATATAAAATTCTAGTAACTTCATTTTGATATAATTTTTACATATTTTTATATTGTCTTTTATCTATAGAAAGAAGAACCTGTTGGAATATCCTATGTTGTGTTCACTGTCATGTTATGTATTGGTTTAATCATTTACTACTGTGTGGCTGTTAATTATTTCTGGTAAGCCTAGTTCACTTGTATTCTGCTCACCTCAGCTTGTTTTTTTAATTTAGGTAAAAATAATAATGGTTTATGTGTAATTAGATCTACTACACAATAATTTTTTGTGTGATTTTTGTGTTTGACATGATTACTAATTAGTGTTTCTTTGTGTATGATATTTCAGTAAAACACATGTTGTAATGTGTTGTACAACCTGTTGATCTATTTGCACAATTGTTGCAACGTGCACACTGAATTTATTACTCTGATAATGCTTATTATATTTTAATAATTTAGTCATAAAATTCAATGATCATCTTAGTTGAAGGGAATTATGGTGACTTTTATACTACACACATTTTCTTTAAACCATTTGTTTTTGTGCCTGGTAATGATTTAAAGAAAATCCTATGATTTCGAAGTTCATGTATATACTTCAATGTACAGTAAAACCTCTCTAGAACAGCCCTCTCCTGAGAAACAACCTCCCTCAACAACAGCATTATTTTTCCCACTGCATGATTTAGCTATTAGTGTAACCTCTCTAGAGTAACAACCTGTCAACAGCAACACAATTTTCTATCTCTCAAAGGGTATTGGTTTGGAGAGGTTTCTCTATATATAAAAAAAAACATGAATTTATCACAAATCCATGTCATTTGTAAATGTAGAAGAGGTTAATGAATTTGAATATAATGTAATAATCTTGTACTGTTTAAATATTCACATCATATATTATTTCATGCGAATATTTAAACAGAACAAGATTTATTTATGTCTGTAAAATGTCATTTTCTCTGTTTTCAGGTTGGACACATTTTCTGACATCTATGACTATGATGAACCAGTAGGGATTCATCCAGAATCATTATTCAAAGCTCAACCACCGACAATTCCAGTTCCTCCGTTGAGAGGGCCAAGTAGAAATAGAAATAAGAAATTAACTATAGTGGATTCAGAACTAGTTGACAAGACAGACATATTTGATCAAAGAAGTTTTGAAAAAAAGATGAAATTAACTGCCGACATGAGAAGCTGATAAACTTTGTCATTTTAACATTAGCCTTGTGATAAAATTAAACCACTGTTTCAATTTCTGTTTTTAAATGCTCATATGGGAAATGGTGTGGAATTTTATTTAGTTGTGTATATAGACATGGCACTAAGTGTAAATGTATGATTGAATTCAAATCAGTTTGGCCTAATATTGAAATTTATGTCGAAATAGCAGGTACTATCTAACAATCTTTGTGTTGTCTTTTCTATGATAATTTTGTAATTCGTAGTATAAAATGTATTATTTCTTACTCTTTCAGCTTGATAGGGTAATATTTAAATGCTATATTAGGACTGTATTATTAGTTATTTGATTGCAGCATTAAACGTTTGACACTATTGAATCCTCGGATTACAATGATCTGTGTGGTAAAATCTTTATATAATGTATGTGAATGAAAGCAGAGTACATGTATGTGTAAAATAGATGGAGATATACTTATTGGAACAATATGTTACAATACTTTTAAAACGTGAATTTAAATTACTATTTCATGTATAATTTTGATAATAAAAGTTAAATAAAAAAAGATTAGCATTTTGTTATGGAATATGGAGTTATCTTTGTTTTCCAATAAAAAATAACTGATTTCCAAATCCATAGATTTAAAACTTGTCACCAGGAACACTGGTAGGTCATCCATCGTAATAGTTTTGGTGATTTTTCTGTTCATGGAGCTCAGAAAATGTTGAGTCAACTTTGTTGTTATTCAATAACATGTCCATTACTTGGATGTAAAAAAAAAACAGAACATAACATATTTGTCAATGTCAGATTTATTTTGCAAAAACAGTGCATCTCAAAATATATACAGATATTTTGTGAAGCAGCAAAGTTATCTTTTAACAAAACAATAGCATACAAAGTAGTTAATAAAACTATGAACACAATATATAATATTTGATTATGACATACTTAGTCATTTGAATTCCACATGGCAGTATAGAACTTAAGTTTCTACTTCCTAAATTGGTATCATTTTTCTAACTTCCAACATAGTGGTGAAGTATTGGACCAATATCAGAAACTACTGTATACATCTTTATATTGGTACCCATTTTATTTTTGCGGTCGGCATCGGCACTGCCAAATCTAGTCAATATATAACCTTGCCAATAATAAACACTGCCATTTATTTTGTCAAAGAAATGTAACTCCTGCTATCAAAAAGGTGTTACCAACACTTTTGCATAACAATTTGTCTTAATTACCGGTAGTTATGAAAGTTGTATTTCATCATATCTTAGAAAAGCAAAAAATCATATCAGAACCATGCACAAATCTCAAGTTATGAAACAATGTTGAAACCATCATGTTCGTAATAAAGCTGGAGTAACTCTTCTGTAGAAGTCGGATCTTTTTTATCAATGGCTTAGTCAGCAATCTTTGTTAAAGGGATACAATCATAGATCCTCCCAACACTACAAGTAACTTCTTATCAATCAGGATCTCATAGACATACTAGTACTGCAATATTCAGACATATAATGTATTAAATGAAATGTAAACAGTGACTTGAGCATCCAACAATCCTTTGTACATTGTATTTATATTGTAATCAAACAATCTATAATTACTGCTTGTCAATCATGAAATATCACAGTATCAGGAAAATGAATGCATATTCAATTCATAATATAGAAGTTATAATGCGACTGAAACATAAACAGGGACTTAATTCCAAAATATGAGAGCATCCAACAATCATATGTATTTATTTCATAATCAATTTATTATTACTGTTTGTCAATCATGAAATATCACAGTAGCAGGAAAATTAACATAATTATTCAATTCAAAAAGAGGTTATCTTATACAATATACATGTATAGTCTATTTAAACTTCTATTTACTTCAACATTAAGCCTCATATGGTTGATTTATTTTGTATGAATGTGAAAAATTACTTGCGCAGCGTAGTTGAAGTTATTGCAACTGTTTGTTTCAAAGGGCATAATGCCTTTTTTCAACAATATTTCAATTATATAACAGTCTTACAGAGGCCTGTTCATCTAACTAGTTTTCCTGTGCTGTATTCTTACCAGTACTAACTTACCTTTCCCAATGGAGTAGGCAATGCACATATGGAGGAAATCAATATGTTTTTCAAAATTTCATAGAAGGGTATGACCAGGATTTGAACCCAGACCACAGAAGCCCCTAGGCTGGCTTTCAATGTTGTCTGCATTTGATTGTCTGAGAGTGTGACTAGTAAGGATGTGGTGTAAAGGTACAAGTACAACTAGAGCTGTCACAGAGGTGACTAATACCCCCACCGCCGCTTTGACACTAATAATGCAATAGTACACTATACAGTAGTTCTGGGTCCCATTACTAAATTGGTCTTTTTTATTTCGTCTTGTTGACCATTTTAGTTATGGAATTGTCCTCTTACAAAGTCAACAGCTTAAGACGCTTGTTCATGCGTCTATTGAATCAGATCAATTTACATACTTTCCGGAATGCTACGGACTTAATCCAAAGCATTTACGAGGACAATTTTGAAACTAAGGGTAGCATGAAACATCGGCAATATATTTGATAACTTTCGTCTGTTGAAGGTATATTTTTGGTCATGTTGATAGATTATACTATAATTCATCGAATTATACACAAGTTTTACGGAAATTTGTGTGTTAAATAGGAAAACGAACGCGACTCAGATTGAGTCGTTTACCTGTTAGCTTTTAAAGAACAAGTGGCTTTGACGATGAACTGCAATGCAAACGTATCATCGTCAAAGCCCCTTCGACTAACTATACAGCTAAGTTCAAGGGAACATAATTCTGCAATGAGTGAATCGCTGGGCATGAAAATTGTGTCTTTCCCTCTATGTAGAAAAGATAGTCTGAAATGTATAAGTTATGATTATCGTAGAAAAGAATAAGATGTGTAGTTTCAAAATTCTTCCAAGCATTCCAGAAGTAAATAGAATCTACATCTGTATGGTAGATCTACACGAAAGAAAACGTGAACTGAAACATACGGTTACCATTGCATTGTCATGACTTCATTTCAAATGCATCAGGTTCACTATCCTGTGCATTTTGAGAAATTGTCTAATGTCCATTTTCTTGTAGAATAACTTCAGTAAAACCAGTATAATCAATTCTAAATAATAAGGAATATTTCTACACAGACACCGTCTACCTCCAAATTAAAGAGTTTCGTCTGCTTAATATGGTCTAAGGGAAACAACTCGTACAACATTTTTTAACATGGCCATTCGAGTTACTTCCCTTATAAACCAGTAATGTACCGTCTTCACCTCCAATAAAAAGAGCCGTGTTTTGATAATTTATTCTGCGACCTTTGCCATAAAGAATGCGGTCCCGACTTCGACCATTTTGTCACAATAATAGGTAAAATACTAATTTATTTAAAAACAGGACATAATTTGTGTCTTTTTCGAAGTCATTGATACCTACTTGATTCGTTTACTGCTATGATAGACACATTTTATACCACACCTCGTGTCATAATGGTCGCAGAATGAACAATTAATGATGTCGCTATTTTGCGGCTAAGATTTTACAAAGTACGGTCTTTATTTCGGCCATACGTATTGCATTAATGGAATTGAAATTAAGTATCCACATAACAAGCAAAACTTGAATCACATGTTAAAGAAAGAATGGTTAACTTCATTGTTGGTTTATTGCTAACATGGCCATAAATCGGGACTCATCTTATGTCCCATTGATCGCAGAGTAGAGTTGTCAAGGAAACAGCTCTTTCTATTGGAGGTATAATTAATAAGTACGGTGTCGATATAGAATATAGCTCTTGAAACTTGTAAATTATTATTTAACGCACAAATATGCAGTATAATAGCTAATTACTAACATTTAAATGTATCATTTACCATAAAATAGACCATTGTGGTCTGTAGGTACATAGAAGTATAAACACAGTCTTCTGTAATGTTTTATAAGGGAAGTAACTCGTATGGCCATCTTAATGATATTGTTGTACGAGTTGTTTCCCTTAGACCTAAATGGACTAAATTGAGCAGACGAAAGCTCTTCTCCATGGAGGTAGACGGTGTTCATGTAGAAATATCCCTTATAATTTTGAAAGATTATAATAGCCATTACCGAAAGTATTTTCATTATATATTTCATTTTCTTTTAAAAATATAGTGATTGTTTATTTTGTACCATGTATGATGCTTGCATATAACAAGGATTTAATGCGTTCTATTCATTAAAACACAATGAATGTAAATGTAAGATGATTGAAACAAATTTTGTTTATTGCACTCCAAAACGAGACAGCTGCCTCGGCATGCCTCAGTGTGGTTATATGCGACGCTGCAAGTTTTGATACAATACCAATGATAATGAACACTAATCTAGCATACCCAATTATAACAAGTATGAATTAACATCATGATTAAATATTTTACAGTATCAAACCAGAAAATTATACAAAGCTGCTAAAGTCCATGTTTGTACGAAGCACAGAATTAGGGGTTTGAATCAAATTAAGTTTATTTGCATAGAAGTCAATGGTAGGATACTACGTCATCTCGCATCTCCTTGAACTAGAAACGTAAACAAAACAGTTAATATGTTATTTTTTGCTTTTATAAGATTAATGTACGTAGGCTTTTGAAAAGATCAAAGTTGTGCATCAAGCATCTACATGGTTCAAGTTCATAATGGTGCAGTGTGATTTCTTGTTGATAAGCCTGTTTGAGCCTGAAAGATGTTTTAGATATTTTAGTTAAATGAAGATCCATTCCCTCTAAAAACCTTTCATTCAATCAGTGATTTCTGTTCCCTATATATATATATATTCATTATTGACTACCTCTGCCACTCCTTCTTTCTCTCAACAACACGCCTGTGGAACAGCATCACAGAATACCTGGTAACAGCAGCCATTCTGGATTTCTTCGAGGAGAGGCTGGTGCAGTACCACACCTAGATATCAACCACCTGTACATAGTTTTAGAGTTTTTAATTATCACTTCACACCGACCATGTACATCAATGCTCCAGAGTTAGCCATGTACATTAATGGAAGAAGTCTACATACTTGAATTTTAAAATTCTTATTCATACTAATAGGCCTTTAAACTTTTAAGGATAGCTTTATTTAACATATTTAAATTGCACCTGACAGTACTCTCAGTGCTTTAATGATAGCTTTATCTAACACATTCAAACTTTGCTTCTGACAGTGGTCTCAGTGCTTTGATTTGAATCACAGAACTGATGTTGAGGATAATTAAATATTGGCTAGTCTAATAAACGAATAAGTATATGTTAATGTTTGTTATCGCTGGTTAAACAAACTTAACTGCTCAGACTCGGCGCATGCCAAGCTAGCGGTTAAGTTGTTTAACCTGCAATAACACACATTAATATATTCAATGTTCGGATTTATGTTTTGACAACCCCGCCTACAATTATTGTAAATGATCAGAGAGTAGCCAGTCAGATTTATTATGCAAATCAGATATTTTTCCATCAGGTTCAAAGATAAGCATGATGCAATCAGTGTATTTTCAAATGACATTTATAAGTACGGGAATCGGTGTTTGTGCAAATTTCTTAATGCAGTCATGGCAAAAACGATTTGTGAGAACCTGTGTGCTTTAGAAGAACAGTGTGTTATTGCTTGATCTCATTCAGTGTTGATTTCAGTAGTCGTGTTCTTCTTTTCATAAAACCTTTCCGTTTTATATAATTTTCATATACTTTTCATTTCTCTTGTTTGTCATCTTCTGTTTTACGGGTCATAAAAGCCACTCGCCTCCGTGCTCGAGTGGTAAAGGATGCTGGCTTCAAGTCGATGTAACCTCAGTGATAGAGGGTTGTGGGTTCGAGACCAGCTACCGACCATGTCTTTTTACATGCGAAAGTAGACAGTTGCTTACGGAGGATGGGATTCTTGTGCTGGTTCTTCCCAGGAACGATGGTTAGGTGAAATTACCGGCTGACATGACTCTGACTGTTAGAAAGGGGCGTAAGATTCTGTATTTTATATGAACATTAACAAAAACGGGTCTTAACTTTTCTTAGAATAATTCAGAACTCGTCTTTTTACACTATCTTTGTCATTAGGACAAGAAGATCATTCTATAAATATAGCGGCTGCGTCATCAATTAAGCTAACACTTGGGTATTACGCGATATGGGTATACACATTGCAAGAAGATTGATTACGAAAACACTGACCACACCTCTAATCCCTCCCCTTAACGCTTGCACATCAATGATAAAGTAAGATTTGATCATGTGATTGTTTAACCATTTATTTAATAAACCATATGGTTAAATAAAGTTAACCGGTCAACAAATTTAAAAAATGCTGCGATGCCATTGGTCAAAACAAGGACTTAATACATATAAGTCCTTGGTCAAAATATAAATCCGAACATTAAATAAAATTTGATTTTATTTTTAAAAAAATGTATATACATTTTGTATTTATCTTTGCAATTGATTATTCCAGGGATGTTATATTACATAATGCATCGTTGTTCATTCGGATTTCCTACAATCAGAGGTCTTGTACACTTAAAACCACGATATACACTGTACCGCGAATGCCCGGATAATAACAATAACTGACACATGTGTGTCGCCTCCATTTCCATCAGGCATTTGTTGGCAGGGAACCAGAATATTGTTTACATTGCATGCCGCAACTTTATAACATTTTTCATCAATGATTTATGTCATTTCTACAGTCAAGTCAATTTATCTTTCATACAGTCATTTGAATTCAAATTAATACTGCTATATATAATTGCATCGCATTTTAATACATTTTATCTCTTAAAACACTTTTTTGATATTTCTGCAAATGATAGATGGTCCGCATATTGGTTGGAGTTTAGTATGTACTGTCACAGGAATTTCCTGCATGATTTTGTACCTCACAATTGATTGGCTGAATAGCGTTTTTTTTGTATACAAGGTAAAATCAATATGGCCGTCCGTGTGTCAAAGAATGTGTAGTGGTGTGGTATATTGTATTATAAATTGGCTGGGATATTCACCATCCCGATTAGCTCAGTTGGTAGAGCATCTGATTGCAAGCAGGAGGTTACGGGTTCAATCCTCACATTGCATGGGTACTTTTTTTTATTTTCCTCCTCCTATTTAATACATTTGGTGCCGTGTGTGACTAGCCTTGGAATCTTAGAGCTAGGGTGAAGCAAATGGCTGTGTTAAAGAGCCACCTCCTATTACAAATGCAAGCAGACGTTTTTATTGTTTTTTTTAGAGTATTTTTATGTTTTTGACACGAAGCAGGATTGTTTATATGAATTAAATGGTTTAATGATTGCATACTAGCATACTAGGGATGATAACAAAATTAGCATCCCTGCCAGTATATATGGAAAAATCGCCTTCCGTCAGTACTTTGATTTATGGCTCTCGAAACTGTTTGAGGTCGAATATCACGAAATTGATCTTTGAACTATAATGATGAGGTAAAAGAATATTGAATTCGTGTTTCCTTTCTTATTCATTACATAACGAAGCCCCGAAACTCAGTGCGGATTTTTTTTTCAGAATAAAATTTCGTCTAAATATATTTCTAAAATTAGACTTGGATACAATATGGCGGACATTGTAAACATGTTGTGGCGCAGCTACTGAAGTTGACATTTGATGTGCACACTGTTTGGTATGTTTGGTACATTTCCCCTTCGTTTGAATGTAAACTGGTTTTATGTATTTGCGAAAATCACGTCATCATTTATTGTTACTTATCTACATTAATAATATCTGTATTATTTATAAATGTAATGTCCGGATAATGACAGGTGCTGCAATAATTGCTACCAAGAAGTTCTAATTGGTTTTTTATCTTTTTGAAGGTCTTTAATTTTGGTGTATAATTTGGATTTTATTATCAGCAGTTTACTAAAATTATGCTTTTCGCTGCTATGCTGCAGAGCGCTTACCAAGCTAGGTAATGCCAAAAGCTAAATAAATGTATATATTTATCTATCTTAATTCTGTTTATAGTCAACCCCATAGATCTGGGGACTTAGACTTTGCATGTCAACTAGTAAGAAGGAGTGATTAAATCTGATGAAAGAGGGAAAGAATAGATTAAAAACAGATAAAAAACAGGGGGGGGGGGGGGTAGGTGAGACTTGTTTAACCCGGCTTACAGCCTGACTGAAAGTT
The DNA here is from genome assembly GCA_964023205.1 of Lutraria lutraria. Classification (NCBI taxonomy): domain Eukaryota; kingdom Metazoa; phylum Mollusca; class Bivalvia; order Venerida; family Mactridae; genus Lutraria; species Lutraria lutraria. The sequence continues at coordinate 12,018,749 of OZ026846.1, read as the reverse complement.
CTGTGGCCCAGACAAGTTGACAAGATCTTGGGACAAAGCAAACTTAGGGAGGCTATACTTACTTAAATTTAAACTAATTTGGTTCTGGAACTTTTGACTGAAGTGACATAATTATTATGATATATTATGTTCGTCCTGACCTAATGTTTGTACCATGTATAGATATAATGATGGTACGTTATTAACGATGCATCTGTGAATCATGATCACTGCCTAAATATTGCAATAGATTGCTGCGGTTAAGATACAGCTAGGATGATACATTATTCTGTAATTATATACCTACGATTCATTCCACTTACATGATTGATTGAAAAATGTAGGATGTTAATTGTATATGTTACAGCAACAGTATACATTGAGTGAGTTTTGTGATGATGGAGAAAATGAACCTCTTTCTTTTTCCAAAATATTTGGTTCAGCCCTGAGTGCAATCTTTTTAAAGTTTAGCACTTTTTTTTTCTAATATCAATTACCCAAGTGACATATCAGTACACAAAACAACTATATTATAAACAACGAGTGTTGAAATTGAAGGATATTCAAGTCCGCTGTCTGGACCCATTTTGTATTTGTAATTGAAGGGAACAAGATTGAAATGTCCTGCTTAAAGTTTAAAATGTATATTATAGCAGTCTTGAAATACTTGTAAAGTACAGTTAATATGTCACTTCTTATGAATTGTCTTTTACTGTTGGTAGGGGCAGCCATGAAGTCCCTGTTCCTACCTGTCACCTAAACACATGTAACAGAACTACAGGGTTCTCAATAACAGCAGGTTGCAGGCCAATTTAGCCACTTAGAAATGTGTTTGGGCCTGTTAGGAATCTCAAAAGTTTATAAAATATTGCTAGAAAATGCCCAGACCCCCTCTAGCAGGCCTGTTTGTCTAGCTTTTGGGCCTGTTGTCCACAAACATATTGAGAACCCTGAAATGTGATGTGGTGGATACAAACTTAAGTAAACAAATTAAAAGTAAGGTTTAAATCATACTGTTATAAATAAAAACATCTAATTTTGTTTAAATGAAAGTAGCGTGATACTTTAATTGTGATACCTGTCATTATACCACAAAGATATCATGATAATATTTATTATGATACACTTACAGCAGCTAGCTATACCCAACTCTTGTATGTAGGAGCCTGTCATCTGAAGGAATCCTTTTGATAATTTGGCTTATACATATGGACTATTTCCACTATATTTTAGTTTTCTTTTTTCAGCTAATTCCCATTAAGTATCCTCTATCTTATTTGAAATAATGATTAATCAATATGCCATTTTAACTCAAGTGAAGCAAATTCTTTGATAAAATTGTCTTTCACCATTAAATTAAATGTTTTTCTGTTGTAAACAAAATATTTGTTTAAACTTTTTATAAGACATTTTTTTAGAATCTTGTAATAGTTTTATTGTTAATTAAATAATAATTGTCAGTTTGCCATTATACTACAAGATCTTTTTGTTCTCTGACCTAACTGTATACAGGTTGACAGGGACTTTGGTTTATAAATCTGCCATTCAAATGATCATGTACACTGCGGGAATTAGGAAAATGCAGTTACTGTTGTCAAGCATTTTGTGAATAATTTCTGGTAAAAAATCTTGTGTATGAAATTTTGAAGAAAAAAAAAACGTTTACCAGTACATTAATATATTTGTTTAATTACTAAAACATGGAGGAGCAATTATGGAAGAGATCATTTTATCAGCCAGACAGGATTGCTCACTTTATTTTTTGTTAAGTTGTTACTTTTGCTCGAGGATTTGTGAATTAGAATAAATACATGTGTATTCATAAATGATAAAATTATCTATATGATGTTAAGGTAGGAAAAGTTAATTTAGCTATGACCAAAATGGGAATAAAAAAATTCTTATTTCTTTGAAGTGTCTTTGTTATTCATTTTTATATTGAACTCATATATTAAATATAAAGACACAATCTTGACCTATAGACTTTCCTCTGTTCAATATTGTAAGTAAATAGTAGATTTGTACTGGTAAGCTAGATAGCAATCAGCAAACAATGTCTTTATAGTTTATACTAAGTTTATGATACCTCATATCTGTAACCTGTTTACTGTGTACAGTATCAATAAAATATTTGAATAGTGTCTTCAACAATCAATCAATAAATTATAGATTGTAACAATAGTATCACAGATATTTATTAGATTGTTTCAGCCTTAATCTATTGAAAAGAATTGAATGAAGTTGATTTACTAAAACCTTGTGTAAGCTTAGTATGCAGTATGGAATGTTCGTTTTGTTTATAAAATTAATAAAATAAAAACGGATCTATGCACTGATGAAGGCTAATTGTATAAGCCGAAACGTTGGTATAATAAATTAGATAAACACATCTGTTGTTAGTTCCATATACATCTTTATTTGTTTCAATGTTTATAGAATTGTAAGACTGTTTGTGGAATTTAGTCATTTTTGACAGAATACTTAAATTGGTTTTGCTGAGTTACACATTGAACAGTTTAGTGATGTGACATTACTGTTAAATGTTATTAACCTGAATAATTTTAGACTTAGTATGATGGTAAATTAACTTAGATAACATATACATGTATATGTGTTTTATAGAGACACAGAGTAATGGAACCATAGAATAATTTTTCAGTTTCATTGAAGATACTTGTTTGTGACACAGTTTATTCTACATTGATATATTGTAACACTTTTTGATTCCAAGGACATACATTTACGTTGTATGTAAAATGATAAAAAAAATACATGTATAAATTCTCTATTATTTATTTTAAATGTCATGCTGCGGATTGAGGTTACACCAACCATCGTCTTTAGTGGTTTACATGACTGTACCCTTACCTGATTTCTTTACTTGTACTTACCTTGTTCTTCACAAGTAACTGCCATTTTCACCAGATGAAACACCAGTAATTTTATTTTTACTTCTTTTTTTGATACTGGTTAACAGAACCTTCCCAGTTTGAAAAAAATGATATACCCTACATGTTTTCTCCCAATTTCAAAGGAAATTAATTACCAATCTGGTGCAGAATATTTTTTTTTTGTGAAAAAAAAGGATATTTTTTAATGGTTGAACTTTATTATAATTATCCCTGCAAACAAAGTCTGAGAGGGTATATTTGAGTCACTCTGTCGGTTGGTCGTTGTTCAGTCTGTCCGCATACAATATCACAAGTTTGTGGAGCGATCTACTTCCACATTCTTTTAGTGATTGCAATGAAGCTTGAAAATGACCCGCCTCCATGGTCGAGTGGTTAAGGTTGCTGACTTCAAATCACTGTATCCTCTCACTGATAGAAGGTCATGGATTTGAGCCCTGCTACCGGCCATGCCCCTTTATGTGAGAAAGTAGGCAGTCGCTTATGGAGGATTGGAGTCTAGCAATGGTTCTTCCCAGGAACGATTGTTAGGTGTACTGTCTACCTCGTATGACTCTGACTGTTGAAAAGGGGCATAAACTAGGTATAAACATAAAGAAACTTGAAATATGTGATCACCATGATGTGTAGATGTGCAAGACACAATATTCATGCCAAGCGATTCACTCATTCCAGAGTAATGTGCCCTTAAACTCAGCCATATAGTGTACAATAGCATTCTTAGCTCATAAATGTTAGTGGAGCAAACTACCTCCACATTTTTCAAGGGATTGAGTTAAAACTTAAAATATATCATCAATATGAAATGTAGATGTGCATGACACAATTTTCATGCCAAGTGATCCACTCATTCAAGAGTTATGTGCCCTTGAACTTAGCCATATAATGTACAATGGCAGTCTTAGTTTGTGGAGTAAACTACTTCCACATTTTCAAGGGATAGAGTTGAAACTTGCAATATATTATCAATATGAAATGTAGATGTGCATGACACACTTTTCATGCCCAGTGATCCACTCATTCCAGAGTTATGTGCCCTTGAACTTAGCTGTGTAGTGTACTATCCCATTCTTAGTGTTGAAGTGGCGGTGGGGGTGTTAGTCATCTTTTTGACAAAGCTTTAGTTCTTTCTAATGTTTTTACAATTGAGTGCATCAGTCTGGTTCTCACTTCAATCTATTTTTAGCCATAATACGTTTAGTACATTGATGAATATGAGAATAAAAGTTGCTCCCTGTCAAATTTTTCCCAATTTGTCCTGTACCTTTCCCAATCAGCCAAAACAAATGCTGTTCACTTAAATCTGTTTGATGGTTGTCCTCAGACATAAACGAAACATTTCAGGGAGCATTATGATGCACACAGAGTACAAACTTACAAATCAATGTCTGTAGACCTAAGCTCTCCATATTTAGCTTTGATGGAGACATGAAATTGATTAATCTGTTTTGTATTTCAGATTGGGTGATCTATGTAACAATATGAAGATTTCTGGTGGATAATCTATCTCCTGTACAACTTAGGTATCAATTATGCCCAATATTAAGACATTCTGTCGTATAAAACCGACGACAGATACCTATGATGAGTTTGAGGCATCAAAGACAACAATGTACTTACGGGTCCCCGAGGTACTCAAAGATTTCAATAAAAACAATAAGGGGTCAAGACCGTTCATCAACCATGAGTTTAATTTCAACCACATCTTCATGCAAGATGCGACACAAGAAAATGTATTCAATGTCGCAGCAATGGATATTGTCAATGGTAAGTTTTTGTACAAGAATTATCTACTTTAATCACTTTACCAAAATTTGCCCTATTTTGGCAGTGATCACATTTTATGCCCCATTTTTAAGGGTCAATTTTTATCTTCATTTTGATTGTTTCAAGCTTGTTTTCACAAGGGTTTAATGTAGCACCAACAGCCAAGGTCAGTTGGCAACTTTCAAGCTTTAACATTAGGGAATGACCCCGTTTTGTATGTTCTCATTTTATATGAAATATCTATTATTTGTACTACAACAGAACACTAATGGTGGCATTACCTTTGATATACCATTTTATATGTACAATTGTTCTCTGGATCATCAGATAGGATCTATTTTGTAGGATTTCTAAATGGTTACAATGGTACGATATTTGCGTATGGACAGACTGGTACTGGTAAGACATACACTGTAGAAGGTAGTGCTAAAACTTATCATTCAAGAGGTTTGGAACCAAGGTAAGACCATTCTCTTTTACATTGCTAGACTTGGTATAATAATTTATAATCATGTAAAAATTATCAAAATACTAAAAAAAGGTCTTGTAAACGGATTACATTTCATGCATTAGCTCTGGACTGGTTGAATAAAAACACTGAGCAATTGCTGGAATATAAGATTTCCGTTTTTATTAAGAATTGATGTTTTACATTGAAGGAATGCTATCTTTTTAAGATAAGTCTGTGAAAGGATGCCTAAGATTACAAGAAATGCAATGAGCTTAAAAAAGCACAAAAACTTTATATATAGACAAATTCTAAAGAGTTCCTGAATACATGTCAATTCTTTTTAGATCTTCAAGTGTTTTCATATTTGAACATTTTGAACTTTTATTCGATACATAAGCAAAGGTGAATAGTTGCCTGATAATATAAGTAACCTGGCCTTAATGATTGAACTTATGAGAATACATCAGTTTACAGTTAAATCTGTGAACAAAGACCACTAAATATGGCCTTAATTGACAAGTGGCCTTTACTTGGAGGTTGTAATAAACAATGACGGTTATAAAAGAATAGCCTATTTAACAGGGTGGCTTTTATTTGGAGGTGGTTGCTAACACGTGTTTGTCTGTATCATTTATGTGACTCATTATAGAAATGTTCAGATTATATGATTGTCATATAAGATATGAAAACATAACCATGAAATGTTAAAAGATTCAATAAATTGATCTGGTAGAATAGAAATTAGCAATAACTTAGCATTGTAATGTTAAATATTGTCAATATTTAATGAATGAAAGAAAGAATGTTGATGTTTTGACTTATGATTTTATCACACTTGAATGGTGTTGAATAAAATCTTGTTTTCTGTGTATGTGTCTATTACTAGTACTTTATGATTTACCATGGCTGTGTCTTTCGGTTCTCACAATTTATTACTTATGGTCATTACTTGTCTTTTAACTTGTGAAGTGATTTTTTTATATCTTTGATATTTATGTTGTATAGGTTGTTATTACTTGATATTAAAATGCCTGGTTTATATATAGATAATTTTAATAGATGTTGATGCAACTGAAATAAAGATATCTAAATGTAGTGCCCTGGAAACTTGATAAATATTTTAACTTATATTTTTATGTTAATTTTGAGTAAAACAGTGAAGTAATGTACATGTGTCATTATTTAAGCTTTCAGATGATAGTCCTTTGTCTTTCATTCTAAGAACTCACAATATGATTAATTTCTAATCACCCAATATGAGGTAAACTTCACTCATAGTGTTATACCAGACTTTGAGGAAGGCAAAAAAAATCTGCCGGACATTCGGTCTGACAGGCTTAGAAATTCTGTCGGACTGAAAAGAAATCGTTCAGACCGTAAAAAGTAAACAAGTATAAATGCGTATACATCAGGTAAATAAGTCGCTAGACAGCCAGTCCGGTGCGATAAAATTCTTTCTTTATCGGGCCAACACACAATCTATCGGACAAGTCAGCCAGTCCGGCGCCTTTCGCAAAGTCTGTTATGCAAGTATAAAACTGGTGATTATGATTTACGCAGTTTGTTTTGCTTTCCCTTTTGAATGTGTGCCACATGACCGTTGATGCATCATAAAACAATATTAACACATTGAACTGTTATATTACAGGTCATTGTCTATGATTTATAAAGAGTTAGAACAAAGAACCACTGAAGACTTATCTATACATATATCTTACCTAGAAATATATCAAGACGTAGGTTATGATTTGTTGAACCCGGGAGCCAGGACACAATCTTATGTGACACCATTCCCAAAGGTTTGTACACTTTCTTTTCCAAGCATTATAAATTAGTCATTGAAATGACAATTGTCAATTAATATTTTATAGTTAGGTCTGTTGAATAAAAAGTTGTTGTTTTTTTATAAAGAGGCAATAATTCTTATTAATTATTTGGATACACCACCAGACTTTCTTATACAAATTATTCCATTGTCTTCATCATAACATATTCCAGAGGGAAGATATACACCATCCTCCTCATTGATCAGTATCTTCTGTTTCTTACAATATTCTGATATGACATGTACTGACCTCCTGGAACAAACCAACACAGATCCATCTCTGCAAACAAACATTCCCTGTGGGTCATCCAGAGCTGAGTCTTTGTGTGTAGCTTGTACTGTTCCATCCAATGTTAACTTTATAATGAATTCATGTTTGTAATCAGACACATAGATACTCCTACCATCATGACTCATTGCAACATTACACAGACACTTAAATATACCGTTCCCTGCACTGTCAGTTTGTACAAGTTTCATAACATTACCATGGAAATCTAAAATCTCAACCTTTGGTGGTTTTGAATAAGACACAACAAGTTTATCATCAATGCAGTCAATACCACTACATGATCCACTTACACCAATAAACTTCTTCTTTGTTAAGTTGTTGTTTTTAACTTCGAGGAACTGGATCTTATGTTCAGATATAAGTGTAACAGCAAGTATATTGTGAGTTATTGATGTAATATCCCATGGTTGGTCCATCACTGACACTGTGGATAATAATTTACCATGTTTGATATCAACAAGCTTGACAGACTTGTACTAATACATGTACAGTATGAAGTCTACCGGTACTTTGTATTGACACAGTTCATTTATAGTGATTAATTATTCAGATATTCCATGTTTACCTTACACAATCTCAAATTTCTTGATTTTAAACCATTTTTGAATAAATTTTAATATCCATAACATACTTATTCAATCCTTCTAATGACAAATGTTTGACTGATACAAGGCAACATATATATCCAAGATAAAAGATATGTCCTTGTTATCACTTGAAATTTAGTAAAGCAATCACCAGTTTTTATCATCTGTTGGTATTGCACAATCCATTTAATTTTTACATGCAGTACATACATGGACATGTCCTAATGCTATACTCCCTGAAGTGAGAGCATATAGTTGCTGCTTTGTCCATCCATTCTGTCATAATTTTTTGTCCTGAGCAAAATTCATAATTATATGTGACATTATCTATGTTATTCTGAAAATTTCTTTCATTCATTATTGTTTCAGGTCAAAGATATGGTGTTTACTCTTTCCTCATTTCGAAACTATATTGAAAGAAATCTATGAAATCAATTGCCCCCAAAAAAGTATCAAAAACTAGGTCACCGGGTCAAATCTTAGGAAAACCCTGTTTACACTGTAGATGTCATGGTTTTGATTGGATTTTCACCAAACCTTGGCAGAATGTTTGTCTTAATGATATGTGGGACAGGTTCGAACGTGTGTCATTGGGGTCAGACACTAGGTCATCAGGTCAAATCACTGGAAATCCTTGATATCAACAGACCTCATGTTACAGGCTCAGAACAATGTTTTAATCAGTAAACAATAATTGTCATGTGAGCTATATAGGATTATCTTGGCCCTCTTGTTTCATTTTTCAAATGTATTCGAAATCCTCAGCATGATTCTTTTAATTGTCAATATTTCAGGTTAATGTGATAGAGGGAGCCAGTGGTATGTGTGTTGTACGTAATTTATCTAGTCATATGGCCGCCAGCGAAGATGTTGCTCAGAGTCTGTTACTTCAAGGTCAGGCTAATAGAAAGGTTGCAGCTACAGCAATACACGACAGATCTTCCAGATCACATGCTGTATTTACCATACAACTTACCACAAAGAAGTTAGATTCTGATACAATTGTTAGGTGAGTAGTTCCATGCTACTTATTTTCATGCTAATTGACTAAATTGAAAAGTACAAATCTTTCGTAAAATATTCCCAGAAGTTGGATTTTCTATTTATTCGTGGTTCAACAACCCTATCTGAATCAAACTTACTTTTTTACATTTTGAGTTACAGAATTTATTTTGAAGATTTGGAACTCAAATTATGCCTCAAGTTGAAAACTTGAAATAGATTTTTTTCAGTTATTTAAGTGAATAGTTCAAAATTTAATGTTTGTATTTAGTATGGTTTTATTCCTGTTTGTGGCTATGTGATTGATTGGTGTTGTATTACGTTCTTGATGTAACACTGATCTGCATTGTTTCATACCTGATTTCACAGACAGTGGAGATCAGATCTATGCTTGTTTTATGCTGTAAACTGATGATCAGTTTTTAATTAAGCTGTGTTTGCTGCACTTGATGCATTTATAGATTTGAAATTAGTTGTGTCATACTTTCATTGTATTCATTATGTGTTGGTTTTATCATCATGTTCTTCAAAATCATCTGCTAGTTTCCTGCATAATGATATCTAGTTAATGGGAAGTAACTGCATATGCAGTATTTCAAATGTATGGTCAGTAACCTCCCTTGGTTTGTATCATATTTGGCTGTATCAATTACTTTGTTTTATTAATTTATAACATCATCATGTGTAGTAGTTTGGTCCCTTGTTAATACAAAATGTGTTTATCAATACTTAACTCATGGTCTCAAGTTGCCACCTTATTAAAAATTTAATCAATAATTCTTTTATATATGACTTTTATGTACCTCCTATTGACACTGATATCTCCACTGATGTACATGCAGATTACTAATATTACCAGTACATGGAAAACATGTGAGACTTTAGTGTAATGCCAGGTTGCTTCCTTTATCTTCATATTTAATCAACTACAACTTGATCTTGGATCGAATCAATATGATTACAAATCTCCACAATAGAATGCCCGGGACAATATAGTATTTGGATGGCTTTTTGTTGATAAATGAATCCTTTTGTGTGCTGTAAAACTTGATCCTTTTAGTATATTTATAGATTAATTGAAGTTTATTTTTGTGTTTATTGAAAGCTGTTGAACCTTCAATCAAGGATAACAATGTCCTGATTTAATATCTGATGCTAATTGTCAAGATCATGTTCTTGTACCAGATTGATTATTATGGTTAATGCTTTACATGTTATAAAAAGTTGTAATTACCATTGAAATTGGAAAATAAGGATATACTTTTTAGGTATTGAGATTTTTGGAATTTTCTATATTTTGGCATAACTTCGACTTGATTCTTTTACAAATCCAATTGACTTCTATTTGTTTAAGTATGATTATTGATATATGATTTAGGTACTGGTATCTTAACAGACCATGCATTCATATGCTAAAATATCAAATAACTTGTTCAGATTATTTGTTTTTATTATGCTTGCATTTAATGCTGTTATAAATCAAATTATTGTTTATGTTATTGAGAATTTTGACAGTCAAGATAAACATAGGATTGCTGCTTAATACTGTAAAAAAGCCTTAATTGGGAAGTTTTCAATAATAAGTTAAACTGCCATAAATCATAGGTTAAACTGCTATAAATTAATATTTATATTTACATTTTTGATTCAGTTAAGTCGTGTTTGCTTGCAATCTTTGTGTATAGTATACATTGTATTACAATAGTGTGCTGTCAATCGGTGAAATTGATCCTGGAGGCTAAACACACAGTGTAGTGTTCATTATGCCAATATTATGTGTGGTGTGTGTTTAATGTGAAGATTAATCATTCTACTGATATATGGCAGGGATTATATGATCAAAGTTATCTGAATCCAAGTGTTTACATTCCCTAAAATGTTTCTATTTTATTGATAGAAACATTAATCCTATTTCAAATATGCCATAATGAGTTTGGTCCTCGAATGGTAAAAAGATTTGTCTACGAATCAGTAGACTTGGATTATCTCTATCTTTGCTGTGTTGCTAATCAACTTGTAGGCTGATTATATGTTTGATAAAGAGTACAAAAATGGAATATTTTGTACACTAGGGTCTTATGGGTATCATTTTTAAAGAAAAGGTTTTTAATCCACATTTTATTGACTATTGTTTGAAAAGAATTTTATATATAGTGCCTTCTAGAAACCTTGTTTTTTTATTTACACTGGACTTAAAATGTGTCTATGTAAGGTTTGGGGTTAGTATAACTGATAAACTTGTTCTGTTCAGTTCTGTTGAAACTATTTTGTCTTTGATATGTTCGTTTAAATATTCATATATGTACAAGCATTGATATATTTTCATGACCTGATTGAATGCATGAATTAACATGTGCATTGATTTATGTTAAAATTAATGTCATTTGAATGATATTATAGTTTTGAAATTTTTCAATGAAGTACATTGCTATTTTAACTGATACTGTATCTATTGCATAACACATCCTAATGCAGGGGACTCTGTGAATGAAGGGCTATAGTCTTTGATAAGTAATCACTAGCCCCTTGCTGTTGTGGGTTCAAATCCTACCCAGGGTCAGGGAAAAGTCACTTGTTAGACAGCTGTCCTGCTGACTGGGGTTTTCGTCTATTATTTAAGTCGCTAAATGACCTGATTGTTGGTGAGATATTTATAGTGTATGATTTCAGGGACATAGTCTCAGATTAATCAAAGATGAGAAATCTTGTATATTTCAGATCCAAGTTACATTTAGTTGATCTTGCTGGGTCTGAACGAGTGGCTAAAACTCGTGTATTAGGTCACCAACTTACAGAAGCCAAGTCCATTAATTTATCATTACATCATCTGGAGACTGTTATAGTTGCCTTACAAGAAGAGGCATTGGCTGTTGAGAAAGGTAACCGTGCCAGGACATCAGTTGGATCTAGAAAGTTAGTATTTCTTAGTGAACTTGATTGTTCTTGATTTGTTCTTAGCAAATGTACAGCTGGTCTATATTAGGAAACATTCATTCTCTGTACAGGTGCTCTACTCTTTGCTGTCATTGATCAGCTGCTAAGATTGCTGTTATGATAAAATATTAACATTTATCTTCAATATATCACTGAACAAGTTTCATAATAAAAAGGAATTCTATTTGTCTAAGTTACTGCAAGTTTTCAATCTTTAATGGTGTGAAAAACTCACATAAACAGCTATAGTGAAAAACAGACAGAACACAATGCATTGTGGACTTTATATTAAAATAATGAAATGGCTAGTATATAATTTCTCTATAATATTTCATTTTGAAATAATGTCACATAATTTTTTATGACAGCTACATAATGTTGCTTTATTTCAGATATAATTTTGTTACACGACCAAGAAGTGCTGATGGCGTCCGAGGACCTCGACATGTTCCATACAGGAACTCATTACTTACTATGCTATTACGGGACAGCTTGGGTATGTTAGATCATTCTTACGTTCATTGTAGGCTCATGGTACTAAAGCTAAAATGGCATAAAAGATGCATATTTTTTTCTGAATAAGCAGTTTCATGTTATTATTGCTGATATATATCTCATTATTAGAGTGCACATTTTTATGGTATGGACCTCCAAGGTCAAGGAAACTGAGCTAAAAGTTTGGTATCTCTAAGGTCAAGGACAACAAACTGAGATTCTAGTCTGTACCAATGTGGTCAAAGACAGTGAGCTGACATGCTGGTCTAAGGTCAAGGACAATGAACTGACATTCTAGTCTGTAACATTGAGGTCAAGGACAATGTGCTGATAATCTGGTCTGTACTTCTAAGGTCAAGGACAACAAACTGAGATTCTAGTTTGTACCATCTCTTTTATATCAATGTTCCCATGCGCATGCCTGATACTTTGTGACTGTATAACAGTATAAATTATTGACAAAATGTCATGGTTAAAGCCAGCATTGATTTCTCTATCTAAATATTTCAGGTGGTAATTGTATGACTGCTATGATAGCAACTGTTTCTCTAGAAATATCAAATCTTGGAGAATCAATATCTACGTGTAGATTTGCTGGCAGGGTAGCTTGTATTGCTAACTCAGTCTCGTAAGTATTAATTTCACTTTCATACTTCTGTTTTTATTAATGTTATATAAATTTCTTATTGTAAGCTGTATTCACATTATTTCATTTATTTCTTGGTACTACTCAACTCTGTCACTTTTAATGTTGTTGTTACAGGATAATTCCATTGCTTCATTTAATGTGTTCTTTACTGTGAATGTCTTTGTGAAGGCTATATTACTTCACATTTACTAAATACATGTACAATTAGCAAGAATAAATATAGCATTGTATGAATGACTTGCCAAGAAAGTTTGACATAATTTCCTTTCACACATAACCTGTATTACCAGAGAGCCCATTTAATACTTGAAACAGAAACTTATTATACCAGACTATTAGCAATGCTCTTGGCATGTTATGGCCCTTTTTGTAAATTAACTGATTAGATGTTATATCAGAAACCTTTAAATAGTGAATATTTATTAGTCAAACTTAAATGTTTATACCTTTAGAACCTCTTTATCTGTCACTGACAAGTATGATTAATGTAATACATATGTGTATACAGTTCAACCTCTCCATAGTGGCCCTGTCTTGAGCAACAACCTACCTGCATGAACAGCATCTTTTTTCCCACTGGACGATTTAACTATTAATTTAACCTCTTCAGAGCAAACAACATCTCACCAACAACATAGTTTGCTACTCCCAAAGGATGTTGCTCTTTACTCAGGAGAGGTTGTACTGTATATATAATGAATAATAAAACATGTCATTTTACATCAGCTCTGAAATAATCTGAATTAAAGACATACTACATTCTTTTTCTTGTTCATATCAGTGTTGCACAAACATGTCATGTTGATTCTAGTCAATATGTCAAGTTCATGTTTACTTTCATTTATATTCATTGTCATGTTTTCTTCATTACTTTATTGATTAGTGCACAACTTTTACTGTGTCCTTCTTTTGTCAAATGATCTTAAATAGTTCACTATGTACACTCATACATGTTGCTGTTTTACACCATGATTTTAAATGGTTCACTTGTTCACGCAGACACGTCACTGTTCACACCATTAAGTTCTTCCTGCTAATGGCTTGTTTTCTGTTTCGTTTAATCTGTCTGACGTTTTCTATGTATTTTATTTCTGCTGAATTTAGTGGAGAATTGTGGTAGGTACTTGCACATTATATGTTATATCTATATTGTATACAGAGTGCTTTCCCTTTGGTGTAGTTTTATATCTATAGTCTATATGTAGTACAAAGTTTACATTGTTAATACAGTGTGCTGCGAAAGTATTACAGGTATATATTTCATATTGAATGTGGTATGATATCCTTATTATACTTCTCTTAATCAACACATTGGTATCTTGATCATCTTTCAAGATATTTTGTGTCTGTTTAAAGCCACAGAACTTTAATTCCTTTGTTATGTATTACTGGGTAATTCTAGTAATTGACCATATACTGATATTTCTGAATAAAAACTTCATTTGAGACAGATATTGGTAAAATGTTTAACATAGCCTTCCAAACTGAGTATTCAATATTAAAAATACACTTTCTACTTAAGTTTTAAAACATTTGAAATATACTAGGTGCAGTTTAAGAAATGGAATTCGTTTTGATAGTTTTGGACCATAGTAAAACAATAGACAAAAGTAAAATAAGATTCTGCAGCTTTGGTTAAATATCATTTGCACACTTTCACCTAACAAATAAGAACTCAAAACAATGGTTAATTATATATTTTGGTAATATGTTGAAAGTTTATTTCAAACTGATGTTAAATTATTCCTCACCATTCTTCTTAGACAGTAGTTTCATGTTGTGATAAATATTGTAACATATATATTCATACCATCTCATTGCTCATTTTATGGTGAACTACAATAATGAAAACAAAATGGTAGAATTTAAATAGTTACAGTGTTTACGACTGGTCATTAATGCTATTATAATTAATTCACTAGTCCTCACTATATTTAGGCTCTTGGACAATCCTTTACATTAATTTATGATTATTGAAATATCTTGAGTTGTATGTTTTAAATAATTGGTTTCAATGGTTCTAATGTGACTTATTTCTGACAAAACATTAAAACATTGTCTACAATCAAGTAGATTCCAGAATAAATTTAAACATTGTTAAGGCATTTATGTGGATTACATATTAAATTGTGTGCGTGATATATTCCAGTAGTGTTAGTCTGTAGCTGATGATTGATAGAAATTTTGTAATATTGTGTTATGTGTAATTGGGTTCATATATCATACTGTCATAATATTTTATTATACAATCTGTATCATCCATAAAAAGTCTGATTTATTGTGACACATAAATGTTATATTCAATGGTGTAACATCATGTTTAATGGAAATAACGGAATTTCTGAAGCTAAAAATAGAATCAGGTCAATACTCATCAACTGGAACGTTATTTGTGATATATTTATCTTCCGTTAAATATGATTAATATACATTGCTGTTTATCGAATGTTGCATTAAACTTAATAAGAATGTTATCCTCAATGTTTTTAAATCAAAGACTTTTCATATATAAAAAAACAATGGTTGACAAGTAAGACATAACATTTATAAAGTCATTAAATATATTATTATTAGGTGACTTAGGTCTTATAAAATTATTATAATGTTAAGTTAGTTTGTATCCATTTATCTTTCTGTTATGGTGTATATCCTAAAAACATTGTCTTATAAATGTCATAAGATATTGCTGGCTTGTAAAATTAGTTTTTTTACTTGTTTATAAGCTGTTTGGTTTTAGACTAGGTGCTTGTATAGATAATATAAAATCAGTGTTTTTAGTTCACCAGAGCACAAAGTGCTCAAGGTGAGCTATTGTGATTGCGTGTTGTCCGTTTGTGCGTGTGTGCCAAGTTTGTTCATATTTATGGCCCTGGGGTAAATGTAAAAATTGGGCCCGCCCCAGGGTCACTTGATTTTATATAGGCTTATATAGGAAAAAATGATTGTCTCTTGTGAGCGATATAGGGCCATCATGGCCCTCTTGTTTGATGACTTTTAGAATATAATTATTGCTGCATATATATACAGCTAATTAACATAGCTCACTTAATATTTACTTTGAAGACATACATATTTAATTTATTGTTGGATCATATGTTGCTTTAACTTGACAATGGTTACACTATTAAATCATTCCACTATTCAAGCTGCTTAAGTGTTGGTTTAAAAAAAATATTTTGTTTTCATTATTATGACATATTTTAGACATTTTACCTTTTTTGTCAAGTTTGACATCTTTATTTGAAATTATCTTGTATCCATACATTCATGTCAGGTAACTCATGTTATCTGTGACTTGATTTAAATGAGTAGTTTAAAAGTGAAGCCTCATATTTTCAGGTTTACAAACATCTACTTGTATAACACTGTATTTGGTAGGTGGCATCCACTTTTTGATACAAAACATGCATGTTGTTATGTCTCTCTCTCTCATCAATTCATTTAAAGTTATTTGCTTACCGGTAATTGATCACAATGTAATGCTTTGAATCAATGATACATATGCATGGGCATGTATTCTTTTGTCCCTGCATTGACTGCTATATCTCTCTCTACAAGGTATCTATATTTGTCATGCATCATGTTATATATCACCAATTTATTTCCCTTATCTTTTGCATGTTTTGTATCCTGTTTCCAGTTTCTGTGTTGTCCTGTTTTGTTACAGTTTTGTTCTTTTCCCAAAATTTATACTTTTGTTTTGATGAAATGTTTATATTTATAATGATTATGTTTGCATTCT
This sequence comes from Lutraria lutraria, assembly GCA_964023205.1. Classification (NCBI taxonomy): domain Eukaryota; kingdom Metazoa; phylum Mollusca; class Bivalvia; order Venerida; family Mactridae; genus Lutraria; species Lutraria lutraria. The sequence goes on along the minus strand of OZ026846.1, from coordinate 12,002,117 downwards.
TAACACACACCTAAGGTGACTTGCACATTGAAGGGATGTTGTATGCTGGTGGAGTAAGCTCTAAAATGACATCATGGACCAAAAACACATGTATTATATATACATATAATGTATCTTTGTTCAAAGATCACTTGATCATAACAAATACTGTTATGTACATCAGTACATGTATTACCGGTATATATACTAGTACCATCACTTCAACGTGCTAGTCCCATATGCATAAGTATACATGGTCAGTTGTCATTTATCTCAGTCAAATAAATAAATCTGATTAAGCTTCCTGTCTACATTTTGTTGTCCCTTGAAAGGAATGGTGCAAAGGGCCAACTCACATTTAGGGATCTCCAGATTTTTACTACAAACTTGCTTCATGGCTAGAAGTGGAACAAAACTCTTAGAACCATAGGAGATTTATATTATGTTGTTGGGTATTATGGTGAAATTGGGGATCAAATGACCAAACAGACCAAAAACACATTTATCATATTACAAACATATATCCTTAGAATGTATTAATGTCTACAGTTGATTCAATGTTTGAGTAAAACATGGATAGATGCATCAATACATAATTCAGTTAAAGTTCCTTCAGTTATGTTTCTTGCATTTTTTTTATTTTTGCATATGTTCATTGTTTATTACAACCTCTACATTGCTTCAAAACAAAGCTTTTTTGTGTATAAAATGTTGTGTTAAATTGTAAAGTCATTTATGTGTTATACAACTATATCTGCTAGTTTTACATTGTCACAAATAGTATAATGGTTTAGATGTTGAATGTTTCCAAACTATTGATAAAAGTCATTTTGTTCCTTGCTGTTTGCAATAATAGCCAAAAAAGATTTGAATAAAAATCAGAGATTTGAATTATTTAGCACGGATATTGTTTCACAGGCAAAAATATCTTGGTTGAATATGTATTCCTTCAACTTAATACAGACTGGTTTAGTTTCTAGTGGATAAAATGTGGTTCATGTTTGCTATTTTTGTCTTCCAGGAGGAATGAGGAATTAGATGAGAAATCTTTGATACGTAAACTTCGGAAACGCATTGCAGAACTAGAAACAGAACTGGCGTGCTTAAAACTCTCACAGGTGAATAAAAACTGATTTATATCTGAGGGTAATTGACATAAGTGAATAAAAACTGATTTATATCTAAGGCTGATTGACATACTAGTAAGTGGATGCAAATTTATTTAATTTAATGCTGACTGACATAAGCATAATCAGTGTGACATAATTGGGATTATGTAACTTAAAAATCATGGTACATATGGGTGGAGTAGTTATGCATAATTTGATCTTGATGTCAATAGTTTGTAAAAAAGTAATCCAGAGATGAATTCTTTACTTTGGACAAAACAAAACAAATCTACTTAAGATTGATTCACTTAGTACCCATATAGATAGTCTTGCTATTAATTTCTTGTTTCTAGGACGGGGTGGAAGTAGACTCAAGGATGAAGTTAAGTGATGAAGACAAGACAATATGTTCACGTGTGGTTCAACAGTATCTTGCAGGGAAGATAGTAGATCCAATATCTGCAGGTGAGTTAGTTTATTAGTTACCTGAGATAAATTAAACATGGTCTTTGCTTCAATTTTACACACTCACTTTCAGTAAAACCTATACACAAAGGCCGCCATAGGGAGAAGAGAAATTTGGCCTTTATTTACAGTTGACCTTGATAGAGAGGTTTGTTTAGTTTTGTATCAATGAGGATTTCCTTTTCTTTCTATATTTAGGTATCACCAATCCAAACAAATTTCGAGAATGTCTGAGGATATTGAAGAAAGTTGTTGGACGTAACTCCATGGATACCAACAATAATGCATTATCTGTAACGCTACCTAGTCATCAAGCCATAGAGAACGGTGAACCAGATATTGGAGAAACATTACAGAGACATAACATGCAGAAACTGACAGAAGAAGGTGCACAAAACAGGTAGAAAAATAATCAACAAATCCAACATAAAAGTTACACAGCAATAATTTTAACTGATTGAATAAATATTTTGTTACATACCTAATGCACATTGTTGTTTTGTTTCAGTTAGGTGACGTCCAACTTTTTTATGAATATTCAGTTGTGGTACCAGCTTAAGATGTAGACCTGGTACCAGCTTAATCAAGATTTAATTGGAGTATATAAACCCGCTGATTAATACTCCTAAAGTGTATTCATTTTAACATACATTTTAAGTACATTTCAAAGAGACTTATCATTAAGTTATTTGTTTAATTCTAAGTATAATACTTGTATGAATTACTTTTAGAAAACAATGCTGCTTGTTTTGGCCCTGTAATGTGACCAATAGGTAAATTTCACTGGATGAGTTTGAAGTTTTTCTTTGAAAAATACCACCAGTTTAGTGCTGACATTTATAAGATTCCCCCAAAATACTATTGATTAGTTTGTTATATCATGGTTGGTTTCAAATGATGATTCAGATAGCATGTTGGTGTTAAATGATTGATATATATTTGACCATTTGGAATATAAGGTGCTCATTATGTTAGTGTTGTGTGTGGTATGATGTTACATTTGTACGTATGTTCTGTGCACTATGGGATGGCAACAAAGTACTACATTGTAATGGACACTGCACTGAACTGTTTTGGATTAGTTATTTGTGATTTTAAATTTCATGCTGGATTATCTATAGATATGTTTGTGTTTTCATCCAGGTCGACACTTTGAGCTTACTGTTGTTTGTATTGTTGGTGATACCATTTTGTTTTGTCAGACAATAGTGATTCAATGGTTTTGTTTGCAAACATGTCATTGTTTTGTTTCTTTATTTGTTATACTATTACTGTAATACTATTATGTTTCTTAATGCTGATGTAGATATATTGCAAAACAATATTATAGGTTCCATAATGATATTTGACTTTTTTCTAAAAAAAATCCAGGCTGCAATATTTGAATATCAAAGTATTTTTTTGTTGTTGAATTGCATTTTTGAACTTCATATTCAGGGTGAGTACAAATGCTGATCGTCCTGTACCAAAACCTCGTAGAAGTCAAGCTATACAGAGAAGAAACTCGTTTGAAATGCCAAGAACATCCGGACAAGCTGACAACACTGTTGTATCCAGAGAACAAGTGCCATCTGGTGCCCGTCGTCATGCGACACAAGCTTGGATAAACAATAACAATGATAGTAGAGTAACAACAGCTTCTACTGGAGGTAAAAAAAGGATGCTATTTAAATAAGTTCACTGTTCATGTCTAAGTTTCTGTTCCTCATGTTGTGATATTGATGTGATATACATGTACATGTTACCAATGTTTAATGGATCTTAACCTCATTTACTTATGATTATGTATGTTTGTAATGTACTTTATTTCTAGAACAACAATAATAGTAGGCATATATAAAACTAATTAAGAATGATGACATGTTTGTGTCTTGTGTCATGAAGTAAATTTTTTAAGGGTCAGGACTTCATCATTATATATTTTATATTATTACCCAATTCATAATAAAAATACTAATTCGTTACTTTTTGCTGTTATATAAAAAAAAGATATTTGCCAGCATTTGTAGTTTGCGTCATACTAAGAACTGCCTATGACCTCGGGGTAATAGTTAAAGTCACCCTTCCACCTCGGGTCTACAGTTTTGACTGTTCCACAAATGCCCATGAAATAATCGTATACTGTCGTTAGTTTGTTGTGTGAACTTTGAATAATTTGAGTGTTTTTTTTTCAGAGCGACTGTGGACCAGTAATAGTAAGAAAGATCCCGAGACATTTTCTGTGTTGTTAGAAGAGTCGGGTAAAACTCCTTTTGAACAGAAACGAGTTAATGATATTAAGAAACTGACATCAAAGGTAATTAACTGTATGTTACATTTGTTTTTGAGCACCTTGAAGAATGAAGTCAGATCATGTGAAATGTGCTGCTAAAGTATTTTAGTCTTGTGTCTACAACAGAATGTCATTGTAGAGTTCAGTCCCCTTAAATACTATACCTTATAGGGGCTACCATGGTCAAGTAGTTACCTGTATGGTCTCTGACTTGTTACTACTAACTCTTACCACTGTGAATTTGAATCCCACTGGGACCAGATAAATTTCTCTTGTAAGTAAGATGTCCAGCTAGCTTACAGAAGGTTCTAACCAGGCATTCTTCTGGGGTTAAAGCTGGTAAAGTCGTCAAGTGACTCATCGCTGTTGGTGTGAAGTCAAACCCTGGTGAAAACTCTCAAAATTGATAGACTTTTTACCTGGCCTAATCTGTGTCTAGAAGTCTGTTTTATGTTGAAGAACTTACTTTCATCTTTTTACCACATACTTTTATCTGTTGCTATTTACCTGATTCTTTTTACCTGATGCTTTTTACAAGATTCTTTTTACATGATGCTTTTTGCAAGATTCTTTTTACATGATGCTTTTTGCAAGATGCTTTTTGCGTGATGCTTTTTAGAGTATTTCCATTGACTGTGTGTCTTATTATCACAGGTGGAAAAGATAGCATCAGAAAAAACAGAACAAGAACAGAAGGTTGTTGAGATGAAGATACAGATTGCTGAGAAAGAGTTGAATCTGATGGAGAAACACATGTCGTATGTCCTTACACTCATATTCATATTGCATTGCAACATATATGCTTATTTTTGTATTATTTATGTTGGATACTTTGTTAGTCATTTTGCTGATTTTCTAAGTATGTCTTTGGAAATCTTAGTAGGTCCGAAAGTTTGAATCTGTCAAGAATCTTACTGGCTGAGATATTGGATATCTTATTTTTAGTACAATCAAATTCAATGAAAGAACAGTAATGTTCAATGAAAGTAGAATTTCCCTTTCATGGTGTCATTTGAACTTACTGTTAATATATAACATACATGTACATTGTATATTTCAGTACAAAGCTGAGCGTGACTACAGCACAGGTACAAGATCAGAGAGCTTATGTGAAACAGTTAATTAGTACAGACGCTGATCCTGAGTTACTCGAGAATGAGAAACTTGTAGAAAAACAATTAAGAAAACGACAGGTGCGTACAATAGCCACGATATAGAAATGTTGAAATAATGTTGATCCAATTTGTGAGACTAATTCATTTTTTAAAGTATTTATCCTTACTGAAAATGTCCACATTTATGTATGAAACACTTTGTACCTGATTTCTAAATTGTTGCCTCCCCCAACATTTGTTTTATTAATTGATTGTTTGTATACAGATACATTGTTGATGCATTTTACATGGTTTTGTATGATGTGTTTAAAATCTTTGGGAATATCTGGTTGTACAGTTACAAATCTATGGTATATTACCAAATGTTTTAGTTCCAAAATTCAATGCAAGGAATGTGGTAGATTGCCTAGTGGTTTGGTCTCTTGACTGGTAACCACTTTTCTCCTCTTTGCTCAGTGTTTGAATCCCACCTGTGACTTAATTTCACATGGACGGGATCTGTCTGGTCAGCTAATGGAAGGTTAGTAGTTCTACCCAGGTGAATATCTGGGTTCTTCCTTTACCATTACTGGAAATGTTGCTAAATGATCCTGGTTGTTGATGTGACTTTAAACTCCAGTGAAAAAAATACCATGATAAAATAGAGGTTATGCTGTTCATACTATGTGTTATATTGACTAGATATTCTTGATTTCTAACAAGATTGTGTAATTTATTTTAGGATAAATATGAGAGACAGCTTGCTTACATTGAGTACAAGAGGGAGAATTTGAAGAAGCAACCTGATGGAGGTGTAGAGACGGCAGAGAAATTAGCAAGTTTACAAGATAAATATGGCCAGTTCAGAAAACGTGATGGATCGTTGAATACAAGACAAGTATTTCAAATGCTGAAAGCTGAAGAAAGGAAACATTCAAAGGTAGGCTGTTGAATAGGAAGTGATGTTGAGAACTTTCTTAATCAATTTATTTTGGGAAGTTTCTGTGTAGGAAATTGATCATTTCTAAGTAATACTTATCAACTATTATGTTGTAAGTCTTGAATATAATATCTTCTGTGCATATTAAATTTTTATGAACAAAACACAATAATTTTGTGCTATGTCATTAAATTTCGAGTTATACACATGTATATTGATAATTACAGGCAAAGACACAGGTAGATAGAGAGAAGATAATGGCTACTGCTGAACTGATGGAATTAAGAGAGTTAGCTACTCGGCAGAAGTTAAGAGAACTCAAAGAATCTATGGCATCTGGTAAGACTATTAGTGACATTCAACAAATGAATGGCCATTCTGGAAGTGGTGACAAGGAAAACAGAACTAAATCACCTGTTCCTGTGAATGAAACAATACATGGTGATAAACCGAGACAAACCTCCACAACTGTGCCTAAAAATGATTTTTACAACAAGAGGAAATCAGACAAAGACTTAACTGCAAAATGGGAATCAAATTATTCTCGTCCAGTTACTCCAGGCGACTTGTCTTTTCAAAATGTTGGTGCTAAACCTTCGTCAAATCAAAATGAACTCAAAGTTCAAAATCAGGTAAAAGTTACTTTTGATGAAAATGCTCAGGAAAGGCTGAATGATGAAAGAAATGCATCGGCTCAGAAAGGAAATCAAAGAACACAAAAACCATTATTATCTGAAGATGATATGTTAGAAATACATAGTAGAAGGTTAGAAAAAGAATTAAATAGTAGTAAAACAAATAGGAGAAGTAGAAATAGATCTGTGTTAGAGGCTGCAGATAGGACTTACATGCCTAGTGAATATGTGAATGGTATTTCTAGTAGTGAACAATTTGATGCTAGAAAAATGAATCTTTCATCAAAAAATTTTGATTCGGCTTTGAATTCTATGCTTGGACAGGAAAATGGTAGACTGATACCTGATAGTAAAGACTATGAGCAGTTTGCTCGTACTTCTAAATATAGACCTAATCCTTATTTGGAGGCACAGAAAACTCAAACTCCACAGTCTAGATCAAGGGTCAGTAGGAGTCAATCTCAAAAACCAAGTCGAGAACATACAAGAGATTCGAGATCTGCTGATGGCATGAAACCAGACATTTATATGGTATGTGCTGTTATTTACTAATACTGTCTTAGCAATTGATATAGTGAACTGAACTGTGATATTTGATACAAGTTTTATGATGGAAATGCTAAACTGTTGATTGTTTACACCATTGTTATACATTATAGATATAAGGATTAAATACTGGGAGGTAATCCAGGGCCTACTGCTACTTATGTGTTAATAAACTGTTTAAGATAAATGTCTGAAATGTTAGCTAGATATTAGCTAGATTTTTTTGTTATTTCTGTAGTAATGTTTACTTTACATGTGTTAATAGTAAGAACAAATATCATGCTTTCAAGGTAATTTTTTCCCACATTTATACATTCATCTTTGTATTTATTTGTTTGTTTTAGAGTCAAACATCACCAACTAAGACAGGTAGAAATGTGAATCGATCATCAGGGAAGAAAGACAGACCTCGACCATCATCTGCAGGTAACATATTCTAATTGGTTTGCATTGTTTTGATATTATTCTGCTTTATTTGGTTAGTTGCCTTGTCTGTAATGTCATGTGTAAAATCTTCACTTGCTGATGTTACATTCAATTCCCTCGAAAAAAAAATTAAGATACAGTAAAACTTCTTTATTACAAGCATCAATATCATGAGCACTAAACTAATCTCGAGGATACTTAGTATCTTGAAGTCCCATCATTTTTTGTTCTTAGTTGTTTGTGAATTAAAATTTTCCTTGATGCACAAATTATGGATCCTTGACTTAATGGCATTAATTACCTTGATTATCTTGAGAAATGTCATGTTGTGTATTGTTCATACACGCATGTCAGTGAACACTGTGTTTTCTACATGTCATTAAAAGAACAAATCTTAATCAAGTATTTTGTCAGTCACATCTTGTTGAACATAACTAAAGTAACTTTTACCTTGTGTCACTATAACTTTCTCTGCATGTCAGTAACATTTTAGGTCATGATATATGAAAAAATTAAGGATAAAGAATTCTATTTACTAGTAATCAATCATGTAATAAAGTATTTTCATCTTATACATCATTGATTACATTTTGTGTATGCATTTCTTATTATTACTGTAAATATGACAATCAATGTGCATGATGCACAGTTGATCTTTCATTCAACTACGTATGTATCAATAAATCTAGTTGTTACGAGCACCATGTTTATCTCAAGCATTTAGTCTGGTCTGATGACTCCTCCGGATAACAAGGTTTTATTGTAGCATGAAATACTTCTCTAGAAGTGAAATCTTGATTTGGATGATTTTTTTATTATTGAAGTATGGTTAATGTTTGTTTTATCAAAATCATTTTTTGTTTCATAGAAACTTAATTTTTACTCTGATTCATATAAACACAGTTGGTGGTAGTGATCATTCAATACCATGGGGCTGGCAGGGTGGAAGTGCCCGTACGTCTCACAGAAGTGATAGGTTTGCTGTAGCTGTGTGTGACAACCTGTAGAAGTCTTTATACATTTGATGTTGCTTGAATAAAATGCTTGTTTAATGATGCAATGAATAATTATATGTGTCGTGTGTAAGCCCTGAGGTTCTGTATGATGTATTACAATGTGGTCTTTAAATATTTGCTATCAGTTTAAACATAGACACAAGTGCAGCAAGAATCCTACAACAGAGCTGCTGTCTGGGTTAATTTGTACTGTTTCGTGAACATTTCTTTGGCTTATATTCTTGTTAAATAGTAGTACATTCTCAATGAACCAAAATGCTCATCTCGAAGAGTTGAATCCTTTTTATCATCACAATTTTAAGAGCTTTAATTCATTTATTTAATTGAACAATTCACAGAGATAATCTCTGGTACAATCATATGTAGTCACCCTGCATTAACTACAGGTACCACTTTTAGTAGAGGCCTCTTGTTAACAACTGCCACTCTTTGGCTCACATTTAATGATATATTCATCAATACAAAATAATTCTCTATGATGTAGGCACCTTAATATTTTCTCTATGTTGTGTAGCCTTCATTTACAGGTTTGAGGATTGTATAGATTGTGTTGATTATCTTTGACAGACTGCATAAGACTAAATGTGGAGCCATTATTTAGATTTACTATTTTCATTCCATGATAAACTTGTAGTTGGGTGTTATTTTATTTATCACTACACTGATAGCAAATGTTTAAATATCTATTTCTGGATCTCTCTGGCTTTAATTACTGTAGTGACTGATTTTGACCTTATAACTCAAAAAAGTTTTTTAAGATTTAAAATGAATCTCTATTGTAATGTAAATCATAAATAGTAAAAACCTGTGAACAAATGCTATACTAAGGAAAGATAAAGTGGCCTTTATTCAAAGGTATTTTTTGGTCAAATAATTACCATTTTTTATAAGGTGGCTTTTATTCGAAGGTGGCTGCTAACATGTTTAACTGTACCATCATATAAACCATGTGTTTTGATCTGTAAAGGGTTTCATGAATCTTCAATCACTGTAACCTCTCACTTATATCTAGGATTCTGGGTTTGAAGCCCCGCTACCGACCATGTCCTTTTATGTGAGAAAGTAGGCAGTTGCTTACGGAGGATGATCCAGAGACTAGTACTAGTTCTTCCCAGGAACGATGGTTAGATGAACTGTCCACTTCATATAACTCTTGACTGTTGAAAAGGGGTGTAAAACTCAAATAAACAAACAAATATCAATTAGATTCTTTGACCATTTGAACTCGAATAATACAATATACATGTATGTAATATTGACCAGATATTTAACAGGTGGATTATTTACCTGCATGGTATTGATCTGAGTGTTGGAACCAATGTTTAGTCCGAATTATTTGCCTTCAATCAATTCATAATTATAACTTAGGTACTTGCTATGATTTTAACACTAGAGTATTAGAACTAATTCATTTCAACAGTTTCATTGAACCTAGCTCTTATGTATTGTAAAATTATTTTAAATACTATATAATTTTGTGCAAAATTCATGTAAATTATATTATATTTGAATGATTTCATGGTGACTAAGTAAAGAGGTAGAATTTAATTAGGAAGTTAGGATTGCTTGAAGACCGATTGTTCTGTATTCTATAACACCTTACTTTGTTGTTTACTAGTATTTTAGTGCTATATTATTGTTTATGCTTTTAACAAACAAATGAAATAATAATAATATACTTAGAGAATCAGGTAATTTTATGTTGTAATCAAACTTTTGTTTAGTTCAACACATTACATTGTACATTAATAGATTTTACTTTTTGTTATTGTCTACCACTAGAGATTTATTTTGTAACTTGAACATATACATTGCTATGGTGGCACAGAGGTGACATGTGTGCGATTTATTGTGGCTACAAGTTAATAAGTCCTGGCCACAAGTTACTAAGTCATGCGCACGGGATAAAAATTGCACTTAGTTATCTCGAGCCCACAACTTACTTACTCATGCCAACAACTTAGTTATATAAAGCCCACAACTTAGTAACTTGTGGCCACAACTTTGTAAATTGCACACATCACCTCTGTGCCCCCATACATGGTATTGCATTATTTCTATTTTCTTTTGGAAAATATAAATTTCACGCTTTATAAGTAGATATAAAAGAACTAGATCATTTAGAATGCATTAATTATGTCACCAACCACACATTCTGTAAAAAATAGATAAGATACTGTTCTCAGTCATTGCTGTCTTCCAGTTGAATAGTCAAGACTGTGAAGGAACTGTTGTGTAGAATAATAAGTAGTATACATTTCCTATGCTAGAAATTAAATCCTTGAAGATAATTTATAAGTGTTCAATTTTTTTTTAAAATGTAACTATTTCTAGATGATCAGTTTTCATAATGTTTAATGTTTTATCTAAGTTGTTGGATGTATATATACATAATGGAAGACATTTTTTGCTTTTTTTCAACAGAAGGAATTGACATGTCTAAGTTTCTGATAAACACTTCCTTCAACACTACCCAGAATGCATCTGTACAATTTGAAGATGAGGCTCATCCTGGTAGAGTTACTGCCCTTGATGAAAAGGAGAGAGAGAAGACTTACATGAGTAAAGCACAGATGGAAAGAGAACGTGTTAACAGAATACGCAAAGCTCGACAATCTGCAGAAATTATACAGAGATCATGGAGGAGATTTTTATCAAAGAAGAAGTTTTATATGAAAAGATGAACTGTGATATAAAACTGACTACCAGTGGTAGTTGTTGAATTGTGATATTACTTTTCATTCTTGCTATTTTATTTATGAAGACTTTATTTACATTGGCCGAAGTGTTAACTGTTAAACTATGTCACAAAATCATGCCTCCTTTACTGACATGGTTTCACAGGCTGATTATTCATCCCTTGAATGAATAAAAAATATTCTTCAATTTTTCATTATCATGTAATGATCAGTTTAACTAGTATTATAAGCATTATTTATTAACTTCCACATGTCGCATACATTGTACATTAGTAACTAGCATTTATAATTTCTTTTTTTTCCGATCCGCATTTATTTATTTTTATGCTGTGATCAAGTGTCATTGCATTTGTTTTCTTGCCAGGATAAATAATTTCTATGTCATTACAATTTACATAATATTATCACAAAGTCAATCATTAATGATTTTAATTTTAGTGTTTTTTTTTTCAATTTATTAAGATCTGCGTTTTTACCTTTTTCTTCCCATTAGAGTGGACAATGCTTTATTTAGCTCTATACTAGTATGTGAATTGTTGGATACTAGTACAATTTTTTATATGAATACCTCTATTTACTCTCCTTGTACACTACAGTATTAGTTATTGGTGCAACGTTATACTGGTATATTGCGTTATATCGTCAAGCCGATACATACCCCAGTACGACATCCATGTACCGCAGAAATTTCTTTAATAATTGAGCTCATATCCATTGAGATAAAAGAATGCAATAATTTTTAGTGTTTTGAACCATTAAAGACCGATTTATCCCTCTCAAAGATTAACAAACTATTGATTGTTAGCAATTATAAAACAATAAATCTATTGGTACTGATAAGCCATCCACTGGTTGCACATATGAATGAACTACCTTATGGCTTTAGTTTTATTGTGGCTTTCATTACTTGACAGTATTGCAATATGTGTCAAGAGTTTTGCAATATAACGCAATACGGATTATACTTTATCGTTGCACCCCTAGTATTAGTACTACTTATGAAATACTGGTACTGCTTATGTACCAAGTCTAAAATTCCAACTTGTCAAACTTCATCTCATATTGTTTCATCATCTCTCTCCACTGCACATTGTATAGTGTTTGATAACCCGATACTTTCAATGAAACTAACAGGCAGTAAAACTGCCTTGTGTGTGGTAAGTTTAGTAGACTTGTCTGTGATAGTTTGCATTTTTTTTGTTACTGAACATTTTAGACCTGAATCGTTTTACACTTAATTTACATGAACTGTACTGTAATTTTACTTTGTACACAAAAATGTGTATCACCTTTTGAGGTAAACAAAGTGTCTTTTATACACGCACAGCATTTATATTTATACATTAACAGTTTACAATGCTCAAATAAATAAACTTTACATCAAACCTTGGTTGTTTGATAATTGTTTTATTTAACCAGAATTAGAGTGGTCAAGTTTAAAGATATCACTCCTGTGAGCATTATTACTACAGCATCTCTTGACAATATAATAAGCAGAATCCACAATTATAGTAGATGTTACACAGAAATAACAGCCTTGGAAAACATAAGACATATATTATAAACCACACAACATTTTGTAGAGCTGTCTAAGCTAAGACAGCAATATTGAAAAATCTAAATACAATGTAAATGCAAGCAATGTATGTCCTTATTGCAGCCTGCAATTATGACATCTCATTAATTCATCAACATTCATGATGTCTACTACTGGTCCGGTCATGGTATTGGTGTTCAGTCATTGTGCAAATTCAATACATCATCTCTGAATTATACTCCAAACTCAGTTGCTACAGAACATCCTGTATCTAATGATTTGAACATTCTCTGAGCTGGTAAATATAAGAAATATTTATGAAGACAAACAAACAATGAATTTCTGCATGATTTATTGAGACATGAACATACAAGAGTAAAATGAAATTTCAGTAATATTCCCTTCAAATATAGCTGAGAAGAACAAATCCCTCCCCTTTTGTATGACAGGTCTCTAACCCACCCATTCTTCTATTCCATAAAGATTAACTAGGTACATCACTAAACCCAATATCACTACACCTGGCTTCTTCAGCTGTGCACTAATCTGTATCTAATTAAACACTTCATACATGAATTTCCCCTGAAAAAAATTGTGAGATCACACTTAGACACAAGCTTATCATTCCAAAATAGAATTTCCACGTAATTTTTGCTATAATCCTATTTCTGTTTAGAAGAATCCTTTTCTGCAGATGTACATCCAATCTTCCCTCTGAATGTTGAATGAATGTGATGATCCAAGTCTACCTCCAATTTATTAATTCCACTTTTAAATAATAGAGCACATTCATAGTTGCACAATGAACACATGATTATCAGTTTGTAGACAATGTTTACACACAACAATGTGAAGGAATCTATACATCTAGAGTTATCTGTACCTACAAAATAACAAGAACAAAAAAATTGAAAATTTGTTTTTTTAATTAACGACAGTAACTTTGCCTTTCATTCATGTTATTTCAAAGAAAAAATCTACTACGCTAAGCAGCTTTTGTTTTTCATCTATTTTTTATCCAGTGGATCAGAGTGCTAGGAATATACATGTAATTATCTTAGCTGAAATTTGATGTACATTCTAGAAAGTTAAAAAAAAAACCGGAAATTTTGTACATATTGCTAAGCTCTATGGTCAACTATATGAATGAAACAACTGATTTGAAAATCTTCAAACAATAGAAAGCTGTAAATGAACTTCCTGATTTTGTATTTAACAAATGCAATTTCAATTAAATTTACCCAAAAGCATTAAAAAAGGGTTTAATGATTATTTTCTGGAGTGAAAGGCAAAGTTAAATAGAGACATTCATGAATCATTATCCAACAAAATGTACAATAATGCAAGTATATAACAATAGCAACCATGGGTTGACATAAATATTGGTGAAAATGGACTTGCATAAAAAATCAAGGCAAACAGTGTTGGACACAACAAACATCAGTACATAGATTTCTCATAACTTGTTTAACAGCCCTCACTGATGCAGTAATATCAATGAACTAAGAGTACCATGTAATTAGCAATGAAATAACACATATACCAGTATATCAAAGTGGTGGAAGAATGTTTTCAACCACCATGAATTTTCAACATCTGGTCCAACACAAAGCTAAATTCTATCTAATTTGTATCACCTGTAGTTTTACATCAGTATCTTTATTGGGCAAAAAAAACTATATTATCACAATAGCAGACAGACCTAAGTGATATTTGTATAACTCATTTACCACACATCATAAAATGGTTTAAAGTATAAAGCACCATTGTACTTAATTGTAAATTCTCTTCTCACTGTTAGCAAAGAATTTTGAAACATTCTTATTTTTTGGAAGCAATAACTCAAGTAGAAATAATCTCAAATGAGTAAAAAAAAAAAAGAAACCAAATGAGTCTAGAATATCATTAATCTAAAAATTCTCACAAGAAACGCTCATCAAACATACAATCTTTCAGTCAACTTACTTCATGTAAACCATTTTCACTTATCAACACATAAAATAACCAGAGCTTTCACTGAAGGTGATGAATACCCCCAGATGCTGCCTTGACACAGTTATTGTTACATTTTACAAAAGGTAATCATACAATCATGCTTAATACATGCACAACTAGGCTTACTACTTATCACTTCTGTGACATTTTATTGAATTCCTGTAAGTAGATGCTGAAAAATTGTCCAAACAAATTTTGTCTACAGAAGCACGGACTGACCGACAAGCGTGAATCCAATATAACCCCCATATATTTCATATCTGGGGGTATGAAAACTTACTGAAAGTCTGTATTTCTGATTATTACACAAATACTTTTCAGCAAACACATTCTTTTCCATGCATAAAGCCAGTATTGCATCAGAACAATGTATGTCTTAACTTAATATCATCAGCTAATCATACATCTAAATATATTCACATTTCACAGAAGAAACTTTCAAAAACGATGCCAAAAATCTTAAACATTTCAGTATAGCAAAACAACTAGTCAATTACATCAGTTACATTAAGTTTGACACATTTCAAATTTTAATATTAATCAATAGGCCAACAGACATTAAGGTTTATCTTATAAATCTAAAATAAGTGGATGCACAACGCTAATTATATGAACAAACAAATTATAATAATAAATTCATTACATCCTTATAATAGAAATAAAATATCTTGGTTCAAGTTTCTATACAAAATCAAACAAAATGTTGCCATGAAAACTTAACATAATAAAAAAGATGCTATTCTGGAAAATATCACCATCAACCCAATTCCTTTGAAATTATATTCGTACCAAACCAATAAGTGTGATGAAAAACATGATGATTTAAAGGAAAGGAAAAAGTTGAATTAACCAAACATCAAATGACAGACAACTAACTTGAAACTCATCAAGTTGTTCAATAAGGTTCAACATTCTGTATATTTTTATATCAAAACATTGCTTCACTATCAGCAATAGGATGGTTTTAAAAATGGCAGTTCTAGCTTATAGAAAAAAAACTTCATTTGCGGGGGTATAAAAACATACAACGAAATTTGCAAAAAAAATTGTTAAGTACACCTATGACAAACAAGTAATTATTTACTGATACCGGGACACAATTCAAGTATAAAGCAACTACCAAAATAAACCAGCATTCTTCAGTTATTGTGATTAATAAATTACATTGACATTCTTACTATTAACCATCTTTCACTCAAATATGGTATTAACACTATGATGATCATCAATGCTTACACCAGAGATGCTACAACAATTTTAATCTATCAACAAGACGCTGTGCTCAATAAACGCACAAGCTGCTGGTTAAAGTTTGACTTAACATTGTACAGATGTACAAGGCAATCACAATATACCCTCACATCATTTGATGCCAGAGGCATAAAAATTCTTCAACTCAAACTCTCTTACAATCAAATTCCGTATCACCAGTAATAAATATGTAATTGCTATGTATCAGATACGTAACGGTAACCAGTGCTTGTTAAATTGAAATCACACTTATATCAATATCTGTAATAAGACAAATCATTGAAATAACTTAACATATCCAGCAACCAGGCAATTAACGTGGTGCAAGAAATGTTCAAGATATGACAAGCACCTGTGGTATTAGAATTTTATATTCAACATGGAATCTTGTCTGACTATGCCAGGAGCAATGTGGTGACTTCTAGTTTCACTAGTTATGGCAAAATCATTTACAGACTGCTAACATTTCTGGTTAATAAGGATAAAGAAAATCCTGTAAAATATCACATTCAGAGGGGTAAACTAACAGCCTGCCTGTTTCCAATGTTGAATATATAATACAATTACACACAGATCATGATTAATAACTGACTAACAGTAGCATATTGATATACTTAACACTAAACATGAAACAATTAATGTGCATCATATTATGTGATATCCAAATGTTACAATACATACATAAATGAACACAAATTTTGTGTAAACGAAACTAGACAACCAAGCTATTGAGAGAAAAGATGTCCGTCAAACAAATATGCTTGACTATGTAACTTTGTTTTAAGCATGGCTTGAGACCATGACATCATAATACACTAGCTTTGTCATCCACATTTCAGAATTACACAAAATAGATTATTAAGATAGGTAAAATTCATGCAATGTTTTTGTATTCTCTTGTACAAAAAATATCATGAAATATTCATGCGATATAAAAAAAGTTCTGTACATGTCTGCATTCAATAAATCATTCCCTGAAAGACAAGTTATCATTAGTATAAAATACAATACAAATATCACAGCATTATAAACTAACAATTAACTACAACTGAAAAATAAATACATATCACAGATACAGATCACCGTCAAATGTAAACAGTTTATAAAATAGTAATTTAGCACCAACACATTGAGGGATAAATTGTATAAAATTGAACACAAATATAAATATATATCAAGTAATAAATTATATAAAATGGCAAGGAACACATAGGGTAACATGTGAAAGAAAACAGCAGAAAAGTAAATAAAACAGAATTAATAAGCCATGATACTACAGATGACAAATGTATGGTACAGTCACACAAACTGATAGATATATACTTAAAGAAGAAATGATTACATCACTGAAATCATACAAGCACTTAAAGGCCATGTTGACCAACTTCTAATACAAATCCAATCCCAGTTCAAAGTAACAATAAACACCCACAACTTTGTTGAAGCACAAAATCAGCAAATATCCAATTAACAGATCCGGTACACATTAACTATAATTTACAAATCATGTTGATGTTGATTGAGCCATTTAGTTGTTTTTAAAGATAAGCACATACTTACAGCATACTTTGATTCATGTTAAACACATATTCATACATAACAAACATAATGATTATTTAGGAATGTAAGTGGTTCCTAAGGTATGTTCAATGTAACCGACAAGTAATGATTTATGTAATATATATCACACACAAAAAACACATTATTTCAATACATCAATACTAATCAAGTAAAAACCAGTCTTTTAAGTGAACAATTTAATAACCATCGATAGGCTCTCGACTCCATACTTTTTTCTCTTTTCCTGTTACTTTGAAGACATTATATCATAACTTGGCTTTTAAACACATGAAGCACACCAACATACTATTAATGTAACATATCAGTAACACTAGTTTTATCATAACTGCTCGGTAACATAAATGGTAACATAATAATTAATATTGACAGTCTATAAATAGCAAACCAGAGTGAAGATATTACAAAGGGATAAGTGAGATTATGAGTTTCTTAAATCCTCAATTTTAAAGAAATATCAACACTTCCATAAATATACAACTTCATGTACAATACACACAATCTACTAATTAAGTTTGGCTCTATATAATTTAGACTTACAACATGCAACTCATTTCACAACGAGTTATATTTTACCCTTTACTATATACTTGTATTCCCAGGATTACACCTGATAAATAATTTTTCAGCAACAAATAAACACAATACAATTTGATATACCAAGCAGATTGACAAACATTTAGAAGCAGTCTTTGAATTAGTTTGTTGTGGCAGGTTGCCCGCCAATATACTTTATGAAGAAAACTCTAAAAACATAGGTTGTCCGAATAAGGACTTAAAGAAGGAAAAAATCCTTTCGGGCATCCGACTAATTCCAAGACTGTAGAAGTTTCTTTCTTTAAGAAAAACAGACATTTTTCGGACATTTCAGTTCTAATATATACTATTGAACAGTAGTGACAATACTTTTAACACCAAAAGATCAACTCTACTTGGCTTATCAAATAAATAAATATATACATATATGATATGTTAAAACTTAAATATTAATTCACTGGGCTGCTTCCCTTTCCTCTCGTACATAATGATACAAGGCTTTTCAAACAGTAATGACGTATTAACTGTAATTTTGTACATGTTCAATTGTTAAATGTATTTACAATTAAGCCAAAAGGACCAATAAGCAAACATAATTTTAACAAGAACGTATGAAAATATGTTGACAGAATGCTAACTAGTTTCACATTGACACAGTAGGTTGAAGTATTACCCAGACAAATAAAACAAACAAAGCCAATGGCCATTTGTTTCTGTATCATCAAATCAATTAATCAGCACATATTCATTGGTACAAAACCTTGTAACGTAACATAACAATTTTTTTTAATCTTCAACTAAACCCATATTTATTCGTTACTCATACTAAACCAATAGATTTTATACAACTTAAGTAATTGATTATACTACTACCTTGACATCATTGCGAATAAAAAAAAAATTTTTTTTCCCTGTTACACCAGAATAGATTTCATGAGACAAAACTCTTATTTTGTAACCAATATTGAGGGTTCAGTGCAACAGTGTCGTAACTCATATTGAAATAAGAACAAGTTACGACAGTGTTGCGCTGAGCCCTCGATATATCCTTATGGTAAATGATCACTCAGGGAAAGAATTCAATCAAGAATATGAAAAAATCAAATATAAATTTGTTCAGCACAAGCATTTTTATGAGTAAAGAATCAGAAAGAGTGAAATATATTTACACAAAAAGAAAATTTGACTAGATTTCCACAACTCTCAATAATCAAATTAAAACCTGAATGACTTGAACACATTTGAAGTAAAAAAACAACATGTATCATTGCATACCTTAGGGTTTTGTAACAGTACTGAGTGCTAGTTTTCAAAATTCTACAGAATTATATACAATGCAATTTATAGGTCTAAATTTTGTCAAAATAAATTACATAAATTTGTTCTCAAGGAATGTTATCAAAATCAAATCATAAGTTACAGTAGAGTAAAAATGTACAGCTTTTTTGCCAAGAAAATTAGTGATAAATAACGAAATACAAATGTATATGACAGAATATAGATATCATTTGCTATTTTGCTGAAACATCATAAATTCCTACTTTCAATTACTAATTGATTTTGTATTGATTTTCATGACTAGTTAAGCATGTCAAATTCAACAATAACCTGACAAAAAATGTATACACCAGCTCATAATTTGGATTTTCAGTAATAAGTTACATTGCCTCAAATGGATAAAAAAAGACTACATATTATAGTGATGGTATGAAATTTTGAAAGTATGGTAGCATATTATATTACGAAGTAATGGCATAGATGGCAGCCAATTTTTCATACACATAATTTCATTAGAAAGCAACATCAATGACTACAAAATGAACAGCAGAATTTCACAGTGACTTACAGGTTAACTTAAAAATAAAAACCAAGATGTATAACTATAATAACAAAGGGTAATATCAGTTGTTTTCATAAAATATTTTCAAAAACAAAAATACCAATGGTTCACTGATTTATATCCAAGACAATTCTAAATACCTTACATTAAATTAAATACATGTTCATATAACAAACATGTGAATTAAATATATATTATAAGTCAGGCAACATTGATATACACAAATAATAAATTGTAATTCAATGTTTTGCAGTCACATTTACGCATTCAATTATATCAGTTTTTGATTATATATCTTCATCATTTAAATAGGAAGCAGCCCAGTGTAACTGTAAGTATGTTTATCATAACAGAGTAAGGTGAGAAAAAAAACTTTAAAAAGCTAAATTTGGCAGTATTCGAGTCCCCAGCTTGAGCAACACCAATGTTCAATGAGATCTGTAAAAGCTAGGAAGCACCAAATTCAGAGCACCTCCAATATTTTGGCTGAAAGAAATTAATAAAATCCATTAATTAATGATTTGGAACAGTTCAAAGTTTCTGAATTATTTTTATCATTCCTTAACCTGTATTTCTTGTGTTAAAATGGGACGCTACTTACCTTAGCTAAGTCAAGGTATCCATTGATAACAATCAGCAAACATCTGAAGCCAAAAACTTTTAAACACAAAACTTAACATCAATTTATGTTCATAAAACATTACAGTACAAGAACAAGCATCACAGTTAAGCAGACCACTTTCCTACAAAATTTCAAACATACTGTTGAAATCTTGAAGCAAAGAGCCTAATTATTAATAAAAACATTTTCATGTATTCTATACTTACAATAATTAAAAACAAATCATGATATTCTATCATACATCTAATGACGACTACTTCTATATTCCCGTTCACGTTCTCTATCTCTTTCACTGTCACGACGATCACTACGGCTTTCTCGATGTCTGTCTTCATACTCTCTTCTGCTGTCACGTTCTCGACTTCTCTCACGATATTCCCTTTCTCGACTGCGAGATCTGTGGCGACTTCTCTTTTCACGATCCCTCTCACGGTCTCTGGAGCGAGACCTCCTTTCACGTGTCCTGAAATAAATGCATTTAATAAGAACTAACTTCCAATTAATTAGCAAATTACATGTCCCCCTTGTTTTCACAGTCCTGACGAGATGCTATCACAGTCATATCTTAGCAGTACTAACTCAATCAGAATATATACATCAAGACAGTGATTTTTTATTCATACCCATATAACATCAATATAATCATCCTATACATGTAATGAATTATGCACAAAATTTTTGTAGTTTCATACTTATTTTATATACATAAAACATCCCTAAGTTTCTGTTATGTGTAAAACTCAGGACAAATCAATGTCAGCATGAACTAGAATGGGGTCGAAAAAGTCAAAGTGTCTTTGTGATTATGTAAGTACTAGAGCCATAATCTTGCATAATACAACATATTACAAGAAAGCTTTATGAAAGGTGCATCAGGATGTTAACAATGATACATAATATATGTATGCTAATAAGGCCATACAATTTATTGAGCTGGTATGGTTTTGTGTAAATGGGCATTAACAGCAATAATTTGTTTCATAAGTTAACACCAAATTCCAAAATCAGTAACATGTTAAAAAGTGGCAATGTTTGTGTAATGTCACAAGCTTCAAAGTGACTCCAATCAAATTCAATTTCATAACCTCATGAATATCTCATCTAGTCTGAGTCAACAAAGTTACAAAGAAATTGAGCCTATCAGTGATTACATTGAGGATTGACATTCAATGTTTAAACTGCCATGAACCCAGTTTTTCCAACAATTATGAGCCTACTGGAACATTGCACAAAATTCTGAAAAAAATCACTGCAAAGATACACAGAGAAACCAATGTCTTCAAAAGCTATTTGTACTGGGTAAACAGTGAAAACAACAATACTTATATCATTGAAAATTAGTGATCTCCATACATTTGGAAATTTGACATTAACATTCTTTTTTCTCTTTAATCATACCACACACAATCACAAATACAAGTTAAGAAATATTTACAACAAAAACTGATATACAGTTGAATTTTGAAAGTTCCAAATGCGAAAGTTCCAAATGCCACCCAAGTTTAAAAAAGTACAAAAATTCAAAATTTTCGTTTGTCAATCTTGTGGCACTTCGAACGTAAGCAATGCAATTGTATGTATCATTATAGGTTTAGGATTTATATAACTGACCGTAACAGAGAGGTTTCTGCAGTACATTGTTTCGAGGCGCTCTGACTGCAAATTAAAATTTTTAATCAAAACAAATTTATAGTCATTTATGATTATCTGAGAACTGTCTGTTTAAATTTCTGTACATGATGTGAATTTACCCAACGAGATATACACAAAGCATGAATTGTTGAAATGATAAATAAAACTTATCAAAATAATATGTCATTCTTTACACCATTAATCAGACAGTATAATTTAGGAATATACATTTTCTCCTGCTTTCGGTTAAGGGGTATATTACCATGTTTAATGAAATTTCCCAGTTACTTAGTTAAACAACACCAAGTTACAAAATCATTTAAGTAAACAAAAAAGCATTACTTTTCTAACAAAAAGAGCGATTTCAAGTAAAAATGACAAAAAGATGCATCAAGAAAGACGAGCAAGCCTTGCCTGCCTTTCAAATAATTTTGATCCATAGACAGCATATTTTTGTTAGTTTATACAATATTCACTATTTCAAATTTATTTATTTTACTTTAGCAATGAACAATGGTCAGTCCCTCTGTCAGATAAATTCACCTGAATCAACATCCAGTACTTATGACTTAATTTCCCAGCAAACAACTTCAATACACAAGGTCAAGCCAAACTGATCCAACAAAAATAGAAAAATTAATTTTCCCCAAGTAATATCTCATTAAAATATTTTTACAAAATTGCAGACTCTTTAAAAATACTTACATAAAATTAATAAATATAATATACAGACAATTTAATGCATAATAGGTTTACTTACTTAGATCCATATGATTTTTCTTCTATACCATGCAGAGTATCTTGTAAAGAACTGATGAGAATTTTACATCTGTCATCATTAGCAATCTTTGACTGTTTAATCAATGATATTGCCGTGACTAGAGTCTCTATAGCACTTGCAAAATCTCCTAAAAATAGAACACAATTGGTCGAAAAAATTGAGATTAATTGTTACATGATATCCATTTCCATTCTGAATAAATGGATTAAATTATAAACATTACATGTTATGCATCTGATCATAGTTTGTCAACGTTAAGATGAATCAACATATTACCACTGCTGAACAAATAAGTGCTTTTATGACACTAATACACAGCGATTCCATTTTAACTGAATTGTCAACATAACAATTACTACTTTGTAACCTAACTGACCTAACAAGTAACCCCTCACTCTGTAGGCAACAGCATATTTAGTACCTACCAAGACAATTTCAAAATTTTTTAGTGTGCCCAGTTTAAGTATTGAGTATGTAATATTTTAATCTCGTGACAAATGTACTCCTAAGGCTCATTTAGATGACTTACCTGCACTGGCATCTTGTACAGCCCGAGATATTGCACTGCTTGATACAGTCTTATTCCTTTGAAATATTTCTTCAAACTCTTGCTCTGACAATTGAGGTGCAGGAGGCTCACTCCTGTAAAGAAAATAAACAAGACACAAAATTTAATCACCAAATTCTTAATAATTGCAAGAATTCAATATACAAACAGTACTACACACAATGAAACTTTGATGACTAACAGCACACAAACTGAAATAAATAGCGACTACATATTTATTTCCAGACCAAGCAACCTCATTTGAATAAATAGATAAACTATGAGGATTAATGTTGATTGAGACTACAATGACATCTGATCTCTCCTTATTGGGAGATAATGAGATACAATCAAGCACTGACCTTTTTGGATCATATCTTTCTGCTTGGGCTCTGTAAGGATCTGTGGGAGGATATGTGGAAGTTGGAGGGGGACGTCCATAGGGGTCTGCAACAGGGGCCGCATGAGATACCTAGAATACAAAAAAAGTGAGATGAATAAACAAAACTACTAGCTAACATAATAAAATATAATATCAATGTTACTTGAGCTATTGTTGAAACATTTGACTTTGAAATCAAGATTGCAAGTACACATGTAATACTATGCAAAGCTCATGCATTTGTAGCACAATAAAATATGGTTTAAGTTCTAAAAGAGTGTCATTAATACAGACATATATAAGCAAGAGGGCCATGATGGCCAGTTATACTTCCAAACATACTTACAGGTGGGGGTAAAGCTGAAGTATGAGCTGGAGGAAAGAATGCAGGATTAACATGTGGAGCTGGTGGAGCTACAGGGTGTCCTGGTGGTGGCACACCTGGAGGAGGCTGTGATGGTGGCATTCCTAAAATATATACATGTAACATCAGTCTTCATATAAGGAACTTTTCAGTAGCTACCAGAATATCATGTTTACATTGATTGCTTTCCTCTTTCTCTTTTAATTGTTATCCTACCATCATGTTCAGATTAATCAATTTCTACTTTCCTAAATTTTTACTTTTCCTAAATTTTCACTTTTCCAAACTGTCAGGTAAATTAGTTATGGAGTGCAATCCAAAATATCTCAACTAGAAAATGCACAATCATAATCAGTACAAAACTGTAATATTGATCAAATACCGGGTGTAACTATCTAACATTACTGTTTACAATGCTTGATTCAGTGCATAATTGATTACTTTACATGATAATACCAGAACATAAATAACACCCTCTAACTTTGACTCAAATCATAATAATAAATTCCTAACAAATCAAGCTGAATAATGTTTGTATTACCTGGCATAGAAGGAGCTACACCTCTGATACCAGGCGGTGGTACTGGCTGGGGTGGTGCCTGACCTCTCACTGGGTAGGGCGCTGCAATAGGACGTAGAATGCTGGTAACTGAAATTAAGGCTTTAGATATTTGTCTGTTTTCATCTTCCTAACAATAATATTACAAACAACCTTGTAGAAAATTAGTGACACTAAAGGTTCAAATTTAACATCTTATAAACTCCACTCAGGAGGCCAATTACTTTTTATTAAATCCTAATCAGCATTTTCAATTTTAGTATTTATTAGAAGGCAATGATGCATAAACAAGACAGCAAACAAAATGTTTACATAAGCACATGATGAAGAAGAAAAGAAAGAATTTAATATAGGTAGGATATGGCAATGCTAGATGACATATGACATTTTCTATATGGTTTGAAAAATAAAAAGCAACACTATTCTTTCTTGACAGTATGATATAGATCTTAAACATCATTCATTGTAAAATTGGTGATGGTTGACCTGAAATACCAGTCTGAAAAATGAAATATAAGCCACCAACATCTCATTCCCTACACCACTAAATACCCACATAGTACCCCAATCTCCAAGCAATACAATGTACATATCACCAAGGAATGATCAGATCATAAACCCATAACTTTAGTATAATATACACCAAATCATCATCACATACATTCAAAAGAACAAATATTTCCATCACACAACCACATACTGATAAACTCTCTTTTATTAAATTCATCAAATTGAGCCCATTCTGTCTACTATCTTAGGATCCCTATATAATCAATGCATGCAATGTAAGTAAATACCAAGATACTAGCATGAGTACCAACACACAACATTTCACTTTATGTTAAGATTTAACGAAACCAAAATAAAAGATGCAAAATAAAATAGAGAAATCTCAGATAAGAATTTCAATTAAGTTTAAAAAAACAAGTCAGGCAAGTTTTAAAATCAAGATTTGTATTAGTTTCTAGTAATTCAAGATTAAAATGCATGTATCCTTACAACAGAATTTGTTAATGACAGGCTTGTCACATTCTAAAAATAGGGAACAACACAGTGAATGGAATGGGATAATTCCTACAATCATGTACCCACAAACTGACAGTGGAGAAATTACAGTCACCATGGGAATTAAATAAATCAAATAAACATACTGCCTGGTGGTGGAGGCTGTTCATAGCCTACATATTCACCTTTATATACAACATTATAAATAGAACAATTATAAAAAGAAAATAAACCAATACCCTCAATGACAACTAAGCAAATCAAAGTGGTCTGTTTTATTATAACCTTAAGAGACTTCACTAATACAGAATGACAATTCATTATTCTAAGCTCATCAAATAATAGTACATTGAATGTTTAATAAATGATTGCTAGTTGCTATAAGGGTTTAAAAAATATTGGCAACAATATTATAATAACTACTGACATTATATTAGTATGCTGCTCATGCATTGATAGAAAGCACATACACCATTAATTGATCTCATGCTGTTTTAAACACCATCATTGTAGCTTATTTCAGTAACTGAACACTTACTTCCAGGAGGAGCAGGCTCATACATTCTGTTATCTGAATAGTTTAGTAATCAATGAAATACAACTACATGCATACTATTTATCAGTCTCTGAAAACATGGCGAGACCAAAGGAAATGTCCAGTAAATAATTGGAAGGTCCATTCTAATAACCACAGTTTACAGGAAAATGTCCTACCACAGTATTATAACATATAAAAGTAGTGCTACAATATTGTTCGTTATCCATGATAAATACTCATCGCAGTTGAAATGATAACCACACTATGCTACTCAGTCGCACAGTGAACAATATATCCACCAACAGATCTGTTTAGCCAGGAAGTAATATTTTTATTATTTCTTTAATAATAGCATTTAAACATTTTGACATATTTTAACGGCCCTAACACTCAATGAGTCTGTGATGAAAATGATGACTAATTTTTCCTGGACTTCAAAAGGAAGCAAATAAAAGCACAGTAATTTTGAATTTGATGAGATACGAAACTTACTAAGTTTAAAACACATCATAATAATTATATCAAATTTCAAGCAAGTTATATAACTATCAATTTTTTATTTCCTATGAAAATTTAGTTCTGTAAAATTTTGTCTAGGCCCGTGGAAAAGCAAATTCACAGGAGCTATTGTCCAGTAAAGTTCAGTTGTGTTTTGCGGAGACTGATCTATACTAATAAGTATGTCAGACATGATATTGTACTCAAAACACAAAGACTGATAAGACAAAAACAACATCAATCAGAGGCAATCTAACTAAATCCCGATACATGGGATTAATATACAATATCAGTGATGGTGTTCAGAGCAAGCTATGTATTATGAGGATGTTACATGTATGGATATGCTCTCAGAGATGATAGGTGACAGAAAGTGCACAGTTTGAATAAGAACTGATATGAGCCAAGTAAAAAAAATGAATAGTATAAAACTGAAGAATTAATGACGTTAGCAACTACATACAAAGACACTGTCAATCTGAGTAAATACTTCCTTTTATGAAACCAAATATATCTAAATATATTAAAGTATTACCTGGTCCAGGTGGAGCACCAGGTCTGACCCCTGGAGGTGGCAACCTGTGATCAGGTCTTGGTGGCATACCTGGTGGTGGCTGTCCCATTCTAGGTGGTGGTAGACCAGGGTTCATGTTCATAGGAGGACCGGACACAGGAGGCATTCCTGGACGTTGACCTGTCAACAATGGAAATATATTTAGCATTTCATGTATGTAAGAAGTTACTTGATCCAACTTAAGTGTTTGAGAGCATGACATCAATATTTAGGTAATTCATCTCATGATCTGATATACATCTTTAAAAAGACAGTAATGCATCCAATTTAAATTAATAGATATATCTAAGTACAAATAACTTATAAGTGAAATGAAACCATCATATAGAACAAGGCTGACGGTTGACTCACCAAAGCATAAAAGAGAAATATATTTAATCCTAATACAATGTAGCTACTGTAAACCAGGAAATGTCTGCCTCAAGAAACTCATGTTTTTAGACACACACTTTTAAATGGTCTAGCACACATAAAACAACTGGATTAACAGTAATCACATTAAGATTAAATTTAAAAACCAAGTATTGCGATTGTATATAGAAAAGAATTCATTCATATTTCAAAAACCTTACTTTTGCCACAATAAATATGACAATATTTTGCAACACAAATAAAGGAATACAATTTATGTAGAAAGTTTCAAGTGGAAACTAATAACTGCTTTACTTCTAGAATTAGTTAACACTTAGATGAAACTAATGAATAGTTCACATGAGATATTCCTTTGCAACAGGCACCAAATTGCACAAATAATAACTTTGATCCCATTTTTTGATACCATTTACTCTATCAGTTGCACGACAAATATCTACACTATGACAATTTTAGGATAACTCACCAGGAATCATCCTGCCTGGGAAGAAATTGGGCGGAGGCCCAGATGAAGGAACTGGTGGACCTTGCTGAGGAGGAGGTCCAGACATATTAGGAGGAGGTCCTTGCACCCTTGGAGGAAATGGATTTGGGGGTCTAACACCTGGTTGAGGTCTTGCTGGGGGTTGTTGCTGTTGTTGTTGTGGGGGCTGCTGAGGTGCTGGTGGGCCCCTAGGTGGTTCTCCACGGTTATCCCCTCTGCCACGACCTAATGTATACAAGCTCATTTAAAACAACATATGTAATAGCAGGAAAACATTCCTAAATCTTGTTATAAATGCATCAATAATTTTGAGACAAATGTAAAACGAACTTAACACACCAATTTTCAGAAAAAATGTAACTTTACAATGTCCAAGATGGACAAAATATAATCACAAATAAACAATAATCATAAACATTACTCCTTGGAATCTAATGAATATATCATTGATCTAAATATTTACCTGCATTTCCATTTTGTTGCGGTGGTGGTTCACCTTTTCTTGCTTGAGCCTCAAAGTTGCTAAGTGCTTGTTTATTACAATGTGTTACCATAGGAGTTTGTCCATGCAAGTCTTTCCTTGGTAATTTGTCAAATATAGCACGAGATGACATCTCAGACTTGACAATTACAATGGCAAAGCTGCAACAACAAAATATTGCACATTTAATAGTGGTTGTCATTGATCTGACTCAAATATACAGTTAATGTATGATAATGTACTCAATATATGTGTAATGGTTAAGTAATAAATCTTCTTATAGAGTAAATCGAAACTTGTGGATTATAAATCATAAATATTAGTGTAGCCCTAACACACAGTGAAATGTTGAGATGAATTAAACAAATATCTGAAAAGTGTTCAGCATTGAGTTATGTTCTCTGCCTTTATTTAGCATTCCTGCTTGACCTTCAGATCTACTTAGACATAAAGGCTCAAAAGGTTGCACATGATACATAGAAAAAAATGTGTTTTCTTCCTTTCTTACAAATTTATTTGTATTTTTACAGAATAGCTCTCTCATAACAGTAAATTAACAGTTTACAACCATGCAACTTCCAAGTAATAAAAACAAGGAAAGGTGTTGGACAAAATAGGAATCTCCAGTACTAATAGATTTAAATGAAATAAATGTAGGGATCTGTGAAACAGAAATTTTGAACAACAGAATAAAAGAAATCAATGTTGAGATGAATTAAACAAAAATCTGAAAGATATTCAGCATTGAGTTATGTTCTCCACCTTTATTTAGCATTCCTGCTTGACCTTCAGATCTACTAAGACATAAAGGCTCAAAAGGTTGCACATGATACATAGAAAAAAATGTTTTTTCTTCCTTTCTTACAAATTTATTTGTATTTTTACTGAATAGCTCTTTCATAACAGCAAATTAACAGTTTACAACCATGTAACTTCCAAGTAATAAAAACAAGGAAAGGTGTTGGAAAAAATAAGAAATCTCCAGTATTAAAAGATTTAAATGAAAAAAATGTAGGGATCTGTGAAACAGTAATTTGTACAAAAATGGAAATATTACCAAGCAAGCACACCTATTTTCAAGTATTATTATAAACTTAATGAATTGTACTATGAAAAATTCTGATAAATCAACAAAGTGAACAAAGACTACTTGGCAAATGTAGAAATTTTGAACAACAGAATACAAGAAATTAATGTTGAGATGAATTAAACAAAAATCTGAAAGATATTCAGCATTGAGTTATGTTCTCTGCCTTTATTTAGCATTCCTGCTTGACCTTCAGATCTACTTAGACATAAAGGCTCAAAAGGTTGCACATGATACATAGAAAAAAATGTGTTTTCTTCCTTTCTTACAAATTTATTTGTATTTTTACAGAATAGCTCTCTCATAACAGTAAATTAACAGTTTACAACCATGCAACTTCCAAGTAATAAAAACAAGGAAAGGTGTTGGACAAAATAGGAATCTCCAGTACTAATAGATTTAAATGAAATAAATGTAGGGATCTGTGAAACAGTAATTTTGAACAACAGAATAAAAGAAATCAATGTTGAGATGAATTAAACAAAAATCTGAAAGATATTCAGCATTGAGTTATGTTCTCTGCCTTTATTTAGCATTCCTGCTTGACCTTCAGGTCTACTAAGACATAAAGGCTCAAAAGGTTGCACATGATACATAGAAAAAAATGTTTTTTCTTCCTTTCTTACAAATTTATTTGTATTTTTACTGAATAGCTCTTTCATAACAGCAAATTAACAGTTTACAACCATGTAACTTCCAAGTAATAAAAACAAGGAAAGGTGTTGGAAAAAATAAGAAATCTCCAGTATTAAAAGATTTAAATGAAAAAAATGTAGGGATCTGTGAAACAGTAATTTGTACAAAAATGGAAATATTACCAAGCAAGCACACCTATTTTCAAGTATTATTATAAACTTAATGAATTGTACTATGAAAAATTCTGATAAATCAACAAAGTGAACAAAGACTACTTGGCAAATGTAGAAATTTTGAACAACAGAATACAAGAAATTAATGTTGAGATGAATTAAACAAAAATCTGAAAGATATTCAGCATTGAGTTATGTTCTCTGCCTTTATTTAGCATTCCTGCTTGACCTTCAGATCTACTTAGACATAAAGGCTCAAAAGGTTGCACATGATACATAGAAAAAAATGTGTTTTCTTCCTTTCTTACAAATTTATTTGTATTTTTACAGAATAGCTCTCTCATAACAGTAAATTAACAGTTTACAACCATGCAACTTCCAAGTAATAAAAACAAGGAAAGGTGTTGGACAAAATAGGAATCTCCAGTACTAATAGATTTAAATGAAATAAATGTAGGGATCCGTGAAACAGTAATTTTGAACAACAGAATAAAAGAAATCAATGTTGAGATGAATTAAACAAAAATCTGAAAGATATTCAGCATTGAGTTATGTTCTCCACCTTTATTTAGCATTCCTGCTTGACCTTAATATCTACAGAGACATTAAGGCTCAAAAGGTTGCATGTCAATTTAATATTAAACTAGAGCTGTCACAGAGGTGACTAATACCCCCGCCACCACTTTGACATTAAGAATATACAGCTAAGTTCAAGGGGACATAACTCTGCAATGAGTGGATCACTGGACATGAAAATAGTGTCATGCACATCTATATTTCATATTGATAATATATTGCAAGTTTCAATTCAATCCCTTGAAAAATGTGGAAGTAGTTTGCTCCACAAACTAAGACTGCCATTGTACATTATATGGCTAAGTTCAAGGGCACAAAACTCTTGAATGAGAGAATCGCTGGGAATGAAAATTGTGTCTTGCGCATCTACACTTCATGGTGATAACATATTTTAAGTTTCATTGCAATTGCTTAAAGAATGTGGAAGTAGTTCGTGATATTTTATGCGGACGAACTGACCGACAGAGTGACTCCAATATACCCCCTCTCAAACTTTGTTTGCTGGGGTATAATAATACAATATGAAATTTTAGAAGGAACTACTTCTTATCATACAAAACCAATATAGTACAGTGATAGAGAATGTAACAGCAGTTTACTGACTTAAATGTTAATTGACTATTAATGAATTAAATATTTCATTTCTGGTTGTGATCAGATGTATTCCACATATAGAAATTCTATCTGCACTAACCCTTTAGATTGTCCATTGGCCCTGTTTTCATAAAATTTAATCTCCAGTAAATCATGTACACCAATACTGTTGAGTGCATCAGTTAAATCTTGATCTGTAGTCCACTGAAATCATTCACAGATAATAACATAACAATATTAACTTAAACCGAAATATCAACAAATTGTTGAACTACTGTATAAAAGTAAGTGATATTAATTTCGATCCAATCATAACATTTAACAACAACTTTATTACAGCAAATGATCAACAACATATGCACCAAAATGTATTTAACCAAATAGGAAGAAAGCCTCATCTGCAAGTCATGTTTGCATAATTCAGAAGCAATTTTGTTCAATCTAAACAAAGAATGCATAGCATAATAACTAACAAAACAACTTACCCATGTTAGGTTCCCAACATAAACACTGAATCTTTTACCAGTATAACCAGCTGGTACAGATGTGGGAATATTATTCTTTTTAGGTTCATCCAATGAATTCTCTCTAGACTATTACAAAGTAAAAACAAACATTTTAAAAAAGAAAATTTCAGATTGAAATGTTTCAAGTCAACCAGGGCCCTCATTGGATGTTTCTTGGGGCCGAAATTCAGTCTCATTCCCTTCCTAAAATAACATACTTTTCCCCCCTATTTCAGATTTTTTTTTCCCCGCAGATTAAAGCCTTTGATTAATTGTATATTTGTGTACATTATATTAAAGTACAGCTATTTTAAGCTTAAAATGTTTATTGCAGGGTTAAAAGGCAGTTATAAAAAATCCCCTGAAATTCCCCTTTTTCCTCAAAATGATGTGAAATTCCCCTACCCAAGGTCCCCCCCCCCCCCTTCCCCTAAAGTGCAGCTAGGGCCCTGACAACAAATGACATCACAGGGTTCTCAATAAGTTTGTGGCAAACAGGCCCAAAAGCTAGACTAACAGGCCTGCTAGGGGAGGTCCGGGCATTTTCTAGCAATATGTTATAAACTTTTGAGATTCCTTACCAGCCCTAATACATTTCTAAGCAGCTAAATTGGCCTGCAGCCTGCTGTTATTGAGAACCCTGCATCATAATTCAGCTTTTAGAATTCAGATTAAGTTATATGAATAATAAAATCTTGAAAACAGAAAGACATGAAACATAATACCACCTCAGATCTACATTCTAAAATAGTAATTATGGTGTAATGAGTACTACCAAAATGGGCAGTTTATAAAATGATTTCATTAGTTAAGGCAAATGAATGTCAGCTAAAACAATTATCATAAATTTAATGGCCTAACAAGGTTTCATCGCATAATTCATTACAATGGATCCACCGTAGTTCCATGTAAAATGGTTCACCAGTCACCAGTGCGTATATTAAAGTTGGGACCAGTTTTAATGGCCTCAAACTACTACAAATTCAAAGCTAACACTCAAATTATTTTTGAAATAGAAACAGATCCCTGGGCAATGAACCAGTCCCTAGCACTACATATCTATTATCTACTTATATTCAGTACACAATAAAAAATTTAAAGCAATGCCCAGAATAAGCATTCTATATTAATAATTTTAAGTATTCTAAATAAATGTGCTTATAAAACCAGAGACGTATAATACAAGAGATAGGCAACTCGTTCTTTGAGATAAGAAAATACCGGGAAATCTCGTATGCGCCGCGGGATTTCTCACGCGATCAACAACCGCAACTGTCGTCCGCCATTTTGTATCATTGAGATACGGTTGCTTACGTCTCTGTTAATCAACTTCACTTCACAAATATCGAACACTAGCTGAATGCATAAAATTTAGAAAATTATTATTAGATCATTTCGTGTGTGTGCATATATATATTTATATACATACTCGACGAGTTCATTGAAATAAACAAGTAGAGTACTGAGTGGAGTTGCGTTGTAACTTGCGGTGGGTGGGGAAGGCCAGAACTTCAAAACTGTACTCGCTAAAACTCGAGAACTAATTGCTGGATTTAAATAATAAAAGTTATTTTGACTTTGTTGATACATGATTGATGGTTGCCCGAAGTTTCAATGCTCTCAGATTCGATTATATGTCATAATTTATGTTTAAACTGATATCACCCTTAAAGTCTGATTATTCGAGTGAAATTCTAGGCCTAGCAAATACATCAAAACTGTACTCGCTAAAACCTCAGAACTATTAGTTTGATTTACATGATTCAAGTTATTTTGACTTTGTTGATATGTGGTTGATGGTTGCCCGAAGTTTCAACCCTCTAAAATGAGGATAATTACCTCAGAATTCAATCAAAATGGTTACGCTTTAAAGACTGAAAGTTTCACTGCAATTCCTGGCCGAGTCATAACATCAAAACTGTACTCGTTAAAACTCGAAAACTAATTTCTGGATTTCAAAAATTCAATTCTTTTTGACTTTGTTGATACATGATTGATGGTTGCCCGAAGTTTCAATGCTCTCAGATTCGATTATATGTCTTAATCTATGTTTAAACTGATGTCACTCTTAAAGTCTGATTATTCGAGTGAAATTCTAGGCCTAGCAAATACATCAAAACTGTACTCGCTAAAACTTTAGAACTATTCGTTTGATTTCTATAATTCAAGTTATTTTGACTTTGTTGATATGTGGTTGATGGTTGCCCGAAGTTTCAACACTCTTAAATGAGGCTATTTGCCTCAGAATTCAGATTTAAAATGGTTACGCTTTAAAGACTGAAAGTTTCACTGAAATTCCTGGCCGAGTCATAACATCAAAACTGTACTCGCTAAAACTCGAAAACTAATTTCTGGATTTCAAAAATTCAATTCTTTTTGACTTTGTTGATACATGATTGATGGTTGCCCGAAGTTTCAATGCTCTCAGATTCGATTATATGTCTTAATTTATGTTTAAACTGATGTCACTCTAAAAAGTCTGATTATTCGAGTGAAATTCTAGGCCTAGCAAATACATCAAAACTGTACTCGCTAAAACTTGAGAACTATTAGCTTTATTTCTATTATTCCATTATTTTAGACTGTGATAATGTGTGATTGATGGTTGCCCGAAGTTTCAACACTCTCATATGAGGATATTTGCCTCAGAATTAAAATATAAATTGGCTACCCTTTAAAGACTGAAAGTTTCAGTTAAATTCTACGCCGGGTCATAACATTTGTGTTTATTCTATACAAGAAAAATTAAATATGTATATATTTTTTATTCTACTGATTTATTTGACACCTGTAGTTTTTCAAGTAAACTTCGTGATTTATTGGGTATTTCTTTTTCGCAAACACATTGTTTTTTTAATAATGGATTTTTCATTATTGAATGTTATCTGATTGTGCATATTAGTCTTGAAGTGTCACACATGTCAGCTGTAATAAACAATGCATGACCATAAAACTTTTGGTGACACATGTTTCTGATGATATCTATGGACCCATACTGTTCTGGGACCAGTAATTCCCTTGGTGATTGCACCAATTAACATCTAATATCGTAAACAAAACAAATTTTCACACAAGATAGCCACTTGATGTTAACTTCAAAGGCCTGCCAAAAATAACAAAATGTATGACATTGAAAAAAAAATTTGTTAGTATTTTTTTTCACTATGGTACATGTTGATATTAATAATATTATGCGATGACATATTAAATTAATAGATAAGCAACGCGCCGAACATCTATGTGCAGCATTAGTAACAAAATTCCACAAAAAAATAAGAAAATCCATAGATCTATCATCTTTAAGATGATTCAGTCATGTTTTTTTGGTGACATTGTCAGTTTCCAACTGTTGTTTGGTGGAAACAGATTAATTGTTTCCATAATCGGTATATTCACCAAAAGTAATCTTAAATCTAGACATTCGTCATGCCATGAGAGAAAATCTGAGGAAGACGTGATGTAAGTACTAGTGTTATACTCAAAAATAAATTACAGAGAAAAAATATAATTGGCAACTGCATGTCGTGTTTATGTAAGGACAATATATCAACTTCACACCTTCAAAAATAAGTGAGAGGTGTTGACTGATGAACAATGAATGAGGTCTATAAATTTCATTTTTTAAGGAAATTATTTTATGTCGCTAAACAGAATAACCCACATTGTACACAAGCATCAATAAAAAATCGGTCATATTGTATAGTCGAAAACAGCAAAGATATATTAAAGACCCTAAATTCTGACAGTTATGGATCAACGTCTCTAATATATTAAATATAATTATAAGTCTTTTTGTTTTCGATAATGTCACTCGCATGCCCTTTCCGAATTATTCATATATACTGTATAATCGACAACACTATCCGGTCTCGTACCGTGTAGACGTACTATATACCGAACTGAGCGATCACGCTAAATATCGCGATTGACATACGAGATATTGGGAGATTTCGCGTAGTTGCCTATCTCTTGTATTATACGTCTCTGATAAAACTAAAAAAAAATTCTAAAAGATCAACCCATGTTAATTATATGACTTTAAAATGCCAATAAAACTGGCCGTATGTGTCAAAGTAAGAATAAATAGCGAAAATGAAGAGCTGACGTCACAGGCTGGTAGCAGCCTTCTGTCAAAAGAAGGTCTGTGAGTATAAAATACGACAAAAACCTGTTTAGCAACACTGAAGTCTGAACATTCTCTTTTAATAACATTCACTAATACTTACAACACTTTCTTTATTGTCACTTGAAGATGGAGTTATAATAACATCGTCATATAAATCAGCATCTTGGCCAAAATCACCATCCTAGAATAGACAAATATACATATAAAGAATGTAGGACAGAAGCTCCCTGGGCAAGAGCTTTCGTATGATATGCAAAAAAAGATGGGGGAGCCAGTACCTCACTACCTGGGTACTAAAACAACAGGAGAGCCTTAGCCTGCCTTTAACGAAATGGAAGGGGAAGCTTTTGTCCGGATACCACATATAAATAGTTATCAGTGACAAGAAGAAATGAAAGGCAACAATAAATATTGCCATTTTCTCATTTGCATAAAAAATTTTCCTGATTATAAAATATTGAAAATAAATCATAAATGGGGTACAGTATATGAAGCAAAATTAAAAGATGGGGGTGTGAATTGTTTGTGTTCATTTTCAAGGAAAGAGGGGTGAACTGTTTGGAAAAACACGCAAACGGGCGAACTGTCTGTAAGCCGAAAAAATGCAACAAGGACGTTCCAAAGTTCTTCTCCTTCCATAGATTTTGGCCGAAATTACGAGGACAGCGATTTTATCAGCCAAGCAGAACAAAGATGGTGACAACCTTCAAATACAGTTTGAAAATGCATAAATATCCGTAAGTGGTTATTTGTTCAACAAGTGGTTAACTTATTACGCTAATCGAAAATTGGTTAACAATGGCCGTGCAACAAAATCGCGGGACGTCGGCAGAACGTAAAACGAGGATGAATATTTCCGACATCTTAGAATGGATATATTTAAGACAATGTGCATATTGAATTTAATTGTTGCTGCGATCGTATTAAATTGGTAACTAAACAAATAACAAGCGTTTACTTGGTCAAATCCCTCTTCTATATTTTCGTATAAATCGATATCCACGCTCTCCGCCATTTTCTTTTAAGAACGCCCGGATGTAGCATATTCGCGAAATGTTATCTGATGTATGAAAATAACGAACTGATCGGAATCGGTGTAGTCGATCCATTTTCCAGAACGATATGATACCGCATATAATGTTTCAAAGATAAAGGACAGACATGTTTTCTAGTGATTCTACACTTAGGATCTAGATTTAACAATATGTTAAAACAATCAAACCGCCGTCTAGTCTAACCGGCCCCAAAAGTTAAAGACATTGAACCAGGCCAGGAATGCAAGGCATGTGACTTATAGACCAGCAAGACCTTTGTTTCCACAGTAGGGGGTAATAAAACAGACATGGTCATTCATAGACTAGCTTCTGTTTACATAATCAGTTGCTCTATGTTTATAAAAACAACAGGACTTTAGTCATAAACTAAATATCCCTATAAATCAATAAAATGTATGACGCTACTTTTTGAATATGTGTCAAGTCTACATGTAGACGGTGACCTGACAGGATTAATCTGATTAGGGGCAATAAAACAATTAAGAGATTGGACCTCATGTGGATTTTTTTTGGGGGGTCACTTATATAGTGGCTGTTAAATGTCCTAAAGGCGGACTCATTTTCCGTTATTATTTTTTGGGGGTCAAACAGGTCACGACTGAACCGGCTATTTTTTACATATACACATACAAATAATGTAAAACATGAATACTTGTTAACAAATGATATAAAACTGAATACTCATTTTTCGTTATCAAATAATATAAAACATGAATACTAGTTAATAATTATATACAATTATACATGTATAAACAATATGTACATGTGTCCCGTTGTAGTGGTCCATAATTTGCTCGTCTTCCCGGCGGGCAATCCTTGGTTGATACATCGTGGAATATATGTATCTCGCACCAATTAGTTAGGTCTGGTTGATTTTGATAAATTAAATGTCTATTTTGTAAAATTAATACAAACGTATCCTAACACCTTTTATACCTGTTTAATATTTCTAACCAATATATTGTCTCAATTTATATTGTATAAACCAAGGGAAAACATAGTCAGATTATAATAGTTATCTTGCAAAAAATAATTTCATGTATAAATAGAATTATTTGATTTAGAAATAGAAGAAGCATTCAGTAGCATTTTTCATGTATTAACTGTTTTTACATAATCTGGTAATTAAAGCACAACATTCATTAATTACACAAAATGCTTGTAAAAAACAACAGGAAGTTATCCATAAACTAATTATCACTAAAAATCAATAGAATTTATGGCCCTCTTATATGCATGACTAGGTGTCAAGTCTACAGACACTTAACTGACCGTGAAAAGACAGGATTAATCCCATTACGGGCAATAAAACAATTAAGAGATTAGACCTCATGTGGATTTGGGGGGGGGGGGGGGGTCACTTATATAGTAGCTGTTCAATGTCTTTAAGGAGGCTGGTGGCAGTCAGTTCGTTGGCTCTATAGCTGAAAGGAGAATATTGTACTGAATATTTTTGTAAATAACACAATACATGTACTTGAGATGTGAGAAGAACTGTAAAACAAGTTTATGTGAATTATCAGTAAACACAGAAGCTTTGTACAATAAAACCATTCAATCATTATATTGTTGTAAGTAATGTTCAGATAGTTACATTTGAATAGTCATCTATTCTATACATATTACTATTTTTTTTATTTTGTTCATATTCATATTTACCTTTCCCAGGCCTCAAAGATCTTGGCCTGTATCGTCCTGTAAGATTTTCTCTGCATACGTCACAGTCTCATCTCGCTGATCAGGCAGATTTGGCCCTCGATGTCGGTGGCCTCAGTGAATATGTGTCTGACTAGTACGAAGAAAGGCGGCGCCACACCAGCCTGCATGTTGAGACGTATGTGCCAACCTGGAATAATAAAGAATTATATATCTGTTAATAAAATAATTTCATAATCATATCTTGTATTATAACATTAGTTTTTGTACGATTATCAGTAATGACTTGTCTACATTCTTCAAATACCAGACAGACATGTAACAAATGATATATACCATGTTATGTCTGATATGTACCATGTTATATATGATATGTGCCATGTTATATCAGATATGTACCATGTTATATCAGATATGTACCATGTTATATATGATATGAACCATGTTATATAATTATGATATGTACCACGTTATATATGATATATATCCATAACGTAAGTCCCATTACGTACAAACGTTTTGTATTTGATAGGTCCATTAATTCATGCATCGAACGTTTTTTAGGGGAGATCGGTGGTCTAGTGGACTACTGATAGAAAGGTCGTGGATTCGAATATCGGCTCCGTCTGCGGAATTTCTCAGGGACGCTTTTTTCAGTGTTCACATTCCAACTACCAGGCCAAGTACTATGGAATTATTATTATGGAGTATTACAGGAAAAGGGCGAGGCGTGTATCGGTGATTTACACCAGGCACGATGTAGAATCAGGAAAAACTATTCGAAATAAGAGTAGGCCTTAAATGTCCGATTCCCCTGTATCTTCTCCCCTCTCTCTCTGGGACGGCCCTGAAATGACTACAGCTGACGAATGGGTCATTAAACAACATATGCAAATCTAAAACGAACGTCTGATTACTTGAACCATATCTTGAAAGGGAGACTACTATGTTGGTAATGACGCAAATGATTTCAGCTAACGTTATCCCGCTTAAAGACATTTGCTACTATTCCCAGTTTTTTGCACATAAACATGTAGAAAAAAATGAAAATTCTTATATGACTTTTTAAAAAAAAACTTTGCATGATCATAGCTTATGATAACAGAAACATTTTAAGCGAAAATATGGGTTGACGAACTTACCTAAAATCAGCCAAAAATTCTAATTCAAGGACAGAGAACTAAAAAACGAGTTTGTCAATCCCCATTTTTTTTTTTCATTTAAAATGCTTCTGTTGTCGTATGTTATGGCCATGCAAAGTTTTAAAAAAATCAGTCATGAAAGAGTTTTCATTTTTTCCTATATGTCTTAGTGGAAAAAAACCTGGCAAAAACTACGGCAATTAAATGTCTTTAATAATAAACTCCAACATTTTCTCCGTGGGCTGAATCATATAATTTTACACAATATAAACTCATCGACAGAAAAAATATTTTTTACATTGTAATAAAATTTAATATATATAACATGTATATTTTTTCATAAAACGTCCATTAGTACTAGCACACAGAAAATGTTGGCATGGTCAGAGGGGCTGAGTAAAATATGAATTCATGCATGAAAGACGTTATCTTTTTTTAATGTTGCTTTATAAGTATATGGTTATAACTTGCGAACATTAAAGAAAAATATTTATGCAAAATAACTCAGAATTAAATCATTTATGAATTTTGTGTTTATATAATCATCGTTCTATGATTTTACCTAATAAAACTATCTATCTATATATTTGTGCCAGAATGACAATGGTAAATTATGTGGTAGGATGGCATGGTGGACTGACATGTGACTAAGATTCTGTACACAGGACGCTAAAATGTCCTATTTCCAATTATCAACAACCAGGCCGTTTAATGCAGGTTTAAGCACCCGTATCTTAGCACCAATTAGAGTTGATTCATATACTTATATATTTGTACATGTAGTTTATTTATGTATAAAATATAATGATATAAACCTTATTTTGATATTTGATCATATACAGTTTGTCTACTACAGGTCCTGTGTTCAAATCTCTGCTCCGCTATCTGATTTTTCAGGGACGCCTTTTCTGTGTTCACATCCCAACATTCGACCCAAGTAGATTGGATTTAGTAATTCATAGGAAAGGGATGAGGCGTGTATGGATGCTTAACAACGACACAAAAAAGAACCAGGGGAAAATATTTGAAATAAGAATAGGGATATAAATGCCCGGTTCTCCTGTATGAATGGACTGTTAAACAAATAAATAAATACCATATATTATATGCAAAATGTATATAAAGGTTGTGGCAGAAACAGGCATTTTGCGCTGGGATAGATTCTTATATCCATGAATAACATAGCAACACCGTTATTTTGGCTTTTTTCAAATTTATATTTTCGAGGAAACTTGATTACAATGACATTAAACGTTGATTTCTTCCATTAAGATTTGTTTAGACTTTTCATTGCCAAGCAAAACCCTTTTTGAATAGATGATACTCGCCTAATGTAGTCGCTATTTTATCATTCGTTGATTTTATATGTATTTGAAAAGAAATCCCCAATGAGATTATGTTATGAATGCTATCTATAATTTAAACTTTTAATTTGTTAATACTACGAACTCAATAATTTAACTAATTATCGCATGATAATATTTCAATAAACTATTTATCTCACAATGCATCTTCCATTATAGGAGGAGGACCCTTGTTGTCTCCTATTTCTGAAATAATTTACTGCCTGTTTGCAAACCTTCTTATATCTTCTTTTGCCCATTTTCGTGTCATCCTTGAAAAAATTATTCATATTTCACAAAATATAATTCATATGAAGCGTTTGTTTACACAGATTATTTTGTCAATAGATCAGTGTCATAGAACTACTTGGAGATGTCGCCATTTCTATTTGTTTGGGAATCTGTAATAATAACACTTGATCTCTACGCCTCG
The DNA here is from genome assembly GCA_964023205.1 of Lutraria lutraria. Lineage (NCBI taxonomy): Eukaryota > Metazoa > Mollusca > Bivalvia > Venerida > Mactridae > Lutraria > Lutraria lutraria. The sequence continues at coordinate 11,960,032 of OZ026846.1, read as the reverse complement.
TTCATAATACGCTGTTAATGAGGTTCACAACAGGTCGACTGACAGTGATTGGCAAGTGTCAAAATCTTATATTGATCTTAAAACGATGACGATAGTGCAAAAATTCTATCGATCGAACATTATACTGATTAAGTATTTATGCATGTCATAGACGCTTATTTTTATCACTGTTTGCTTTTTCATAATCATTAAATGATTAAAACATTCTGCAAATTGTGCACGCAAATGAATGTCTTTATGTGTACCTTAAAAATTCTTAGGACCAGTCATACTCGCCATAAAGCGTAATATGTTTCAACTGGACCGTAGAATTACAAATAGCGCTGTTATATGATATGTTTCATTTGAATGTACAATAATGTCCACATAAAATACATGAAAAATGGCACAAACAATCTATAAGCGAACACCAGGTCTAACTTTGACGATTCGTTTTGATGACTATAGTGGCATCTTACAGCAACATTTAAGTAACATGGGCAATAGTGGAGAAGGGACCAGAAGTCACGAGTTGACTCAATCGTAACTACTCGGGCATTTCCATAACTGAGAAATATATGTCTCTTGCATAAGTGTAGAGTTACACATTTTGGTTATGCGGTCTCCTGTCAATACTTTTCACAACAAGGTACTCGTTTTCATGAATCATCCTCAGAATTATGTGGACTTTCAAACGTTTTTATCGTTCGCGATTGATAAAATGGGCATCAAGTTCCCATTGAAAGAGAAACAGGTTGTTTACGTCGTTGGATTCCCATGACGGAAAGTAGCCCGTGAACAACAACAAAATGGCGGTCTGCCTATTATGTCCGAGGCACTTTCTTTAGACAAACGCCGAGGAATTCCGACTGGAGTTGACTTGATGACTGATCAGGTTGGCTAAAGAACGAACACGCGAAAAAATGAACAAACAAGATATTTCTTGTTTACTGAATTATTTCACTTGAGCCCATTATAGTATAGTTTACCGCATTTGAAACTAACTTGCATGTGATGTTCTGGTTCCTGAAGTATTCAATGCACGGCAGTGATATAACTGTTCCCGATCAAATACCAAAATCGTATTAATTATGAACTATTCGGGTAATTATACATGATGGTCCATATCCGTTAGGTGATCATGCACACATGTTTTACGGAATTGTCATACGAGTTGTATTGCCTGACATCCAAGCACGGCTTATCATCTGTGAATAAATGACTGCATGGGCATTCTTTCTTTGCATCAATAAATTTGCATCTGCACCAACACAGCAAATCGCTGGATATTTTTTTTGTTTTTTTTGTTTACTGTACCAGCTATTAAATCAAACTTATATAAATGGTACATTGAAATCTGTACAGTTTGTGAATTACGCATGCGTGAATATGACTGGCTGTCCATGCGCCGTAACGTAATTGTTATGTTGTAGTTTTCCGACCGATTACATTTTATTTGTAGTGGCAATTAAAATCGAAAACAACGGCGATCAAATATGTGTCAGTATGGTATTCGGTTAAAATTTATGATGTAAACACAGTCCAATGTTTGTCTGTGTAATTACACTTTGTAAACACTCAATCATTACTCTCGATTTTGTTAGGCAAACGTTTTGACAGTTCGCCAAACTTATCATGTTCAACTATCACAGACAGGAATAACGTTATAGTCATATCCATAGAATTTGTCAGCGATCGTTCATACAATTTAACCATTGCTGTACGCCAACTTACAGAAATCAAATTTGCTATTTGAAAACTTGAGAATCATAGATTAACTGAAATGATAATTTTGGTGCCAAGTTCGAAATTGGAAAAAATGTTGAAAGCGTATCCAGCAGAGTCATTGCATACCAGTCCTCTGAGACCGCCAGTTCTGCACTTGCAGCTGGCACATCTACTAATAGGAGTAAAAAGGTTAGTCTGTGTTTGTTACCAAAAAAAAACCAACGCCAAGTCTATTTTCTTAATAATTTCACAATCGCCATAGTTAATGAATATCCTCTCATATTGTAGTGTTTTGGTGTCGCGCATATCTTTTGACATTACTTGTAGTACAGCATACTTAACGTAACGTGTGTTGAACCAATCTCTATCCATCTCTATCAACGTCTTAGCTATTCTAAGATTGCGGCAAATGATATTATAAGTTTTACGACTAAGTGCTGGAGACAAAGGAGGTCATAATTTACAAGAAACTTTTACAAGAATGTTTTTATCTGTTCAACTTAGACGGAAACTGTTTATTTATATACATGTATAGTAATACATAATGTAATTAGGATGGTAAAACGGAAGCAAAACGTTGAATTTGAACGCAATCGTGAAAAAATAATTTAAAAAATGCCCATTATGAGTCAAACAAAAACCTGCATTTGAGTATTAAGGGAATTAAAGGAGACTTCTTGAACTACTTTTCAGGTGTTAGTTTACAGAGATGTTTGTGTTTGTGACTGATCAGTGATGAAATCTATGGACAGAGATTGGTGTTGTTTACCTGCTTTAAAATTGTTCACTTGAAATTTCCTGAAGTTGTCTGATGGAATGCCTGTACAACGTCATGTCTCGAGATCAAGACAACAGTAAGGCTGTGAACGTGGAAATGTTGCTATCATATAATTGTCAATAATGGCTCGTCACTTAAAACTGAGAAGTAAACTACTACATGGTCTGTTATTTAGCAATTTCTCATTATTTCTTCTTTCAATACATAACGACCCGCCTGTGTGGTCGAGTGGTTATGGTCGCCGACTTCAAATCACTGAAAACTCTCAATGATAGAGAGTTGAACTCGTGGGTTCGAGCATCGCTACCGAACATGTCTCTTTATGTGAGAAGGTATGCACTTGCTTATGGAGGATGGGGGTCTAGTACTGGTTCTTCCCAGGAACTATGATTAGGTGAATTATCCGCCTCATATGAATCTGACTTTTGAAAAGGTGCGTAAAACTCGATATAAACAAAAAACTCAATTTATATCGTAGACTTACGTTTTATAGTGCATCATGCGCCTTGGTGACCATTATGAGAACTACAAGTCTGGTCCATAACGGAAACCAGCCGTATCTAGATTGATGCACCTTTCTTAAGTCAATTACATGTATTGTATTTACATGCCCCACTAGATTGTCTTTAAGATATCTGTGTTCGCTGTAGATATGGTGGACTTTTGGTGGACGACTCAGCTTTTCCAAGGACTTATATACATACATGCATGTATATATAAGTCCTTGGCTTTTCGGAGAATAATTAAAACACGACAAACAATATTTTTCTAACTTAATAATTTTATTTATTCATGTCAACAGTATTTGCTGATTAGTTTTACTACAAAAAACACGAGAAAAAAGTGCCATAAAAAGATAAAATATTAACAAGTCTTTGTAAGGTGATTAAAACGTATCAACTCATGATTACCGTATAAATACTGGACGTTCTCAGTCAAAGTAATTGTATAGACTCTATGTCAGAGTAAGCTATTTGTCTAACTATGCAAGTAATACTGAAATATCCGAAATGTTCGCAAAAGGTCAAACAAACACAATTTTGTATACTGAAGACTACGTATCGACAATTCCTCTTTCGTTTGTGGTACGAGAACACATCTTCTTCTAGCTGTCGTTTTTCAGGATTTTTCCCTTCTACAAACAATTTCACAATACTAGTAACAGGGTTGTCAATATATGTCAATATTTCCATCATATCTTACAAGATTTCTCTAACAAGTATGATACACTATTATGCACACCCCACTCCCGATTGTGTATATACAACATGTACTATCAAGAATACATTGGAAACGAACATATCAAGAGTTCATTGGGAATCAACGTAAACAACATGTATTATGGACCAGCACTAATATAATTAAGAATTGTTTAAGTCTTAAAAATGGACATACATTTATATGGGTAATGTGGCTTCCAATTCTTTGTGTAAGAGTACCAATTAACTCGTTACAGCACAATTACATATCGATGTTTCTAATTACATGTACAAACAATATTACCCTACGTTCAAGCTACAGCATTATTAACACATAAATGTCCCAAAAAACTTGCAGCATTCTGTGCAAGAGATAACATAAAATAAATGCAATAAAACATTTTATACAAGATTATCTACACTATCATATTAATCAACACAATTATTCGTTTTAAACACTTAATACAGAATTATTCCGTTTTGATCCATTTATACAGAAATTGTTATCGTTTTAAAATCACAAACTAGGCATACTTTTATGACACGCAGTCAAACGATAAAAATACACACTTATATTGTTTATATAGGTAATATTTGCCATAGATTCAGATTGATTTGTTAATGTAATCTTTCCATAGCAACTAATTATGTAATATTCCGGAATGCTTGTTGATTCCGATATAGAACAATATCATTACAATCATGTCCTACAATTAGCTACATTTCTAAAATACATCAGCGGTTTACTTGTACCAGTATATCTATGCGAGATTTTAGATGCATTATAAATGTAAATTTATTTCATAGAAATGTGCAAAAATGGATGAAGACTGACAAATCAAGATCATTATGACAGCAAAATATGCTGAAAAGTCATTAGGTACATCAACAAGAATATGCAAGAACAGTTAATGTGTTTTTTGCATTCCTCAAGGGCTTTTGTATATTTACACAAAGTCTATATTAAAATACAATAAAATGCAATAATATAACATTAGAAAGGTTTTAACAAAAACAAAACATGTTCGTTTTGCATTTTCGTTTCATTTAAAAAAATATTTCTTTTATTAAAGTTGGTTGGCATCATTATAATGTACATTGTAGTTTCAGTTTAGTTCCAAAATGTTATCTTATAGATCTCATAGCGCTTTTGACTTCATTTGAGACCGATTGTGGAGTTGCTTCTGAAATGCAGACCAATAATAGAGCATAGCTAACATAATTTATCACAAAAGCATTGTACTCAGACACTGGTGTGTGTAAGTATAAAACATGTTACAGCTATATAATACGGTGAAATTACCTAAGGATGAATGAAGGGGCGAGAGTTTATTGTCTTATGTAGAAAATACATTAAAAGATGTCCATTCATCTGTTGTTTGAAGTACTGTTACTGAAGGAATGAAGTCCTAGAGACAGGAGAACAATTATCTTCTATATCTTCACTGCAGCTCGTTTTCAACAAATGAGACGAACCGTTTCGCTTTGATAAACTTTCTTCTACGCTTGTGAGGCAACTCCTTGACAATCATAACCTTTCCGTATCGCTCGTAAGAATCGTTTGAATTCACTATCATTAGCATCTTCGCTGAGGAAGTTAATGACATAACGTACGCCTTCCTTGCGTCCCATAATAAACAACTTATTTCCTTTCGCAGCCTTCGTACAATCGCATTCGGATCCTCCTCCTATGACAGGCTGCAACTTGCGTATATCACGCTTAGATAAATTTTCTTGCTTATAGAAGTCCTTCGCTTTTAATTTCTTCACAACCAGTCTTTTATCTCCATTCGGATCCATTTTGACTTTTCTGACTTTCGTTTTCATCACTGCAATCGATAGATTAATACATGTACATTGAACACATATCTTTCAAATTGTTGATTTTGATACTAGTAGGCAAGAGAAATTTTAGCGAAAATAAAAAATATCACATTTGAAACTATACGATGTTTACAATTTTATATAATCGCTTCTATACTGAATGAGTCAACATATTAAATAGATAACGGTTTCACTTTGTACCGTTCTTTTACGAATCATTGAAAAGAATAAGGAACATAATTACACCATGCCAGTGGGTTTAAGCTATTGTGATGTAAGCATCATGTCTGTTGTGTGGTCGACATGTTTGAACATTGCTTCAACAGAGTACAGTTTTCAAAAGCCTGAACAAAGCACACTCACAAAGGGATATTCATTATAAGAAGAGGGTACAAATGTTTTCAGAACAAACAACCACTTACCAAAATGTGCGTCACAATACTTTTCTATCAAGTTTTCGAACACCAATGGCTGTTTACAAGGTATACAACCAATACCAGCTGCAAGAAATAATAAGAAATAAAATTCTTCTATTATGATTTATTAACAGATGCCGCATATTTTTCATTTCTAATAGATAATTAGAGACGTTGAGACCATCTGAGACTCTCGATCCGTTAATTTAAACACGTATAAATTATATTGTTTCTAAATCGTCGTATTAAATGTTGATACAAAGTTTCACATTCAATACTATTTATGCATGCTTTTCATAGAAATAAGGAAGTATATATTATAAAGAATTAAAAACACATTATCAAATGAAAAATAAATACCAGAGAACTTACCGATTTCAGACATTGGATCTTCTTTGTCTTTCTTATCTTTGTCTTTATCCTTCTTTTTCTTATTCTTCTTTTTCTTTTTGTCCTTCTTACCAGCGTCTGTATCTGGACCGCTCTCGGTTGGAGATGGGCCATTTATACCCAATCCGCCAGTTGTATCCGTTCCGGGAATATCTTCAATTTGGAGTACACAATCATGTCCTTTACGCATTGCCCGGATGGCACGCTTGAACGCTTTGTCTCTTTCCCAGTTGCCGATGTAAGTGATGTCATGTTTACCTTCGTTCACTGACGTCATCACCAAGGAGTATTTGCCAGGTTTTTCAGCCGGACCACAATCACAAGACGCGCCTTTACGTATTACCAGTTCTGTGCTTTCAATCTCCTGCTTTGTAAGGTGTTTAGGCTTTGGTTTATAAAACTTCATCTTGCCCTTTATGACAAGACGCTTGTCGCCATTGTTTTCATTAATGACGTTCTTGATTTTGACTTTAATGACTAAAATGGAAATATCAAAAATTGCCAATAATTAAATTATTATCCTCCATCTACTTTCAACATTTCTAAATACAAATAATCGTAGCATCCTCATTAAATCGTAGTTGTAAATGTTTCTTTTCAATTTAAGGACTATTGCTGTATCGTCGTAAGTTTTATTTCCGAGTGCGTACAATACAATGAAGGTATTTTTGCATCAAATGAAAAAAGAGAGTTCTTACAAGCGCAAATGAATGACAAACTAACGATTCCTCAAAATTTCAGTTGAACAAAAGTTAACTGTCTGTTCACCAGAACTTGATAATAATAGAGACAAATTCTACACATTTAATGTAAGAAGAATGTGACATATACGACCATTCTATTATGTATATGACGTAGTTTTGTTTCAAGTGCACTACTTATATGAAATAAACATTTACAGTTGGAGCATCGCAGACAGTAATAATCTCACAAAATTGTCTCAGTATGTGATAAATGCAATTATTTTCGTTACTTATTATCAATATCATTTGCTTGTGCAATATCCAGACAACGAGCACTTACATTTACCTACTGGGGAAATGCTTTCTCTTAATTTACAAGATGTTAATTCGTAAATGTAACGTAAATCGTTTTCGCTACGTAAAGTTTGACAGACAATTGCTCATCGGCCGTGGAGCACACATTTCATAAACAAACGATTCTCCTCTTTTACCCATTCACATGTCTGGCGTTCCATAATTTCTAATTACATCCTGGTTAGTTGCCTAATTGCCAATTACTAGAATACTCCCATCTTGTTTGTTTCATTTATCTAGTTATCTATCGTTACAATGAATTTGTTAGGCTTGTGAAGCCTCATATATCTCAGTACGGTTTGGTGTGCTAAGAAAAAAGTATTTTTCTGCTCGTGTCTGTCATAGAAGACATTCAATTCATTATCGTTCGTACAAAGTTGTAAGTGGTTGAGACATATAGTGTTAAAGTTTTTCAGTATTCTATGACACACAGATAAATTTTCCTTTAAAATAATGGCTTGACTTTATGTGCTTTACGAACGCCATCCATTAATAAATTATGTAGCACACCGTCAAAGAACTCTGATATTGTAGCTTAGTAGAAACATTATATACTAGTATGATAAACGTATCATTCGATTTTGTTTAGTTATCATACATTCCCACTTTAGTTCAACTTCGCACGGTTAGTCTTGATTGAATTTATCAGTAATTATAATGTTCGTTGTTTTTGGCACATTTCTGTACTAAATCCTGTTGCTAACTGTACTAGTTATCTATTATAATTAGGTTATAATGCAGACTAGTTTATTGGCAAGTTTTAAGATAACTTCACATATTTAATTATACATTGACATACCACTGGATACCTATACTGTTTGTTAGTATGACAAATGATTTACCAGATGTTTATATCAATACACAGGGAGCTATGTATCTAATCCCACCTAGACTACATTGTGAACTTGGCAGAACACAGCTTGGCATCGTACGTTTCATACAAGAGCAACAAGCTAAATATTCAGGAAGTAATTTTATGTTTGAAACATTCAGCCTTGTTGAACACTCTGTATTTATTGCCAATATTTTAGTTTACTGCGTCTGGTTTTGAGAAACAGACATTTTAGGATTTTTAGAGGATATTATGTGGTTTAAACACGTCGTTTTCATTATAAGTAAAATCAGATTCTGTACGCGTGAAAATATTCCCTATAACAAGAATCCGGGTCAGTACGTCTGGGACGGACTTTTTAAGGGAGGAATTTACTACTTTCTGCAAATTTGTTCGATAATTTCAATTCCTTTGATAATGATGTCTTGTCTAGACATTGCAAGAGTCTACATTAAAACACGTTAATAATCATGATACATCGTAATAGTTCAGTCGGTACTTCCTATATAATTACTTCGAGGTAATCTGCCTCGTACATGGACAACGAGTTTTGGAAGCTGAACGATAGTTCAGCTTTCCATAGCCGTCACTCATTCGGCGCATGAATTATGCTGCGGACCTAAGTACTACTTTTTTCTACATCCGCCATGCAATAGATAATTTAGTTCCATGTTGCAGTGAAAGTCTATATAAGTTCAGTTTCCATGAGTACCTCCAGTACTTTGATTTTCTACAAATCTACAATTAATAGGCTAGATTTTTTTCGAAGCACTTCTAATGAAAATGAGAGAATGTGAGGAATTATAAACTTAAGATTTTACAGTTAGACGCCGTTTATGGTCGCCCCCCCCCCCCCCCCCCCAAAGGGGCAGTCGGTATAAACAGTAAACAAGACTCTATCTGGGTTTGTACCTTGTTCTAGATAATACATGATAATATGTATATAATACAGTATTATTCTCAATGCAGTAAGATATTTTCTTATACACTACAATATTTCTCAATCATAATGTAATTTATGGACGTATGAATATTTAACTTCCTAAGAATGCATTAATATACATTATACAATCACTATAACGTACAATTGTTTAATATACCAGTATTGTATTTAAATTGGTGTTTAATTCCCCTATTTTCTGACAGTAATATAGTTATTATAATAACATTTATAATTATACATGTATCTATTTACATATTTAATACGTGTTTGTTTGCTTTTTAAATTGAAATTTGACGACATACTTTAAAATAATTTCGCCAATACATTTTGTATATGTACATGAAGTTCGCGTTCACAAACAATTTAACGCGAACAAAGTTATAAGAAATAATGATGAGAATATGGTACACTCATCACTTTAACAAGTACTTACTGGCCATGTTTTGTGTCAGCTAGTTAGAGTCACTATATTCATTCAAGAACTTAAAGGCATGGATGGTTCCTAATCGTAACTTAGTAATTTAATTTAATTTACACTTTGGTTTTCAGCATTATTCATTAATATAGTTTTTGTATTTGTAACAATCATAACACGATAACGCAATTATCACTAAACCACTCTGAAGTACGACAAAACGCTATGTTTTTTGTGAACATTATTTTCGTATTTGAATTCTCAATTATTCTCCAGGACTGCTACCTCACATGTAAAATCTGTCTTGTCCCGGTGTGATTCAAACATAGTCGTGCGAGGCTGGTGACTACTATAGAGGTCCCTGTGTAGATTAATTAATTGCACACTCAAACATAGAATGGTTGATAGATTTATACGTACCTTTATCAGACCAACAGTAGCTGTCTAGCAAACTCTCAAATGTTAAAGGTTTTTTACAAGGTTCACACTCATTGGCTGCTGAAAATAGGAAAGTAAATATATTGACACTGAAAATAAAAAATACCACGGCAGCAAATATAACAATATTTGAATATTACACATAAGCTTGTTGTGACAAAAATATTTACCGATAAAATCTAACCATTCAGGAACATAGCTATACAATTTTGATAGCATGACTGGAAATGTCCAGGGGAAAATCTGGATTAGATTTACAGATTACGTTTTACTCGAATTAGTCAAAACATTTTGTACATGTAGTCAAGTTCGCCATTCTATGTTGGAAATAATCATTCATAAACTCATTAAATAGAGACTTGATAAATAAGCATAAACATATCTGCTTTGGCTTACAATGATGGACGGTCAATGTGTACTCCAACCGTTACAATTGCATGTTAATTAAAATTAATACAAAGCACATTGAAAGTGCTAGCAAAGGTAACTATCTGATAAGTTTGATGGATAATTCTTTCCTGCTAAAAACACAAGAATTGATACCTCTATTGCTGAAGTTATATTTGAACACCTTGTGTCGAATTTCACAAAATGGTATATTCGTACATGTATATATGGAACATGCTTTAATTAAATGGATATATATCATATAACAGCCATACCGTGCAAACAAACAAACATTATGTACACACATATTAATCCTAAATATTTCGGATGCGATTTTGAAATATGTGTTTCTTACATTTTGGCGAACATTACTTATAATTATCATGAGTGCAATTTCTGTTTTTTTTATAACGATTGGTAACAATTTACGATCATTTCTAGTCTGTAAGATGCAGTAAATTAAAAAACAAAACGAGAAGATACTTAAGAAAATGTTGCAACTTACAACGTTTTCAATTATTAGATAATATTATATTTAGCAAGTGTTCCTATCCAACTGTACAACATTGTTCATGACAAAAATACGGCAAATTCTTGTCAGGTAAACACATTGTACATTCTTGTCTATTATTTATGTAATTTAATAAACAAGGTTTTAATTGTGGTGTACGTCAAAAAAAGTTAGGCCTCTAGCTTGAGGCAAAGAATATCACCAGACAGGAAAATTAGTCTCATATGTATGCATCTGTATACAAGGTATTAAAATGAATTATCTATAAGGAACTTATTATAAAAGCTGACGTATTCGTCTGTGAAATAAATGCCTCAAGTGGTTGTGATCTGGGAATTCTCGAACAGACAAATTAAGAGTCAAAGTCAACTACATTAACGATAAACTGGATATTTCATTTCAGTTGTTGAGAGACGTAGAATGCTTCATACAAGACCGTTTGTTCATTTTTAAACTGACGTTTTCCATCAAGTTTAGCACATTTAGATGAATTGAACAAATTTCAATAGAGACAATTGATTCTTACTTGATTGATATGTATATACAGCGGTACAATAGAAACAGACCGATTGTGTAACTACAATGTATATGTTAACATACTCGTACTATCAATGTGTCCATATTCTGGTGTAAAAATGATTAGTCGCGAAAAAGAGTGAAAGTCGCGAAAACTGTTACTTTGTGGAAAACGTTATTTCCAGAATGTTAATATTAATGCTGGATGAACACAGCTGAGGCACGAGAGTTTCAACAACTGTTGTAACGTTTCTCCACCAAACCGTACTAATCACTCACATCAATTATTTTACACGACAGAATGAATTACCGTGTCAGCTCCATGAAATATTAGCTGTTAGAAAACTTAATTAACACCAAGTGCCCAACGTATAACATCGGATCAATTCACGGTTAACAGAAGAGACAATGTATATGACCAATGGGTAATTTACTACATAGATCATTTGTCTCGTTCTAATATACCGAATTTGCACTCTAACCTACTTTTTTGGTTTCATTAAACAATTAGTCAAAGGCTTGATTCTTATATACATAATCCTTATGCAAGGTGTTTTCTAAGTTCAGAAATGATCAAACAGTATTTAATACGTAAAATGCGGCCATATAAATGTTAATCAGTCAGTTTAAAAAATCAATATAAAATATTCCTGAAGATAACTATAATACATGAATTAGATAAATAAGTTGTTTTAGAAAGAAATTATAATGACTATGTTTCACAATCGGTTATTCGGTTATATGGTTGATATGAAACCACACTGAATAATCCATGTATCGTAAACTGCACCTATATTCTATCCTATAATACAATATAAACCCTGGTTAATAATCCAACGAGTGCTTTATTCCAAGAAATTAACATAAAACTTATTAAGATCTTATATCAAAGGAAATCGACGATAGCATAATGTGTTTGTAATTAAAAATAATTACCTGGTTAATGTAACACAATATACGTGTTAATTTTCTAAAGTGTTACTTTTTTGTTATTAGTAAACAAATAAACATTTCATAACAGAGTTATTAAAATAAAAAAGTAAAAACAATAAAATTCTCATCAAAATAAAACAGAACCAGTTGAAAATAATCAAGAATTTGTTACGTAAATCAGTCGGTTTAATGGATAAAGTGTTTGAAAATAAGTTTGCCAAAAAATGTTAGTCATGTGGCGAATACAAGATATATATTTTCTATCTCTATTGGGGAGAAACGTACATTGCAGCTGTTCGATTTATACTAAATAAATCAGTTCGCGGTGTGATGCATTAAAGCGACCGTGTCATATTTTTTTTAGAAAAAAGTCTGTATCTAGTGCCTGCTAGGTTGACTTGTATATGCCGTACGTCAAGTTCAGCAAGTTAAATATAGTTCATTAATGATTTTGAAACATACTACATGTACTGTATATGAACAGTTTTATTCGAGAAAAAAACGAACTATAAATAACTAACATGTTTAAAATCAGTACGTCAGGTATATGGACTAAAATGACTGGAAATGACATAAGTGACCATGTAAGGATCCACATTTTTATATCATATCACATCTGAACTGAAAAAAGAATGCCAAATTATTGAGCGTAGCAGGACACAATTAAACTGCATTTTTAAATAGTAAAGACTGTATTTGGCATCTCAATTTTCTGTGCATGTACCTATAGAACAGCAATAATGATCGAAAATCCGTGACACGACTGCTTTAAAACCCGACAAGAAGATAAATGTATTAAAATGCAGTTAGTTAGTGTTTGGAATTTTGTAATTAGTATATACGTATAGACATTATCTCAATATGATGGGAAAACTGCCAATAACCTGGTTACTGAAATATTCTCTGCGAAAGTTATATGTTCAAATTGAACCGTCATGAAACACCATAAATATGTGTATTTACATCGTTTTATTTCATAGGACAATACATGCGATACAACCTTCCTTATATTGGAAATAGATAATATTATGTAAAAACGTTGTTTTAATGGAGAGAAATATTGTCATCTGTACATAGATGTTACTTACAAATCCATGCACTTCTGTCTTAATGGAAGCACGTGTATCGTCAGAAGTGGAAAAATAGCCTTATTTGACTTGGTGTAATTTTGTTGGAGGGGGGGGGGGGGGGGGGGGGCAACAACATTGTACGAAATATTCATAAACATATTTGATACAGTTTAGCTTTTTTATAAATAAAATGATACATTTGTTATCAAACTAATATAAGCGATTACGTCACCACAAACGTAAACATGCATTTCTGAATTAATAACAAGTCAGTGATAATTCGAACAAGATTCGCAGTGCCAAAACATTATAACCAATCGTTAAACTCGGTTAATTTCGGACAATTTCGCGACCCAATCAAAGGTTGTCGCGAGTTCGGTCGATGTTTACCGAACGACATAGTGTTTGTGATGACGTGAACGCAAAAATATGTTACGCAACCTAGGGAATCTACATAACTACAAGGTTATGGCGGACAATAAAAAGTAACTAAAAGTAAATATATAATTATAATTATAAATACGTTCAAATGAAATAAATAAAGATGGTGAAAGTGATGGTGACTTACCAGAACCGGTGTTTGGCCCGCGACCTTAACAAAATATATACAATATAAGTGAGTCTGATGACGGTGAAAAAGCGCACAAGAAGGCGATACAATAGAGCAAAGAGCATCTGACCAGAAACAAGAACATATATTATAGCGAGATGCATATGTTTGGTTAGTTCTGTGACTTTCTTATTCTGTCATTTATTTCTATTCATAATCCTAACGCCTCTATCCAAATCGTAAAAAATTACGATTACGACATTTATGTTTTTAAATACAAATTTCTGTGCAAACGCAATTATTGGAATTTCCGTGTCTCATGTTCCATACAGAATGGCAAGTAATTGCATTTATTACCATCTTAGAATGACTTATTCAAAATCTAAGAATAAAACATCATTAAGCTTTAAACCACTTCTTCCAGAGAATGAAGACATTCAGATATTTATGAGGCAATTGAATGCAGACAGAGCACGCTTTTGATACAGAACTAACCATAGTTGATGCTGATAGCGCAACACATGATGACAAAGTAGATGATGTACATGAGAAATGTGATGTGAGTATATACATAACAGAATACAGAGAAGGACAAAATATAGTGAGTGAGTGAGTAAGTAGAATCATAGAAGCCGAGATAAGTGATAGGAGCTCAAGACAGTGAGAAGTGCAGACAATCATATACATGCACAAGTTCATAGAACATTGGATTCATCAATCAAAAACGATGATGCTGGAAATTCTGTAACAAATATAAGAATTGGAAAAAATATCGAAGTGTTTAGACTGTTTCATATTCAATAAGTTTATGATACAAGCCCGCAGTAGTTCCTGGAATAAATAACTTCATGTCATACCATGTAATAAACTATGAGGGACTTTTTAACATGAACAATAGTGGGAAAAGGATAACTCATAAAACACGGTATCAGGTCAATGATACAAAATACACTAGTTCCTTTCGATACATTGGCTTGTATTTTGTCGGTCGTTTAATATTATCTGATTAAACAATTAACATTTGCATGTAAAAGCAGATTATCTGACATTAAATGAAATATTATTAATATTCCAAATTGCTTATATTTAATTCCTTAATCTTTGCTGGCAGTAGAAAGCGAAAATGATTAAAAGATTACATAACATTTACAGAAATACAAATGTACCTGTTTACCGTATTATGAAATATACTCTATTCTTTCCTTTTTCCTTTTTACATTTTGAAAAAGTCATGACATCGAAGATGGCCATAAATTGAGCAAAGATTAGCTAATTTGAAGGATACATTTCAAATCATGCTTATTTCTGATATCATATTATAGACAAGATATCACAGAATATGCAGTGGAAACGTCCAGGGAGCGAGTTAGCGATAGGACGGCGTCAATAAAAATAAAATTGTTTTGATAAAATAACACCTGAAAAGTTTGTGATATCGGAAACATCAAAGACATTATTAGTCTAATTATTTCCCACGTGGTACAAAGCAATCCCTTAATTACAGCAGTATGGCGTAGAACGTAATCTTTCATCTAGTACCGCGCACTTGCTTCCCTGATGTCAGAGAATCAATAAGAAAGTAAAAAAGAAAGTAAATTGATTGGAAAACCAGGTTCTCCTGACGGAAGTACGACCTTCCTTCAGTAGTCTGACAAGATAGACGTATGCTATGAGACGTATCGACGTTGCTATCAGACTCCTAGTTCCAGTGCTTATATGAACGCTCGTAAAAACGTGTCTAATATATTTCTTATGATTTTGCAGGTTGATATTATCGCCTGTGGGTGTTAAAGTTGCATCTCGTGTATGTAATACATGTAACAATGGTTGATAGGAACGCAGTCCTGCCGTGTATTCGTTCATTCAAATTTCACATTAAAGCGACGGTATCTAAGAAATGTTTTATGTTTCACCATTAAGTTTGTTTACAGACAATTTCAGAAGAGGATCAAACGCCTCAAAATAAGCGAATGTGTAATAAAATGATAGTTTAAGATATAAATCGATTTTCTGGCAAAATGAATCAATTGTACGAATCAGCGTCTATACAGTTAGATAAGTTTCCCCCATATTGAGATCCTCCAGGAAGGCTTTCACGGGATAATAACTTAATACTTTTCCTTTTGTACTAGATTAGTAAAATTGTTCAAAGTAATAACTACAAAGGAACATTTTCGTTTTATGTTAGTCATAAATAGTTAAAATATTTTGGGCGTACCTGTCTATATTGATTTTTTTGTATTCCGATATTATGTGAGAAATATGGGATTTTGCACGAATTTCTCCTAAGTATAATATTTAATAAATGCAATTGCCAAGACTGTATTCTTCAGGGGCTATAACTGTTTTAATGTGCTCGTTGTAAACAGCATCGGCGAACTAGGTTTAGTGGTTTTATATGGCACGTATGAAGTGTTTAAAGTTTATCATAACGTCTTAATTTTGTACTAAGGTTTTGGTTTAAAACGAAACTTTTCGTACAGCGCCACGTGCACCGAATTTGACTTTTGTAAACGTGATATAGATAATAACATCACGAATCAAACAAATATGGAATGAAATATACAATTTCAGCACGAAACATGATATACAATAAAACATGATACACGAAACAACCGAGGAGGATCGCCCTGGATATTGTCTATAACCAACAAACTTGGACCGATAATGTTGTACGCACAAAAGTAGCGAATACAGCTCTTGAAAAAGATCACCAATTAGTACAGCAGAAACACACAACGACCAAACATACAGAAGATACAAACGCATCAAGACAACAGAGAAAGTATGGCATATAATTAATACAGCCTTGACAGTGATAGGATCATAAATGCTTTATGTGTACTTCAATTTAACTGTTGTTAAGATTAGTTGATACCGAATTTAAAAACCACCTGCATAATACATGGTAAATAATAATTTGATGAACCCCGCCATCGAGACATAAAAGTAACTGAAGAAATTGAACACCAAGCGATAAGTTATGACTAAAACCAAAATAGAATCGGTGTATGCAATTTATGAATACTTTGATTCTGAATTAAAATGAACTGTCTGCAATCAGTAATAGATATTAATGTGTTAGATCATAATAGATAATTCACAAAAAGGCAAGAAAAAAGAAAAACGCCTAAACTATTTGAGGAACAGAAAAAAGCCATTTATTTGCCATGTTAATGGACATAACAAGTGGAAACTAATAACATGACTTTTCAGCAGACGTCTGCGTAATATGTAGTTACGTGCTCAAACATTCTGAATGCGTATCGCGTGTCAAAGCTTCGAATTTATTTAAGTTTGACGTAAATTGGATACAACTGAAGTATTTAGTGAATAAACAGGTGCTTAAGAAACACCGTCAAGCAGCGATAAGACAAATATTGACTGACAATATTGGAGAAGAAAAGAAAACTGTTAAATCAATTTAATTCTTATGATTAACAGACAATCTTTTAACAGTTTTCGTGCGTAAATGATGTGAATACTAATCTTAAGATTGACAGACTGGCAACATTTTTCTGTCCAAAAAATTCATATCATGAAGGGTGAATTAAGTAAAAGATAACAAAATTAAACAACACAAGTATCGCTAAATGACAAATTATGGAAGCCACTAGGGTCTTAATAGCTAGCTCTATGCATGTGTATTATCATACACCGCAAACCGACGTATTGTTAACAAACATTAAGGCACATAACGATAAGTATTTCTTGCGAAAATTGATTGCGATCGAGCTAATCTGTAGATAAAGCGAAATTTGTTACTTTCGTGACTTGATTATGTGTTATCTACCTGAGAATCGATGTAGTACGTTGAAAGTTTGATAAGTAGAGATTTCTTAATCAACTGCTTTTCATCAGTCGATCTTTCTTTTCATCTATTACGTAGTTAGTTCATCAGTGCATGCATAAATGTACAGAGAAGTTATCAATATATCTGCTGTATAATTAAAATCATTGATAATACGGCATATGCAAAATGTATAAACCCACTTGCGTCGTTCGCTTTTTTGTTATTTGATTTTTCATGTTGCACTGAAAAACAACTCTTTAAGATTACTATATGGTCTAGTAAAGTCGAGATTATGAACAGAGAAATCATGATTTTTGAATAGTTTTAAAGGCGGGGTTTTAAAGAAGATACGATGAGAAAAGTTTCGTATTTAAACAGACGGCCGAAGACGTGATAAGCCATACTAAAGGAAGTGGTGAAACTCAAATAAAAATAAAAAAATAACATACACCAACAAACTTTCACCTACAATAAAAAAAAGATTAACTGAATGATGCGCAGTTTTGGTAGGTCCTTGGTACTATGATGCGCAGTTTTGGTAGGTCCTTGGTACTATAATGCGCGGTTTTGGTAGGTCCTTGGTACTATGATGCGCAGTTTTGGTAGGTCCTTGGTACTATAATGCGCGGTTTTGGTAGGTCCTTGGTACTATGATGCGCAGTTTTGGTAGGTCATTGGTACTATGATGCGCAGTTTTGGTAGGTCCTTGGTACTATAATGCGCGGTTTTGGTAGGTCCTTGGTACTATGATGTGCAGTTTTGGTAGGTCCTTGGTACTATGATACGCAGTTTGGGTAGGTCCTTGGTACTATGATGCGCAGTTTGGTAGGTCCTTGGTACTATGATGTGCAGTTTTGGTAGGTCCTTGGTACTATGATGCGCAGTTTGGGTAGGTCCTTGGTACAATGATGCGCAGTTTGGTAGGTCCTTGGTACTATGATGCGCAGTTTGGGTAGGATTTTGGTATTATGATGCGCAGTTTGGGTAGAGCTTTGGTACTCTGATGCGCAGTTTGGGTAGGTTTTTGGTATTATGATGCGCAGTTTGGGTAGAGCTTTGGTACTCTGATGCGCAGTTTGGGTAGAGCTTTGGTACTCTGATGCGCAGTTTGGGTAGGGATTTGTTACTATGATGCGCAGTTCATATAGGGCTTTGGTAATATGATGCACAGTTTGGGTAGGGCTTTGTTAAAAAAGTACCATCAGTTGGCAAACAGGGCAGTTTATGATGAAAAAAAATGTGTCTCTGCTCAGGGAAAACGAAGTAAAGTTGAGAAGTATAGCAATTACATGTATGTCACAATCTGTTACAATGACCATGGCCCAAATCAGATCGAGATTTTAATATTAATGTCCTGCTTGAGGATCGTGTGGTAGGGAAAGCGATGCCCCATCATCAGATTATGGAACGTAATATTTGAGTTCAATTTGGGATGAATTTTTGCCCGATTCGGGGCGATAACGGTGGTGTAATGGAAGTCACTAAGACTTCGAGGTGTTTTAATGCCTATCGTTGTAATAGGAAAGACTAGAAGTCATGCCCTGGATGCAACATGAAAGACACTTCTGAAAACACTAAATCCTAATTGTATAATGTATGTACTGTATATACAACTATGCACTGAGAAACGATTTAGACAGTTACATGAACACGGCCAACAAGGGTCTGGGTTTCCCATTAATATTCTATAAGTACTCTCAAGACGCATTTTTCTTATCTTTTAGAGTAAAGCTAACAGTTTTATGATACAACTCTTGTACAAAACGTTTAGCTTAAATACTATTCTGTTGTTACATGTGAATGATTTAAAGCGCAATTCTTACGACTTCAAAAGATGAAACGGCATAAGTTTTCATCGTCATTTACTGCAGTAAAAATACGTACGACTGAGACAGATGAAAAGATTGAACAGCTTGCTAAACTGTTGATTTATGGATCAGTCAGAACACGGTATAGTACTTCGCGAGAAGAGAAAAGTCGGAACAAATCATACAACACAAATAAATTTAAGATTTTAGGAGCCTTCTAATTTGTCTTATCCTTGAAACGTCCATAACTAAACATTTACAGCAGACATACGTCCATAACTAAACATTTACAGCAGACATATTGCAAAAAGATCATGGATCTTGCGACACACATATTCGAAGGATGAATTCAGTTTGTTGCCATTTTTGTTGGATGTCATAGTTAATTTATTTTAATATTAGATGTCATTTCAATATCATGTACCATTTCCAAGGTTACAACAGAACGAATAGATCATTGTATATCATTCCACATAGACTGACAACTCTTATAGTCTACAGTAAAGTGTAAGTGATAGGTGTATGTTAATATTTTCTACTTTAATTTATCTCAATACCTAAATTTTTAGCACTTAGTATAATTATAACAGTACACTCGTTAAACATAATAAAAATGATATTTTTGTGATATGAATTTCCAAAAGGCTCATTTGAACCAACAGTCAGTGGTGTGTTTAAATTCTTGAAATGTGATATTAGACTCTTATTTCAGCCGACGACTTAGATAGTTGTGTTTCTACGTTATCAGAAAGTGTTGAAACTATTAATAGATCCATTATCACTCCGTAAAACATTTTGTGCATGTAGAGGAGACACAATCATATCAAGAACCCTTCAAACTAGTCATTTCTTTCATTGTTTACATAAATTCCAAATAAAATTAAAGGTATGTACTTAGTTTTGTGGTATAAAAAGTGGAAAATATACATTCCTACGGAATGACTTCAGACAATAAAATGATTCTTATACAAAGCACAGACATAATATCGTAGGTTTAATCCATAAAGTCAGATATATGTACCAGTGTTATCACATTCTAGAACTGATATTCCTGGAAGTATAATTGTAGCGGCTCGAGGGCATCATCAGCAAACTCTGCTGTATCTCAAAACACCGCGAGAAATGAAGAACAGACGAGAGTACTTGAGATCTGCTCCCGTTAAACTCAACTCCTAATATACATGGCAA
Organism: Lutraria lutraria; assembly: GCA_964023205.1. NCBI lineage: Eukaryota > Metazoa > Mollusca > Bivalvia > Venerida > Mactridae > Lutraria > Lutraria lutraria. The sequence goes on along the minus strand of OZ026846.1, from coordinate 11,939,297 downwards.
ACTGAAGTTTACGTCTGAGATTAAATGTTTCAACACCCGGAAAAAATGTAATGCATAGGGTGAAACTAGGAATGCGTCCGAAGGACACGAATGCCCCCACTGATAGCTAAGTCAAAAGGGGCCATAACTTCTGTGAAAATGTTTGGATTTTAACGGTAATCAAACTTGACCTGTATTTCATTATTATACACATTCATGTAAAATATGAAACCAATCCATGAAATATTTCTTAGGTTATCGCTGGGAAACCAAACTTTGAACGGACGGACAGGGTAACACACAATGACCTTCCGCCATTTCGAATTGCAGGGCATAGAAATACCACGCCTGAGTGTCGTTTTTTAATCAGTTGTATCCGTTATTGATGTACCAGGGACGTAATTAATCAGTATCTATTTTTACATGGCACTCGATGTATATCTTTTAACATTTATAAGTAATAAATAACATACAGTGTAGGAGGAAGAAATGGATTTACACGACAGGTGTATGGTTATTGAACGATTGTCAGTTGAAACATATAAATATGCACGTAGACAATGTCATGACATAATTACATACAATATAAGTTACATAAATTGAAAGTCTATTTTCCATTATCTTTATACTACCGAACAAAGAGAGATAGAAACATTAACTGTTTTGTCTTGTTTGGTAAATTCGTATTTAATTTGTAACCACGTTGTGTATATTCTCTTCGCTGTAAACTGACACAATACATTCTTATTATCAATGTGTTTTTGTCAGCTATTATCGTACATACCGTCAACTTTTATAAATGAACTCGACACACCAACTGACATTATAATTCGCCAACCTTTAAGGAGAGTATTTCTATGTTTGGGTAGTATATAAACAAACCATTACCAATTAAGGAGGCAGAGTACATAAATATTTGTCTAGTTAGCACTGACACGACAGGTGCACGCTAACTTTCCAATCAGTTATAAGTTGACAACTGTCATTGGTGATAGCGTCGTTACATAAGTTTTCTCAGTGAATATGCATATTTTTAAGACATGAGGATCATATATGAACAGTTTATACATGCCAATAATAAGTTTCATTATGAAATAAAGGAGGAGTGGTTTGAATCCGTCAGAAGTACGTACATTAGATGTCTCTGTGTGTCATATTACAATACATGTACGGTACCACTGACACGTATGACTTCTAGATAAATTATGTACACTAAGGTCGAAAGTATTTCACCAACTTGGCGCCAAAACACGTCACACGACAATTAGACATGACCATGTCGGCTTGGTTTAAGCCAACAAAATGTAGTAAAAAGAATTTCGCATAAAAGTAAAACTATTTTTGAAACATGTCTGAAGAACACAGAAAATGGTGCCACAGTAGGTAAAGATTCGTCAAACCGGAACTTCTTTGATTCAGCCGTTTTTTTCTTAAATCATCCGGGCTATAGACATATATAGACGATGTTTTACACACAATCCGGGGTACAGACCAATACAGAAGATGTTTTACACACAATCCGGACTACATACTAAACCAGAAGATGTTTTACACACAATCCGGACTACAGACTTAACCAGAAGATGTTTTACACACAGTCCGGACTACAGACTAAACCAGAAGCTGTTTTACACACAGTCCGGACTACAGACTTAACCAGAAGATGTTTTACACAAAATCGGGGCTGCAGACGAATACAGAAGATGTTTTACACATAATCCGGGCTACAGACACAGAAGATGATTTACATTCAATCATGGCTACAGACTAATACAGAAGATGTTTTACACACAATCCGGAATACAGACTAAACCAGAAGCTGTTTTACACACAATCCGGACTACAGACTTAACCAGAAGATGTTTTACACACAATCCGGACTACAGACTTAACCAGAAGATGTTTTACACAAAATCGGGGCTGCAGACGAATACAGTTGATGTTTTACACATAATCCTGGCTACAGACTAATACAGAAGATGTTTTACACACAATTCGGGCTATAGACATATACAGAAGATGTTTTACACACAATCCTGACTACAGACTAATTCAAAAGATCTTTTACACACAATCCGGGCTAAAGGCATGTACAGAAGATGTTTTACACACAATCCGGGCTACATACAGACACAGAAGACATCTTATACACAATCCGGGCAACATATTAATACAGAAGACGTTTGGATAGATCAATACATACCATGAATGTATTGAGTTGCAAAATTGGAATTCTGCATCATCACTTTTTGTATGAACTTGGAATAACATATTGCAACAGACGCGCATAAATAACAAAGCGTTTCTTGACATTTCTAGCCTAGTATAATTACTTTACCAGTTTTGGTGAATATATGTAAATTGCTTAGAACGCGAATATGACATAAACACGACTTAGGTCTAACGCATGATTTCTTTCAAAAAGAAAAGCACCAAGTATCACATAAGAGGTTAGTCGTATTAAAAGTAAATAATTTCCAATGGCGAAAATCGGAACGATTTCAAACTAGGCGTATAAATTACAACATGATTTGAATGAATGAAAACACGATTATACTGGCCTCACACGTTGATTTTAGCCGGATTTATTGAAATATAATGAATTTCGATCGATATTTTTATTTTTTATTTGGTTATTAATGAGTTATATTTTATATACGGACGTGGGAATATACAAAAATGTTCATAGTTTGAGTCATGGTACGGCGAGCGAAAATCAGTAAATGTAGTGATTTTTTTTTGACTCGCGATATAACGAAAAACAATTTTGATAAATGAATTCAAACAAAATAATTGGCTTGAATAGACAGATACTTTACCATAATTATAATATATTTGTATGGTCAGACGTACAGCACTTCATCATTCATACATTGATTTTCTTAATTTCAGCACAATACGCATAATGAATTATACAAATTATTAAAATAAAACGAGTATGCTACAAAACAATTGTTGTCATAGTTAAAAGCTGGAGACTTTCATTATCGTGGAAACATTACATCAACACATATACCTTTTACATTTCAATTTCGTTAAATGCAAAAAAATGCCTGAATGCAGGTAAGAATGTGAAGTTCTGCAATAAAGAGACCATCCCAAAATGAATCAAACTAGTTTAATCTGGTTAGATACAATGTACATTGTATTAAACTTGTTTATCGTGACATCGTCTAAAATATCACCAAACCACTCAGTCTTGTAGTATTAGTCCAATTCAAATGCGTTTTATTATAACACTAACTAGTAACTTGTGGACAGTGATTAAAATGCCATACAATACTGCGGGTAAGACAAAAGAGAGATTAGAAAAAAGGCAAAGAAAGAATCAACAGGGAACAACAAGGAGGCAACTTATGACGGAGTAGCAATAAGTGAAATATAGACATGTACACACCTGTATGATTGGTGAAGTTGAGTTGTTTTATACACAGATCGCCAGGTGGAAATTTATCACAGCGCAATATAGCGGGCCACTGAAACCCGTATTTATTCATATGACCTTCACAATTATTCTTCACAGATTCACACAAAGATCGACAGGGCTGTATGGGTTTGTCCATATTTGGTAGACAAACCGGAGCATACAGTGAGCACAAAAATAGATCAGTGTTTGGGTGACACTTTACATTGTTCAATGGAACCCATGGACCAGCCTGTCGCTTAACCTCTGCGATAGAATCATGTCCCAGAAGATTTGGTAGTGCCATGGTCTTATATCCGACATTACTACACAATGAAAGGCCGACTGGAATCGGTACACATTTCCTTAAGGTGATTGGTTCGGGAGCCCAGCGGTCTGGATCGTGGTCCCTCATAAACCCTTCGTGGTGATAACTATATTCATAATTAGATACTGTCAAACCACGTGACAAAAGTAGTCCAGCGACTATCCAAAATAAAGTTATTCCAACACTTCCAAATTTAATTGACATATTGTTATCCTCACCGTATTCCTCCGCACAGAATAACTTACTTGGAAGAAAGTCTCACTTCATTTGAGATAATTCGGTATAAATCTATTCGCAATACCTTCGCATTAATAGCGAATAATATAATATGTATCACGCTGCGCTCTGAACATTATATGGTGATTCATTAAAAATGTACTAATTCAACCGACAGTGTGATTTCGTTTTTATGAAGCTTTTCTCTCCTTAATAAAATCCAAATTGTCGACGACTTCGCAATCTATGCACATTCTATAAAGAAATCACTCATAAAAGTTATGACATGTCCTGCTTATTTAAACATGCATATCTTGAGTGGAGTTTTATCTGCCTGTATGATATATCATATGCTATACGAACATGCGCTCTTCGTCTATAAACTCTTCATTTCGGAGGTGTCAATCATTTGGATCGATGCTGATAAATCATGTTTGATTAGCCAATCAGATTTAATTTAGAATTCCACATGGATGAACCGTAATGATTTTGACAACTGTTCCGTACTAATCTATACATCTGTTGTATAAAAATATTTAAGCAGTTTGGGTGGTTGTATGTACGATGTAGGGATATCATGAGAGAATACTGCTATTAATTAGATATGTAAATTACTTTAAAGAGTATTTACGCTGTAAGCGTTCATGAAAAACAGTGAATTGGAGCAGATTTCAATTGCTTTTGAGATAACCTTAAATTTTGCTCCAAACCCGAATATATATATTCCCCGGTATAATAAATGTTTTAATGAAAGCAAACCTCGGGGGATAAATCACGCGGATCAAAGAGAAGGATAAAACATCTTAAAGGTTAGAACGATGGAATGCATTGAGTAAACTTCATAGATAACTATTTAATGCACTTTTAAAACAAGCATTTAGATGCAAAAGAAAATATTTATAACCGTCTAGATAGAAAGAATTATCACCAATAAAATTTCAGAAATCAACCGCATCAATGAATTGCGGGATAAAACGTTTCTTATAATACGAATCAAACGCAGATCAAATTACTACGCGCACTACATAAAATTCTCCAAAATCATTCGGTTCAATGGATAAGATGGGTTTTTTTCAAACGCACTCGGATTAAACAATTGTAGTTTGAGCATGATTTAATCTACTTGCGAATGCATTTCACAGCGAAAACGTCCGATTTATTGAAAAAATAAAAACGAATAGCGGGTTAATAGATTAGTATGATGTAGATGTAGGCTTGACAAAAATGGTTAAAAAATAGTCATTTTATTTTGGCCATCTGCCATCATATTATTGCGTGCTACTTTTTCGAAATTTATTTTACTAAAAGAAGGATAAAACACGTTGGGTGGTGAGTTCTAAGAACGAGTGTAGTAATTGTGTATCTAATGAATTAATGACGTGTTTGTGTGCATTATTCTGAAATGAAATTATGTTCTTAATTTAGCCCCTTCCTGTAATATCTTAAATAGCCACCTTATTAACATCGCTATTTAAACACATATGATTCACAATTAAGTGATCCGAAAACAGGTAGCATAATATACAACGAACAAGTAGAAAGTATGGTTAAAACCCGTCAACAATTACAGCGTATATATGATGTGGTCTCCAGCGCTAATTGTTTCATAATAGTTTATGCTCGAGTTACAAAAATCAAAGTAAAGCTAATTTTCAGACTTTCGTCTTTTAAATCACTGTAACCGCCTCTAAGATTGTACGAGGATATTGTACTTAAAGTACAAGCACGTGTTCTGAATTATAATGAATTCCACAAACTAAACAAATTAAACTTTGATTGCCTGTAAGTGCGCGCTCACATGAGACTGGTTATTGAAATTGCAGACACAGAAACGCAATAGAACAAAGAACGCAGCTGACCCAGTCTAGGTTTTACATGCGCGCATGCCCAGACAGAATGTTCGTGTACATATCATACGATCGAGCCGCTGTGACTTCGTCTGACCATTAAAACCGTTTGCTATGTATAATTGTTATACACTAGGATAAGATATTTAAAATTACTCACATCCAGAACGAATCTATTCACTTCATTTCGGGTTGTGATACGAACCCCCAACAAGATTAAATGGTTCAAATTTGAACGGTTATCAAAGTCTAATTTAAACAAAATGCATTTTGCATTCATAATCAGTAAAAAATCGAGATTGATACGACGTGTAAAAAGGGCTGGTAAAACCATTCGCTTATTGTTAATTCAATACTCTTTTTCCTAATTTATTTCAATAATGTTAGTTAGTGAGAGTGTCCTCAAGAATATACATTATGTTCTTGTTATATATTGTTTTATATTTGAACATTTTTTGTAAGTACATTTTGCACTCGAAATTGTATTTGATATGAGGTAAAGAACATTAGTAACACCGGGTAAGTTCAGACCATTAAGTTAATGTGTCTTCCTAGTTTAAGATCGACATGCTCGCTCATTTATTACACTATGAAGGGCTAAATGTATAGGTTATCAGAGTCGAGCACGACATAGTTTTCCTGTAAGTACTATATAATGACTTACACCGTGCGAAAGCACGTGGAGAGTTCACCAATTTGTCAACAGAGAATATGGAATGGTTTCAATTGTATTATCACATTAAAAACACATTATTCGCTAAACTTTGAAGACATTTTAGGAAGAACGCGTACATTAAGAGCAAAGTCCCAGTAGAATTTCAAGAAATGATTTCTCTTATAATAGTGGGGTAAACAAATCTATTACACAAGGTACAGAAAAGATAAAATAACTAATTCAATTTGTCAGAGAATTTAGTAAAAAACCACATAAAGCATTTCTCATTGACTCAGAAACCATCTTGATTGTAGCGGAGATTGTTTCAAATCTTGTGAGAACTTTACTCAAAGTACAGTTGATAATATTCATCACACGATTGTTTCAACAATCAACGCAACCCAAAATACTGATAGATGAAAAGGTCAAAGACGTTCCCATACGTACCGATATCATATCATTAGTGTCTTATAAAGTACTATAAAATAATATATACTAAAACAGTTCAAGTCAGGCAACAATTTAAACATTTCTTAGACAAACTATGTCACTAAGAAATCGTAAAATATATTACAACTTTTATAGTCTTCTACAACACCAAGTGAAGCATTACATTCCTTCATTTTCTTCTTACAAAATTAATGAGTCTATGTGCATGATAATGCAATGTTTGTAGCAGTTTTGTTATGACTAAAGCAATTAAAGTGAGTTTCACATAATCCAGATTTAAATCAAACTGTGAAGCTATTTGCGGTAGGCATATGGCCAATGATTTTATATCTTATACATCATAAACGCCATCGTGATGCTTGGGTACAATTTTCAAAGGAATGAAAGTCTCACCTAGTTATCAGACAATCGGTTCATAAATTTCAAAATGATTTTTTTTAGATTCTGGTGGAACATTTGAATCATCTTTAGAGAGGTGCTAACAAGCTTTTTTAGATACTTGGTATATGAATAAAATGTACAACAAGTCAACTTACAGTAATACATGTACTAAATAAATAGATCATCATCAATGTCTTCTATGCTTTATTGACCATCCAATCATTGCATTTGATGCTGAATAAAGCCACTAAATATTGACAACAATACTAAATAATTCGTATTCCTGTTCACATCGGTACTACATGTACAACCAATGGTGTGAGAATGCAACCCGCCCTGATTAATTCTGGTGATAATTAATGGCCAGTCAAACCAAATTGCATTGATAGAGGGTCGTGGGTTAGAGCCCAGCTACCGACCATGTCTCTTGTGAGAAAGTAGGCAGTTGAGTACGGAGGATGAGAGTCTAGTACTGGGTCTTCCCAGGAACGATGGTTCGGTGAATTGTCCTCAATAAGCAAAATCAAATCCTATTCAGCATTTCCACGACTATGCATACAGTATTGTTTCACGGAACCAACATTCGACACGGAAGACACAAATATGGTGCAACGTAGATGTCTAACACCAGTTAACACGTTACAAACACACGTCTAGAAGATATTCACGTCAATACACGTGTATATCTCATTATATGTAAATCTATAAGATAAAATAACACAAGAATCAGTATGTAGCAATTATTCTGTCTATAATTGACATCCGAACCATAATCTACTCTAACATTATGAATTCCACATGGTTTGTTGGATTGGAAAATTTAACAACTTTATTCATGATTCCTTAAAACCCAAGTGATCAAATTTTCACGTTGTCTGACACGCGTGGTCACATACCCGTTCTCAAATGCACGTGGTTAGATACACGCGGTCTAGTATGCACGGTCAGATTCGCGTAATATTTTAACTATCTGATGTTTATTTTTTATCTATCTTTAATATTATATCAAATGTATGAACTTGATTTTGCACTGAAATCTAAATACCATTGATTATTCGGTTCTTGTCTATGAATCATTTAACTACTAGTAACTCATTTTACTGATATCATGTAAAAATATGAACACTATAATACGTACTACATTATTGAATATTGATCACTTACTCATAAAACATGACTATCAACTTAAAATACCCAACCTCGTACTTTAATTTTTTAATTTCGAGGATAAGTTTACAAAAAAATCTGAGAGGATGATATAACTCCAAAATAGTCACCCCAGTTCACAGACACTATGACAACATATCCATAAATTTATACACAAAAAATCGAAATTTAAATATTTTCATTTGACAAAACGATAAATATTCTCGATGCCTTCAAATTATGACCTATGTCTGAATTCTTTACATTGTTCGAGTTTATGTCAGACATACATGCTACACCTTAATTTATATGCATTCCACAGGCAAGTCCAGTGGTTTTAACATTGTAAACATTTAAATTATCACTCACGGCGACTTCTTATTGCTAATTACACACAAAATTAACGACTGCTTTAAACAAAACTACATGAAATTAAGCATACATTATTCACTCCATGTTTTTTTCATGCGCTATGCGATAGTTATCATGTGCGAGAGACATAGAAGCAGGTGGATCGTATGTGGGACTCCAGGAAGTCGTATGTGGGACTCCAGCTTTGACGTCGATAAGGAAATTCTCCACTTCCTAGTAACAATGGAAACAATTATAGCGGGTTCCTGGATATGAACTGTTAAACTTGTGAATTAGTTAATGTAAGCACTACAGTCAAACATGTAAACAAAGGCCACCTGTGAGAAATACAAAATGTGACCTTTATTGCCAGGTGACCTTTATTCGGAAGTATCTTTGTTCTAAATAATCAATGATGGTTTTTAAAAGAATAGCCTTTATTCACATGGTGGTCCTTATTTGAAGGTATAGATTTAAATGTACATTAAAATATCTCACACCATTCTCGTGAGCATTATCTCTGAATAGTCCGTCCAACCTGCATGTCGACAGCTGAATGCAATACATAATACGAGTATATTAATTATTCAATACATTGTACTAAAATAGAAATATATAATACTAGATGCATTTGTAATCACTATGACCATATCTAGTTTTATGATGTTTATAAAGTTGACATTTATCCAATATAATCTAACAACAGTTAAACCTGTGAACAAAAGTCACCACTGGAGAGTTGGTTTATATTCAGAAGTTATTTTGGTCAACAAATGAGCGTTATAAATGTGAAGTTCACATGACGGAAGATACATACAGGTGGTAGTTGACACGAGTATGACCGTATGAGTGTACTGTCCAGGAATCTAGTACATAAAATTATATGTCTGATATATGTGTAAATTATAAAAATGCACTAATTGCTTTAAAAACCGTACCGTACTGTACTCTTCTACTAAATATATTTTAAATTCGCCGATGAGTGATTCATTAATTAAATAAATACATTTATTCAATATATTGTGTTTATGAATAATCAACAATATTATTCGGAAAATTTACAATATGAGATTTTAGAAATGGTGAACTTTTATCCAATCATTTATATAAAGTCCGTTCTGTTCTATATAACAATTGTATAGTACAAGTTTTCTGTTTGTTTTTCTCGTGTGTTCACGTGTGTTCTCGTGTTACTAATACCCTCTTCTTGTTTCACCCCTTACTAAAATCTTCTGTGGTTTGAAACTAAAGTCGTATTTTATCCCTTAAATTTCTACTGCGTACTTCAGTTTGTACAAGTATTTATTTTTTACACGAACAGACAAATTAATGACATGTTTCATTTTATCATTATTGTTTTGCGAAAAATTGACATTTGACATTACCGCACCTTTGTGTAACAAATTATGTTTATAAATCCAGCCAGACGTAGTCGCATAGTTTCATGGCGGGTTATAAAATTTTATGAATTTACTACAATACTCCTTTATGATACGACGGGGAGAATTGTTTTATGTTCTAAGTGCAAATGATTATTTAACCGATTATAATACCCATTAAAACTTACAATTAAACAAAGTTGAATGTTTTAGAAAACTGCTCACTAGAAATTATAATTCAGATTTTCTTCTGTCTTGATACGTAACTAATACATTACTTAAAAAAATCACAGCACGTGCAGTTTGAATACTAGTATCTAAAGGACAAATACATGAATTCTATAAATAAAACACGGTAGCTTATGTTTTATAAATTAACAGGTATAGGTGAATATTTTAAATGTGCAAATTTCATAATATTCAAATATACACGTAGATGCACAACAAAGGGGTCATACGTTATCGATAAGTTAAAAGTCTGATTATTTTTATTATAAAAATGTCAAAAAACGTGGATGTAAAGGTCAACTACACTGATGAACGGTTTGGTATCAAAGTGGAATTTAATGTAAGAAAACAAAGAATACAGACACTGCCGATCTCATTAATTGATAAAATATGACTATAAGAAATTTACCGTAATATTAAATAACATTATACGTCAAGGTATAATGAAAATAGCATAAACTACGTGAGTGATAAATGATTATAGCTTTAAATGATATCCATTTTAAAAGAATTATTCGACAGGAAGTATGACTGAATAAGAATTAAATATTTACGTGAAACACGGTGGAATTTCGACCTTTGGATTGCCGGGAAGCAGACGGTAATACACGCAGACTGGTCATAAATTGCTTCAAGTGTCATTTTACCACGCTATTATGACTGAAAATTACATGGTTTAAGCTTATTTTATGCATAAATCAACAAATATGTGCAGTGATACAATGTATTAAATGTTAGCAGACGACCTACAACATTTCTTCCATTCTGTGTATTTAGTGTCTAAGATCACTCAAGATTAATTAAATGCATATAGCTGTATAAAAGTGACGTAGATACAATACAGTGTGAATCAGACAAACATTTGGATCTTCATACGTTTTAATATTTGCCGTTCAATTAAATACTAATACCACACAGATATAACCAAGTGTCTGCGTCTGTTACTATTTTAGTAGTACATACATCTTTGTTCAAGGCCTACCAATGAAATAGAATACACATCTAAATATGACAAACAGTACAAATAAAATTTCAATGAAAACTTGCATAATAAACTTTAAATTTATATTGTCGTATTATTCTTCATACTTTTTTATCGGTCTTAATAGCAAGTGTTTACATGATGACAACTCTATAAAATTATGATAATTAGTATGTAGGATCTTACGTAAAGCTGCGGAGACGGGGTGAAATCTTAGATAATTTATGAGGTAAATTAACTTGAGATTGGTTGAACAACTGACTGGTATATATCATACCATAAAAATGATAAAATGAGGATGCTCTAAGCAAAAGTACCTTTAAATAGTTACTTTAATAATATTTTTCAGCAAGAACTGCGTCATGAATGAGAATTAGGCATCACGAGACACTGTTTGAGACCAGTCTTATCATCTTATAAAACTTGAAGACACTCTCTAGAATTTACGATTAATAACCAAACTGTAATAAAATGTTATTTTTTAAAATAATTTTCTCGAATTATTTTGTAATTCGTGAGTCTACATTTTCAATTATATAAAGTAAATGATAGGAATATTCACAAATGTACAAGCATGAAGCAGAGATTTGAACATGATCTAAAGATATAATCCTCGAGTACCATGTCAATTTCTTGAAAACAATGGCCTCTATACAGAATATATTCAATAGCCATGCATTGGTGGCTTTTATTGAAAAACCAGTATTGTTTTTATAACATTTCTGGAGTTAATAAGTAAAAATGAGAAATAATGGCAAAATTTTACATGAAATCTCGTGCAGAAAGAACCCAAATACTAGTATTTAGTTTTAACCTGGGTAGCGTTCCAGACATTATATCGTATCTACATTTGTAAAAAACTGAATAATAAGATTCTATTATACGTACGCACAAAGATACAATGGAACTTCTATGTTCGTTTAAATCAATAACGACCATGTAATGTTTAAGTAGGCTGTTTTAATTAGTTATATTCTGTATTTAATTTACTGATCACGTTTTAATTCCCAATCATGAGGGTGGTTGATTAAATTAATTAACAACAATTAGGAGATCACGTTTCACTTCTGTGTTTAAATCTATTTATACACATAAATCAGTTTATAATGGTCATTTAACAATGGCCAATTGAGAAAATTGATTAATGAGAAAAAAAACACGAAAATAGTTTAAATATATAGTAAAAACATGACCAATTAATGATGACAAAAAATGCTGTCGTCTAAAGAAAGAAAAGCAATACTTATAGTAAGAGTGATTTTGTGTTCTGGAATGTAGACTTGGCATGTACTTATTTAGTAGTATAGACAGAAAAAATAGAAGAATAGACAAAGAATGGATGGAAAGAAAAAGAATGAATCAAGAGACGGTGCTTTATAATAATAATATGATCGTGAAAACAACAATACCGGCACAATATACAACAAATAGATAATTACTAAGCGCATGCAAGTTTCATTTTGAAGTTTGTACAAATGTACGTATAATCAACAACATGAAACGTACGATGGATTACAATAATTTATAAGCTAAGTATATCTACAGTGAATGGTAACATAGTGAACATAGATTTTATTATTAATTTTATGGCGAGGATTTAATTTCTAAAAAAATGCTTCAAAACGAAACATGTGCTGTACATGTGTATATTGAGTGAAATAAAGCACAATTTAGAAGCGAAAATGATTTACTGATACGAATAAATGCGAATAGATTCAAATTTGAAAAGTCAGTTAACGACGTGATTAAGCAAACTTACGTTCTTCAAAGTTGACTTGTTGTATACAAGGATTTTCATCATCAAATTTATCACACTGAAGAATCTCTGGCCAGGGATAGCCGTAGTTATTCATTCTTTCCTCACATCCCCTTTTAACCCCCTCACAAAGTGATCGACAGGGTTTAACAGGTGGGTCTAGACACACAGGGGCGTACAACGAGCACAGAAACAACTGGGTGTCTGGGTGACAGTGTAGATTCAACAGCGGGACCCAGACCCGAGCCTGATCGACAGCTTCAGCTACGCTTTCATGATCTAACAAGTTTGGTAACCGCATTTTGCCGTATCCAATGTTTTTACACAATTTCATATTAGCTGGAATATCCACACACTTAGGTTTGTGGGCCTGTTTTCCTAACTGTTGCCAACTGTCCATATTTAAGTCACTGACATAGCCATTTTCATAATAATCATAGTACGCAAAACTCTGAGAGACAACCAATAATACTGAACACACTAAGAGAATCATCTTGAACGGAATAACACAGAACACAGTCTTCAAGGTTTGAGTCTTCTTCTCCTCCGAGCCAGCTCCTAGGCTTAATACTCTAATAATACTGTATAGTACACTTTACTAACACTTGATTTAAGCTGATATATCAGTCATATTCCAATCCTCATAAAATCACTTCTCATTTCAATACATGTGGTTAGTTGGCGAGCTTAGTGACTGTCTTCTAAATGTACACAAAAAGCACGTGGTACGCCCAGTTTAAGTTGAAGTAAGCGATGACTAACGCGAAAAATTAAAACCTAATTATGATCTAATATCAACTTCGAAAACAATGAATGTAAATAGCATCAAATAATGGTAAAATTCACTGAATAATAGTCTGTGAATTAGATACAAAATAGTTTTAAAACGTAGATATAATTTTGGTAAGTAACCCTTTTATATCTCTCATTCCAGAGAATCGATCTTATCCATATTATAATATAAAATTCTAAAGACAAGTATTCACCAGTATTAATATCCAGTGTATTTATCAAGAATGCATCTTTAAAAATGAAATTTAATTTAATTATTACACTGCATGAATATTCTTCCCCGCGGTCCGAAGTCTGTATCGGTAATTCAATTAAAATTTCAAAATCAAGACTTGGAGTTCTCGACGTAGTGTTTTTGTATTCCGCAGTGAAATTGGCTTAATCCAAAGAGACGGCATGCATTCCTTTATTTTCAAGTTTTCTTTATTGCCTTCATAAAGTTTTTTGCTCACATTTTAGATCACAAAAACCGAGGAACCAATGTCACTCTCTGTTATACTTATCTTTACAGCTTTCTTTATGTTATGTATATCTTCAGACCCACTATTTCAGTCCGGATACCAGACGTTATTCTCTCCCTACTTAATGTTTCAAGAAGCTTACAAAAACATAGTGCACACCTTCCATGGAGCTTTTTAAATTTTCACCACATTTTTCATTCATTCATTTCTTGAGATATGACGATATTTCGTGGAAACGTGGATAATGTGTATGTTGTTTTAGCTGTTATTCTCAGAGTTTTGCAGCCTGGAAAACAACATACTTCCTGAAATTGTCAAGACAGACGTTGTAAGAAACACTTACAGAAAATTACTTCACAACAATAACTAGTCCCTGACGGCTTTACAATTTATCTTCAGAAATAATTACAGCTCCCTCCGTTTCAAACAAACGTCTCAAGAATTCCCATGTATCAGGCAGTAATCTTGTCCGAACGTGTTAATTCCAAACAAAACCTTGTTACTTTCAATTCCGTGAATTATAACTGAAAAAAATACCAAAATGATGAAACTTATGAAACGATTATTTCTTGTATAAGCTTCATTAAGAACATGCGTAGTTTTAGAATACTTCTAAAAAGTGTCTATTTTCACAAATGTCGCGTGAAATGTAACAACGATACTAGAATATTAACTTGATATATCACGGCGTGAAACTAATGTTCATGGTACGAAAAAAATGACAAAACACGCAAAAATGTTTACACTTATGTCGCTTTTAGCTTTGATATATTTATTAAAATGTTGGAAGGTATGCCAGCAAACTTATAAATAATTTCGCATCGTGGCTAAGTTTATCGTTATGTAAGAGAACAATTGGCGTTGGTGTAAGTAATGAGAAGATTATGGAAACTCGTAGAAAAGTCTGACTTGGCTGATATTCTTGAAGGAACTGGTATTCCAGCATTAACCGTATTTATCAAAACTAGTTTTAAACTCCATTTATTCAACCACAGACTACTTGTATAAAATATAGAGATAACGCAAATTTAAAAAAAGAAATATGAATATTTATACAATTAAAATATGTTTGTAAACAAGACAGGTCGCGAAATAGTTTGTGGCATTAAAGAGATCTGCTATCCTGACACCAGCAGAATTGTGCTGTATTAAGCTAACCCCTTGTTTAGGTGGTGACAGAACATGGTGACGAAACATGTTAAAATGTATTTGTAAAATACAACAGTTTACACTAAAACCCAGTTTATCGGTTCTTTATTCTATTTGTATATCTTTATAGGTATGGCTAAAACCATATTTCTAACTTCAGGACTATCATGGTGGATATGATGTTGAATATAATCATAAAGACATTATATACATTCGAAAATTTCTTGATAGTTTTTTCTGATAGAATGGAATACCGCAAACTGTTTCCATCACACAATAGGTTATCCTTTCTCTCACTAAACTGGTTCGTTTTCTTAACACCACAAAACATGGCCGTGTATCGGATAAAGGGATCATACGGGAACAGCCACAATCTAAATTTTGTTAGTGCGAATTTTACCAATTCTATGTGAAATATTCAACCAACTTCAATATGAAATATATTATTCGCGTTTGGTTGGTTCAACAGAGAACTTCTTAAAGAACCAAGTTTAAAACCTTACTTTAATCATAATGTACTAATTAATACTTGAAAGGTGATTTTTCCATACGAATGAAAAAAAGAGAAATGTACCAATATTGTTCGTACCCATGCAAATAGAAAAAACAGCGGATACGCAAAACATTTACTTTAGATATATCATGTATTTTACCATCATACACTTATTTTAGATATATGACTACTTGTATTTGGTTAAAATAAAATAATTTGAAATAGTTTTAGAACCAACACACTTGATTGAAGAAATACCACGTATACCACATATATTCACGATATTTACTTAGTTCAGACCTATTTTCTGTACGACTTTCATGTGCGACAAAGTAAGGGTGTTATTAGGTTGACGGACAATTGTTCCAAACGATGTCATAGGAAAGTGATTCAAGAATCACCTTCCAAAAACAGTAATGATAAGACTGGTTTGTAGAACCGACATACGAGAACAGTGACTGTAAATCAGTCGAATTTACAATAACGTATGTACACAAGTGAATGGACAAGTCTTTAAAACAATTCATTAAGTACAGTAACACACATCATGTTTATTGAATAAGAATCACATACATCTACATAATTACATATGGTTACACATGAATCTATGTAACTATAATCCCCTGTCAAATAGTAATTATTCAAACTTCATGAACTATTTTATGAAATATTTAAGAAACGTTCAAGAAAATACACGTTTTCAAGAATTTCATTCGAAGGGTTTATGCCCTGAGTGTGATAGAACGGACGAAAATGTTGTGTTAAACTTAAAGTTTCCTCACTCGGCACGCCTCGACTGACTCCGTCTAATGGAGACACAGATCGTCAGAGGTGTTCCGATTGCATGTTTCCTGTTAGGTAAAGACAAAAAGTACACAGAGTAATGAATTATTATTATTTCATGTGAAGGATTTAGTGCCAGTACTTGGCAGTACAAAAAACAAATGACAAACGTGAATGTATGAAATTAATGAATGAAGTTCATTCACACGTTAAATTTTAATTACAAACAGCATATACGAGTAAACTTTTGATATAATATCTTGAAATCAAAGGCTGTCATAAATTAACACCAATTGTCAGCTATTTCCTCCATATAGATAAAACAATTAAACCTCACACATTTTATGAGGTATGTAAAACTAGTATTAATGCCTGGGTGCGGCTGGACATTACATTATAGCGCCTGGATTACAGTTATAAGAATTGTATTGATCATTTCGCGACGAAAACATAGGTATTTAAGGAATTATATCCATAAGATTGTACTTTTTTGACGTACCTGCTCAGTGCTACTAAAAATATTATTATTTTAAAACAGTGTTGCCTAGTTATCTTTATTTGTATGATATTAACCATAGATACATTAATTTATTTTAAAAAATGTGAGAGTTATTGCCCTTGTAACTTGTTGATAATTAGAAAAATTAAAATATCAGAAGATATTGCAAGGTGATTTACATTTTTCTTTATCAAATTATACTGATATCATGCCAAGCATCTTTCTACCGTGAGTTTTCATTAAACTGGATCTTTTTATTTAATATTTGAAAAGGGCTACTCCCATGGCTTCAATGCAAAAAATAGTTAATAACTCAAAGGATTATCATTGTTTTTGAAAAATCACACGGTAAATCATTTTCTATCATAGAAACCTAAAAAAATTATAAAGGGTCCAAAAATCTGTCCACTCCATTTTGAGATAACTTTTTACATTATGGGTATATAACCCTAAAACAGTATGTCGAGGGCTCAGTGCAACACTGTTGTAACTTGTTCTTATTTCAATATGAGTTACGACACTTTTGCGTTATACCCTCGATATGCTAATATTATGCATTAGGGGCTGGCCAGAACAAATATATTTTTGATGTTAGACGTTTCGAGGTAAATATGATATCCTGTAATCGAAGACAGATATGTAGGTATCATGTTTGCGATGTTAGACGAGGGACTATCGTGTAATATGCGTGTAAATTGTATCCGTTTTTAGACGAAGTGATATTGTGTATGACGGAAAAACTACTTGTAAGTATTACGTGGCTAAACATCGGAAAACCATTTTGTCATGAGCAATCTTTGGTGAATATTATCAAACATAATATCATATACATGTATTTAGCTAGACCAGGGAAATATTGTATAGTTGTGATTAAATGGTGTAAATGTTGTTCGCATATTGTCATACAATGATACGTGGACATGAACTCATCTATGTTATATACACAAGTTACATGTAATAAAAACCTACAATAACAATGTTACCCTTAAGAAAACTCTTTTCATTTCTGATCGATAGTCGCTCGCTCGGCGCTCATGGAATAAGCTGCGGATCAAAGTACTATATGTATACGTTTTTCTACATACGCCATGCAAATAGTTAAACTATAGTTCCCATTCCGGTTGCAGTGCAAGTCTGTGAAGTTTAGTTTCCATGAGTACTTTCAGTACTTTGATTAGTTGTGAAATTTGCAGAGTACAGCGAAACAATTTTGACTGAACGTTTATCTTCTTTCATGGAAACACGTTTTCTATGAAACCATTAACAATACATTACGTGTGAGCAACATTCACATATTACTCAGAACTTACAGCGATGTTTGCACACACGAAAAAAACGTGAAAATGTTCAGGCGGTGAAATGCGAACTTGTCTAAGAATTCATTTTTGCAATCCATTGAAGTAAGGTTTTGATGTACTGTCAGTGTACCAACGAAGTATCGTGTAGTCCGCAAAACAACAAAATACATGAATATGTAAATATCTGTGCATATAGGCCTACATAAAATGTATCATAATATGTCACGATCAATTTTGCGAGAAAAATATCTTTTATTTTCTGGCAATGTGATCCAGTGTTTTATTGAAATATGCACCATTTCCATATACATGTACTATGTTTATGTATTGTTATAAATATAACAAATTGATTATGTCTTCAAATAAACGTCATGAGCCTAAGAGCATCCGTGAATTGCAAACTAAACATCATATTGGGATAGGTCTGAAGCCTTGTTGAAGCCATTCCAAGTCATAGCATATAAAACTTGTCTGATGAAAAGTTTGATCTTAGCGTGATTTAGGAGTGTGTTTGAAAATAAAAGTATCTATGAGTACGGATGGAAAGGTCTATACATGTAATTGGGTTTTCTAAATATATACATTATGTCATGGATGGTATGAAAATATACCTTACACCAGGGCTATATATTATAAAACACATCAATACCACGTCAGAGTAATGTGTTTAGTGGAGATAGGGGTACGTTAGCACCGTAATAATAGCTTGGATGTATGTAAATTGTATTATAAGAGGGTGTTTTATATCTCAATGTTGGATATTATCCGTATTACAGTAAGAACACGCAGTATACGTGGTATGATTGTATTGTAAATACATGTAGATACTTAAAGATTTGTACCTAGGATTAACATGCAATGGTTTCAGAATGTAGCCATAAAATTCTCCTTACCAACACCTGTCGCAGACTACAATACATGCATGTTTATATACTAATATATGATATTCTATTCCATACTAAAGATGTTTGTTGTGTCATAAATCGTGTAATCTACATATTATATCAGAACCATACATATTTATCTTTTATTGCTACTTTAAATAAGTGCACTAATGGTCACGTGAGATACATGTATATAATAATGATTAAGTACATGCAACAAAGAATGTAAAGAAGTAATTTCATCTGATGTTGTTTTAATCTAATTCAGTGGACTTTGAAAAGTGGTTTTCGAACTCACAGTGGTGATCGAGAGGCCAGTCGGATAACAACTCAGATACCATAACTGGCACTCGACTACGGGGGTCCCTGTATAGTAGCATGTATTTTCCGGAAAATTACATAACTGTATAGGTTAAAGCGATCATCCAGAAACGTAAATTCAAGTTTAGGTATATGCATCGTTGTAAAATGTGTGGCAGCAAGCAAAAGAAAAGATCAATAGATAGTAGCATCGAGTTTTTATTTATTGATGAGAAAATGAACAGTTTTCAGATGTGAGCCGATTTAAGCAATCCGAATTAGACTTATTATATAGTACTGCAGTGACGACCAGTAACACTACAATCATACACAGATTCGTATGTTTAATTAAGACCATGTCAGTATACAAATAAAGTTACATGTATGAATATATTTTAGACATAATGCGTATAATTTTATTATGTGAATTGCTTTGGTTGTTGTTGTATTTCATAACTTTGTACACGTGAAATAAAATTGTGTACTATTCTGTTCATTAAATTAATACAAGCAATATAATGTTGTTATAACAACTTTTTCAACAAGGAAGCTAAGTTCGCCATAAAACAGACAAAGGCACGTAAAGGAATTACAAAATAAAGAACACACATATAATTACATAATACCTTATGTGTGTACGTAACAAGTAGGGATACTACGTAACCATTGAAATATAAAAAATACGTTGCAAAGAAAACTAAAATATATTTTTCTAATATTCAATTGATATAAAAGGATTGTGTGTAATAATAATCACGATGGACAATTTAACATAGAAACATAAAAGATACAACAAAGGCAAAAACTGAACAAAATTCTTACCTAGAATCTTGTATCTCAGATACAATATCCACGTATAGAAGTCTTAACACTAACTTGTTATAAGTCCTGACCGGTTATCACCAAGATGCTTATAAGTATAAAAGTTGCGACTTTAAGGAACAAACTCGCAGTGATCGTAACAACATTCACCTAATCGACTTCACTCTATATATCATAGAACGATTTCCTCATTATGAATATTGTACCTTGTTCAAATACACCTTTCAGCGTTTGATCTGTGTTTTATAGACACTTGTAGGTATTTAAATGTCACTTAAAAGTTAGAATGGCAGATGGATTATATGCATTTAATGCAAGTTTGTTTAAGAGCCTTGTCGGCTATGGTGACATTTCTAATTATTTATTAATAAAAAGACATTAATGCATATTTTAACAATTATCACATACGAGACATAGGTGTCAAAAGGAAATATGGCTTGAAAGAATAAATCGACGCATGATTGGTGCGAATCAAGTCCAATTTATTACCGCTTAAGTGCTTAATTGATAGTGATGGCGATCAAATAACAGGCGCTAATTGGAGAAAAAATGTATGAATGAGATTTTAAAAATCAGAATATGTTCGGCAAATGAATCGTTAAATTTCAATAAAATAATAAAGCAAATCAAATTAATTTATTTATTCACGTCATAATTAAGGAAGGCACACATACCAGACGGTATAATTAAATTTTAAACGTCAAATGCCCGTATGAAGCGAACAAAAACTTCCATCAACATTGGTACATAAAGACATGATGATTCAATATTTTTTTCTGTCTGCCGGAAAATTCGTAGTCACTGTAATTATTGCACAATCCGATACGTTCATTCATAAACTTGTTAAATATGTTAATAGATGTAATAATATGTAAAATAAATTAAAATAAAAAACATATTGACCGGGATAAACCCAGAGCCGACAAAGTCAACAAGTTCGAAAATTCTATAGCATCCAACAAATTAAATACTTAGGTGACAGTTTATCAAATTCTTGTAAAATTAATTGCACTAAATATACAATAAAAGGGTGAAATGATTGAAATACCTCACCAAAGTCTACCAAAGTCTGATTCGTGTTACATCCTAAAATGCAAATGGCTGACATTTGATAAGTCTTTACGACAATACACACCTGTATAATCCAAGTTTTTAAGTAATATAACGTGACAATACGTATACATATACTTGAAAAAAATACGTCTATAACTAACATAGATGAAAAAACTAGACTTATGTAGGAAAACAATGTTATTTGCACTGAGAGTTACGCCTACCGACCTCTTAAATCTATGGTCAGACTTAACCATTTGTTATACCGACAGGCAGAGGGGGCGTATCTCGTGAACATCTATACTAACTTTGGATTATCAGAAAGGGGCGTGTTTCACCTCTGATAGTCACAATAACACTTCGAACCACAAACTAGATCAATTGC
Source organism: Lutraria lutraria (assembly GCA_964023205.1). Taxonomy (NCBI): domain Eukaryota; kingdom Metazoa; phylum Mollusca; class Bivalvia; order Venerida; family Mactridae; genus Lutraria; species Lutraria lutraria. The sequence continues at coordinate 11,917,277 of OZ026846.1, read as the reverse complement.
TATAACTTGATAGATTCCAGTGACAGGCAGAATAAGGCTGTTTGTCAACTATTATGTTTTATGATTCGGAACCAATAAAAGTTCACTTCGTGGTGCAAACATTTATTCAGGAGGTTAAAGAAAGTGACATCAATAAACCGTAGCACCTAACATGGTCATCGTATCAATTGTTCCTCTCTGTGGTACGCCCTAAAGTAGACATTCGATGACGTAATATACCTCATACACTTGCAAGAGACTAGTTCTAGTTGGCAACTTAACAACACCGGATAGGTCAACTGACCGTCGACAAGCAGTGAAAACTACCACGAAGTTAGATACGAACTAGTAAAATAAAGGTTATATACGACAGACTAATGCCTACGTTGGTGAATACAATAACTCTTCTTGCTTTTGATTAATATCAAGCGTATAAAGTGAATATCAAGTTAATCCAAAAAAATGTCATAACAGTCTCGATCGTTACAAACGCATAGATGCTCCAATGGCTGAAAGTAGCCAACATATTGCGTTAATTGTTGAAAACATGTCGGTTTCAAGTCCGAGATTTTAGAATACTCTTTGTTATTCGCTAATGATACACATTTGGAATACAATTTACAACTTCATGCAAATATTGTTCAATCTTATTTTAAATTCGTTCTCCAATGTGCATAAATTGGCTGTTTCAAAGTTCATAAGTGTTCGCTGGAACATAAAATCTGCGTGTGGGTATGAAATACAATATCTTTGTGTGTGTCCCTTGTATGCCCTGTGTGAGTTCTGGCAGGTTAAATGATAAACCTTGAGATAAAACAAACAAAACTACCTTATATAAACGAATACGAAGGACCAAAAAACGCAAAAAACATGCAATGCACGAACATCGTCTGCTCGCTGATAATTTGTATTCAACTTGTTGCGTTTGTTATACGTGAATAGTGTTGATAAAGTTTTTGCACCGTAACAACGTACGCATTGTTATTCATGCGCACATGTATTTTTTTTAAAGGATGATTTTACTGAATACAGGATCCACGAGTCTTTCATAAGATCCAGACACCAATGGTCTAAAATGGAATCAAGTAGATGGATGTATATCATGGAATATAAATACTACGAAATAATCCAAGGACCGATAAAAAGTGAATCAGCTAATGTATACCATCTTTGAACGAAGTCTCGGAAACATCAAATATATGTAAATATACGCATGTTTCTTTGCACATATTTTTCTGTAAATGAAGCAAAGATAACATGATATAGATACGATAATAAACAGACCACGTTCTCTCTCTCTCTCATTCCGAAACTATCCTTTCCTCCGTATATCTTTTATCCTGTCCCCTCTCTATCTCTGACTTTCCTCCACACCCTCTTTCTCCCTCACTTCATTTTCCTGCCAAAAACCACTCCCTCTCTTTTCCCTCCCTGTATTTTTCCTTCTCTCTTTCTCTCTCTCTCTCATATCTCTTTCCCCGATTTTTCTCTCTGTCCCAACTCTACCCCTTATTTTCATCTACCCCCTCTCCCTCTCTCTTTCCCTCCCTCTCTCTATCCCCCCCCTCTCTCTCTCCTTCTTCTTCTCTTTCTCTGTCTTTATCATCCTTTCATATTCTTTCTCAATGAGTCAATATGCATCTGTGTCTCTACATACAAATAAAACACTCCCTCTTGCCTGTAGATATATACACCATGATACACCCCTGACTTATTCTACTAGTATACCTATAGTATCTTTCTCTATCTTGACACTATCAAGGGTGCCAAGAACAATATACTGATAAACCAGTCATTAATTCTCCGAGGCAGAGTTGATCATCAGTAGACTTACAACCGTTATCAACAATCTGTGATATTTTAATCGACTTAAGTTGCTTTAAGAACTTTTAAAATCTTTTGTCCATCGCAATTATCTCTGATTGTTGATAAATTTGTGTATAAAAGTGTTTATCAATGTATACACATGCTGTTGTTATCATTACACAGAAAAAGGCTTTAGCTGGAGTAAAAAACTTCAATGTTTCTGACCGACCCTATTTTTTACCGAACCTAGGCATTTTTTTCAGACTCGGTCAGTATGCTTTTTACGATTAATTCAGTTTCATGTGAACTATAACTCCAAAGTAAACTGTCGGTGATTGTTGATTTACTAAGCATGATTGCTGAACCCGGACGGCACTGGTACTAGACACGTGAATTATGATCGACAGTGTACAGTCAAGCCTGTGAACAAAGACCATCCTTACCACATCAGCCACGACTTTATTCATCCTTGTAAAAATGATAAAAGGAGGTAAAAGCCAGAATCAGTTCAGTAAGGCAAAACTACAGTAACTGATATAGGGTAATTTATTATAAAATGAAATACAATGTAATAATATTTAGAATACGGAACCAGTAAAACTTGTGTAAAGTATTTAGCTGATTATAGTAGTCTTTTAAACAACAAGCAGACACATGTTCTAAACGAAGAATGAACACTGTCGGTTCTTTAGATGTAGACGATTTCGGGGGAAAAACATACAATGCAGTAAATAAAGAAATGTGCAAAATCCACACTACTAAATCAGTATTCTATACAGGTATGTGTTATATGACATAGTCACATAGTAAGCTCGTTATAGACGCTTCCGTGATACACAAAATGAAAAATATCGTACGTTATTATGTTTTATCAGGCATTGCTACAACCATATGGCAAGTTATAGTATACAATTGTTTTTGTATATAGACAATTACTTATTGGTTCCATCCATCTTAATGAGATTTACAAATGAGGACAACGTAAAACTAAAGCTCGAACAGATATCCGTGCTAAGAAGTTTGGAGTGAGCACGCGATGTTAAATGATATGGTACAATTGGAATACGTGCGTGAACGTTGAAACGGGTTGTAATTACAAGACAGATGTCCAGTTTTCTCCGGAATATTGCAAAGCGTGATGACAGATATAGTTAATACTAGGGATATTAGATGATAACGCCGCGTGGATAACTCGGAGATAGTGGACGTGTTAACTTTAACCATCTTTAGTTTTGACTGTCCTTTGGTTTAATAAAAAAAGAGCACTGGCTTCTATCAGAAAGTGTTGTCCGTGCGTATTTAATTACGCAAGGTATGGTTTGAAACTACATGTGTATGAAGTACACTATTATAATATAGGTGTCGTCTGCAGCAGAAATGTCGCCACAAATGTTTATAGAGACTCGTTTTACGACAGTTCTCTGTCACTCACTGACAATAAACCTACTTAATGAGTTGAGTTTTACGCCAATTTGATGCACTCTTTACAGTAATCAAATATAGATTTAAAAGTACTACCGTACTGAAACACGGTACTACTGAAACATTACAATATACCAACTTAAGGCAAAACTGTTACTGTTCTACCAGATACATGTCACAGATTAATCATTACTTCACATATATTGTTATTTGATGTATGAATTATACATTAACATGTTTAAAGCATGTTCATTAAATGTGCGTTAATTGACTCGCTCGTTACGTTATTAATATAATCAAGAACTAAGAATGGAAATTGGTACAAAACGGATCTGAATATTATTATCATCAACAGGTAGTCAGTGCGAGTTGACTCACGAATAAAAAAAAATATTGCTCGACAATATTATACATGTTTTGTACATGTATCGAACAAAATGCACGAGTATTTACATCCACGGTGATTAAGAGTACAAAAAGAGTACAAACAATGACAACACATTGACAATACCAGCTCTAAGTTGTTGTACTAGGCGTGTATTTTTACAATCGTTGAGAAACAAAAAGTTTTACGATAATTAAGCAGAGGAGTGTTATCCGGCAACAACCAGGGTCATTTGACAACTTGTAGCGGAAGATCCAAGACCAGGATAGAACCGTCAACCTTCCGTAAATAAGCTGGACAGTTTCCTCACATGTGAAATTCGTCACAGTCTGGTCTCGGGTGGTATTCGAACCCACAGCGACAGGGCCTGAGAGTGAGAGGTACTCGACCACGGAGGTCTCCAAGAGAATATTTGATTTCTTTAATTTGATCAAATAACTTCAATGTATGTGTCATATTTGATATGCATGTATTGATATAAATTAATAAAATGTAATGAAAAACAAAACATTGACCAGTAAGAAGATTCATAGTCAATCTTCTATTAAGATGTAGAAAATATGCCCGGTTCGAGACAACAAAAGCAAAAATAATGATAAGCCATTTTTACCTTCACAATGGTGACTTGACATTGACGACAACAAATGTATAAATACTCCACAATTCGATAAGTTAACGGTTTATGTCAAGTCTGAATTTTTCGTCTTTGAAGAATGACTGAATGTGGTACAAAACGAGCAAATCATGCTTTAAATGAGTAAAATTAACATCGCACTAAATGATTGAAAGTAAACACAGCTTGCTTACGATTTTAGGAAAATCGTGAAACATGGAAAATATTTCGAAGGTTTATGGACACGACAAAATACGACATGGCGTAAACCAGCCACCATAGCTGACAATGCCACCAACTTAAAACGAAAGTTGAAAAAATGAAATCTATGAACTGGAAACATTGAAAATCAAAGTACATTAACTTGAAACAATCAATATCATTACACTTACAAAAATCGATGTACTAAAGAGAAAATAAAACCGGATCCAATAAAAATCGAAATACTGTAAACAAGGACTTATATACATACAGAAGTCCTTGTGTAAACAATAAAGATCTAAGAAGGTGAAATCAGCGAAAATTAGAAGTACTGGAAACAACGAAAATCAAAGTACTGGAAACAATATAAGAATTAAAGGACGGGAGCCAATATGAATCAAAGTTGTGGAACCAATATAAATCAAAGTACTGGAACCAATATAAATCAAAGTATTGAAACCAGTAAAAATCAAAGTACTTGAAACAGTATTTACCACATTCTGTCTGCAAGCTACTGCCAAGCTATCCCACATTATTCAGAGGTCGGCGATAATTTAACATAGAATGTATTATATGTACAACAAAGCTGTTTGTGCTGTAGTAATTTAACACAGAATGTCAATACTTTATACACCTTAGTGTTACATATCTATAGAAATACTAGTATCACTAAAATTTCTAATTTAAAACAAAACAAAACACTTCTTCTGTTCATTTAAAAAACAGTAGATTTAGTGCAACCTCTCCAAAGCAACACCCTTTGGGAGAAAAAGAATTATGTTGTTGTTGCTCTTCAGAGGTTAAATCATGCAGTTGGAAAAATCACACTGTTGTTGAAGGGAGGTTGTTGCTCAATAGAGGGCCACTCTAGAGAGGATGCACTGCATTAAACACGAAACAAGAATCAAGTATTTTTAAATTTTACTACTTGTATTTTCATACTGATATTTGGATACTGATACATTGTGTATTGATACTGATAATTCGATATGAAATCAAGTGATATCCACTTTCATTCTATGTAACGTTTTAGATATATATACTGCATTCAACTGCTACCAGTGGAATTAAATCATTTGATTTTATGTCACTGAGAGAGAGAGGTGTCTGGTGTTACTAGTTGTTCATTTTTCAAACTCCTCCAATTACCATTAATATAAACAAACAGTTGATGATTTATGTGACGAATGAGCAAACTATACAGTGTTGTTAATTTGTACTTAGTATGCATAACAATTAGTGAAACAGGTGGTGTTTATAAAAAAATAACAATTAATTATTTTAATACCGCAATGGCAATTATAAATGCGCACAAACCTACATAACTGTTTGTAGATTCAGATTATAGACAAATAATCAGTAGTTCACCGCAGGCATTTATTCTCATTATGTCTCATGTGATATGTACAGAAGAGAGAGAACATGCCTTCTGGAAACATTTACAACAAATAATCATAGTAAATCTGAATAAATGTAAATGGTAAATCAGATTTTCTGACTTGTGTCTGATCGTTCTTATAGAGCCTAGAGAACAAGATATGGAAATAAAGAAAAAATAGTAGACTGACTCACTTAGAAAAGCCAAAATAAATCAGTTTTAACCAAATGTCTTACATAGCAGAACAGCAGGAGTATGTCAGGCTTTTCATAGAATGCCCTCAGTCTGCAATTATCTGTTGGACAAGGATAATAAATATACATCTCAAGAAAAAACATCAAGAAAAGGAAAGTAAGATGGTGAAGAGAGTTTTCAGCCTAATAGGTGTAAAAAATGTTGGTTTCTGGTCCTTGTGACACTATAGTTTTTATTAGGCCCTAGTAATGGTACATACCAATGTCACACTTTCTTACATTTCCACCAAATTCTTTCAAGAATATTTAATTAATAAATGCATCTCCATACTTTCCCTATTTTGAGAGCATGTAACCAGAAACAAACATATTTGTTTATGCCTTATAGATAGTACAACTGATATTGTGCAGTACTCTATGAAACAGTTGTTAGAAACCATGTGCACTACTTATGTTAACAGATGAATTACACATGTCGAAAACTGGTGTAAAATGAAAACATTTCAATCCTTACAATATTTTATTGTAATATTAAACATGATTTTTTCCCTCTAATAATACCGGTATCACCTACATTGACTTTATTCCTGTCAATTATGTTCCGTCGCTCAGTTGCACATACATGTACATGGATAAATCATAATTTGTGGCTTCCTATACTTCATTGTGTTAATTTTTAATCATATTATACCGTCTAACTGATAGTTCATGTCACTTTTGCTTTAAATATCAATGTAACATAGTGATATGTCACTCATTTATTTGTATACTTCTTTCAGTATGTATAGATAATATACATCATCACTACATTCTGATGACCAACATTATTATATATACATGAACTTATACAATCAAAATATTTATGATATGCCATTCAATCAAACATTTTTTTATATGCATTGAATTAGTAGTATATTGTGATATATCTCTTAATTGTACATTCTTTTATACATCAGTATAATATTGTGATATGTCTGATAGAATAAGGCTGACAATTTTCTTAACTCCAAAATAAAGGAGAAGTCAGGAAAAGTTACTGTAGCAATGAAAGACAGAATCATGATATATTTTAATTTTATTTTAGTTCAAAATACATGAACACATACATTTGTATGTATTATACAAAAAACAGTCCTGTCTTTAAATAATACACAATAGAAAAAGATAATGTCTACCGTAGACTGCCTTCTGTAATTCATCATAACAATATGTTATATATACAACAATGACCATGGTTAATTAATGATCCAGTATGAGTCACTACTATCATCAGATACATGTGCTTGAATGCCGAGACAATTAATACTTCATTAACTCAATTACCTCATAATTATGATTAATGATAAAGAATTAATGAATGTTCATTATAATATTGAGCAGAGATATTTCAACCACAGGCAAACTTAATGAACTTCTTTGATGTATTAAAATGATTACTGTTAGAATACATTTTAAAAAATCATATTGGGAGGCTCAAATCATAAGTATGCAAAGAAAAGATGATAAATAATTCTTCATTCAATTATTAAAGAAGTTTATTAGCCTGTCATTTAAAAGACACATTTAATTTATTTCTACATCAAAATGACTTAGAAGTCCACATATTTAAATATAAAAGGACAATCATTGGGTTGACCTGTTATATACAAATGTCACTAATGCCTTTGAAATTGTGTGGTTTAAATAAGTATGTTAGTATTTTAGCATTTTTAACAGTACTGGGTTTTAAGTAGCAAAATGATGATAATGAAATAAACTGAACAGCTGACTATTCATACCTAAAAATGAAAACCATACGTATACACATCACAATTAGTTGGGACTTTAACAGTTCTATGATGTATTCTGTCAAACTGATATATGTCTAAAGCTGTGACTTAAGGACCGATGCATACAAGTAATAGAGAGACTACATTCAAGCGTAATCTCAAATAAAGAAAGAATAATTAAATCACTTTCACATGGCTTGACAAGCATCTCATAAAATCTTGCGCATCCAGTCAAAATCTTTACATTATCTGATAATGTCTTTACATGATCCAGCCAGTTTCAAGTCCATTAATTTTCAGAGATCTTTACAACAATTTACAAGTTCAACCCATATTCATATACACCAAAACCACTTCATTTCTTTTTCTTTTGACTGGGTCGGTCAAATACTTGTTTCATGCCGCCCCCTTTAGAACTGTGAAATTTGACATTCATTGTAGTATCCGATACCCAGGGGGAGTCAAACTGTGTCGTGTCCTGATCTACGAGATGTGTATACTTAGTACGTCCAGATCGTCCAAAATTCTTCACCTAAAATCACATTATTACATGTATTAGAATACCATAATGTTTAGATATCATATACGTATACATGCGAGACATTTGAAATATATCATACAGTTGGATATCATAACTCAATATTCATGTATTTCACTTTAGGATATCAACTATATCAATATTCTTTTTATTAATCATATTAAAGTACATTTTGTAAAAAGCAAGTTTTAATGTTATAATATAAATAATACATATCTCAATTGATACCACACAAATAATACTTTCAGATAATACAGGCAACATGGACCTAATCTCAACCTAAGAATACCGACTGACAATGGATCTATACGATATCAAACTGACTGAACTAAGAGCCAACATACAAGGGTACTGGGTATTGAGAATAATATAAACATTTCTATTTCATAAATCATAACAATGAATTAATTAGAGAATATGTGCATGAAATAATGAAGCAATTAATGTATATTAATGTCAAATGCATCAGACCGTGGGATTAACATGAAATTGTTTTGTCCAGTAAAATTTAAAGTTTTAAATATGAAATGACAGAAACCATTTTCAGTCTCGAAAATGAAACAAACTGCATAATTAAATGCAAAATTTACGGAGAGTTCAACAAGATGAACAACCATCCTAATAAAGCACTCAAAAGTTAAATAATCACCAGGATATCTTGAATGAAAACATACATTATCAAAACCAAGGTTTATATACCACACTATGGTAAAAACTGGAGCATTTGAAGTGATTTTATGAAATTATAATGGTCATAAAAAAGTACAAAAGGAATATCAACAACAAAAACAAACAATTTATTTACCTTAAATGCAAATTTGATACAAAAACCAACATAACAAATTGCATATTTAATTTACAAAGACATGCTCTGAAGTACACACCATAAATGAATGTAATAATTAACAAACCTGCATAACTTTAGGCAAAACACTCTTGTCAAAATGATCTTCCAAAGTGGGCTGTGCAAAATCTCGTTTGAAGTTGTCATCATCTTTATCCTGAAAATGTATAGTTTTTAATGCATTATTAATAGCTTAGATAACACAGTAAATTGAATTGCACTGTCAATTAATTATTATACTAGTGTAGTTAATTGTAAGATCAGCTAGATATAATACTTCAGCAGTTAATTGTAGTCAATTAATTGTGTTTCTACAACATGGTTAAGTATCATGTCAATTAGTTCTGATACCATAGAGAGTTATAGTTCATTCAAATAATTTTGGTGCCACTGCACGTTTTTTAATGTTCTACCAACTGATTCATAAGACTTCAAAAATGTTTTCAGTATTTTAGCAAAAACATTGTAAAACTTTTACTGTTGTATCACAGGTTGAAAATTCATAAAATTGAACAACTTGTGAGAAATATTGATGATTTAACATTCAAAACCAAGATTCAATATTCAATTAAACATGTCAGCATTGACTTTATCAATGACATATTTTTTGTTCACTTGAATCATAGTAAAAGATTGTTGAATTTCATTGCATTAACACTTCTGTGATAAAAATAGAACCGGTCTCACTTATTACTAGTAGTATTCCTCATAATTTATTAAAGCTAACAGTTATCTATTAATTCTTGACAGTACAAGACAACTTGATCCAGTTGTAAGACTAATGGTATATAAGATGATAAGAGTTGTCTTTTCCTTTTTTCATTTATTTTATCAGTAAACAGGGTTACCATGCCATAGTACAATAATACAGTGCAGTAGTATAATTAATACACAATTACCATGAAGAATGCTCCTCTGTGAAAGTACTTCTGAAGAAACTTGTATTTTCCTTTCTGCATTTTATTTGTTCTCTGTTTAGGATTATGTTGGAATTCTTGTCGTCTTTCTTCCTCTGTCATATTATGAATACGGTCAATCTCCAGTTTATCCTTCTCAGCACTGAAACATCACATTATACATCTTACAATAATTATTCTTCAATTTTTTATTATTCCTTTTTATGAAAAAAGTTGACTGAGTCTCAAAACTGTCACACATTCCAGCTGATTCAAATTTAGACTTGACAGCGAAGGTTACTTTTTGAAACAGGGGGAATACGGATAGCACCATAACATAACATTAACTGTAACAGGAAAATGTAAATTTCATTTCATTCAAAGAAAATATCTTTCACTATTGTAACATGCATCAAGATTAATATAAATTATTTAGTATGGAATTCAAGAATGTCTGAAAGCAAACAAGAATTCAAATAACACTACAGATAAAACATACTTCTCTCTTTCTTCTCTATCACGTTTCAATCTTCTTAGTTCTCGTACTTTCCACGTTTCATAAGCTTCTTCATCATTTTCATCCCCACTATCCAGTAAATCACAGGCATCTTGGACACCTTTCTCTAGTTCTAACTCTCGCCTACGTTCCTCTTCAATTATCTGAAATACAATACAATATACATAAAATACAAGAGAATAATTTGCAAGAGTTCAGTGTTTTGGAGCTAGCAATGAAAAAAAAGAGCAATCATCTTTAATAAATCCAACCATAGAAAACTGAGATCAAAACAACCATTGATTCATTTTTAATGTACACATCTTCTTTGGTTGGTAGTTCATAATTATGTAACTCTAAGTGTTTCAAATATTAAGTTCCTTTTTCAATGTCTCTTACTGATAATAAATCCACTTGTAAGATTTGTCATGAATGAAGAACACCATTTAACCAAAATCTCATTAAATTGTTAGTTTCTAAATGAAGCAATATAAACCATTTTGGTGTGAATAAAGATGAAACAAGAGCATCGCAAGCGGTGCCAACTCTCGACTTTTCACGGACCCTCATTGAGATCTATCCACCTATGAAGTTTTATGTAGCTACCTCATTTAGTTTCTGAGTTATTAGCTACACTAAAGTTTTTGCATGTCGCAGATGCCGCAGTGATCACAATAGCTCAACTTTATCTTTGAAAGAAGAGCTCATAAATAGGCTAAGTTCAAATTTTTCTGTAATTCACCTTAAGTGTTTGTTTTCTTCTTTCCTCTGCTAACTTTTTGGCTTCAGCTTCTAATTCTTTAGCCTTTGTTTCACTTCTTTCTTTATCTTGTACAGAGAAACGATCTTTTCTGAAATAAGCAAAAGTCAATAACTTCAAATGAATACGTTCAATATATCAACTGGTGAGCAATGACTATAATTCAATATATAAGTGATTTCTGCAAAAAATATAAAGTTTCAATAAATCCCTTATAATTATTTACAAACTAAAAAAATGTAATTGAAAATTTCTAGACTTAGACACCAGTCTCACAAAATAATGTTTTATTAAAACAGTAGCTTACATGTATCAATAAAGTGAAATATGAATCACTGTTGTTTTAATGAAACCTCCAGTACATAAAAAATTAAACTAAACGTCTCCTGTATCTTATTCAATGACAATGATGGTACATTTTCCTTTTTACAATCAGAACAGTATATCTTATAAATAAAATAAACAAAATGCTTACTTTCGTACAAAAACAGGTTTCAATCTTGGACCAGTTTCCTCCTCTGAATCGGAATATTCTTCATATTCTGAAGATTCTTCATCACTGTCTCCTAATTTCTCTTCTTCTAAATCTAACACATCCTAATAAAATATAATATACATTTTGTATGTGAAACAAAAATTAGAATTGACAAATATCTTGGCTGAATCATCAGTTACAAATAATAGTTTTAAAAAAAGCTACAACTTCTACATTACTTAATACTGATAATAATTGTAAGTATAAAGTAAATTCTTGTTTCCATAGATAGCAATAGCATAACAATAATCTAAGTACTGAAAGTACTCATGGAAACTGAACTTACATAGACTTGCACTGCAACATGAAACACGAACTGGCTTAACAGCATGGCAGATGTAGAAAAATGAAGTACTTCGGTCCACATCAAAATTCATGCATGCCGATGATGTGACAGCTATGGAAAGCTGAACAATCGTTCAGTTTCCAAAAATACAAAATGTGATGAAAAAGAGCTATGGTTGCCCTGCATCTCTCACCAGTATAAATGAGTATTGGTGAAGACACAAGGATGCTACAGTCCTAATTTAGTGATGATCCATCCATTGATTCATGAGGGGAATTTATTTTCTATTTTTAGCTCTATTAGAAAATTTAATGGAGGACAATCTAAGAATGCTACAGACCAAGTTTGATCCATTGATGAAGTCAGATGACAGATTACAGACGCCAGGGTATCACCCTATCCATATTAATAGCTAACTCTAAACCATCAGTTCTGGAGAGCTTAAATAATATATCAAATGCTTAGCATAACTTTACCTCCTCTTGCTTTCTTTGTAATGCTCTCTGTCTCAATAAATTTCTTCTTCTTTCAATTTCTTCATCATCTAATTCTTCTTCCTCTTCACTGCTCTCATCTTCATCAGCTGCACGTCGTCGAACTCTCTCTTCCTCAGAATCTGTTCCTTCTGCTATAATCTCAGGTTCAATAACCTGTCGTCTATGTCTGGCAACTCTATAATAAAACAATGAAAAACATTTTGAAAAGTAATAATATTACATCAGATAATGAAAATGTCATTTTGATCATTGACCATGTGAATAAAATTGCAATGCTTAGTGAACAGTAAACGCTTAATGTCCTGAACACATCAGGACCAACAATACAAAATTTACAAATTCTTAATCCTGCGATTTTACTGAATACTTTGAAGATAGAAAACTCAATCAAGCTTCAACAAAAGCTTGTCAGTGTTTAGATGTACAGTGTAAACAATATTGACAAAAAAGGACTTGTGAATATCACCTGTCATCCTCACTATCTTCATCTGAGTCATCTACACGAGATTTTCTTGCTTCCTGAAGACGCCGCAATCTACGATCAACAACATCTTCATCTGGTTCATCCTCTACTTCTCTAGGAACTGGTTTTTGTCCAGGTTTCTTTGATGCAAACTCCTCATCACTTTCACCAGAACTACTGTCTGGAGCATAGTCAGGTCTAAAATGGATAAACGTAATAATAGACAGGAAACGCAATATACATAAAAGGTATTGATCAACTGATAATTCTGGCTAAAAATGATATTTAAGATTGTGTCATGTTCAGGTAGCAATACACATAGAATATTGACAAAAAATAAATTTACAACATTACTGACCACATACTAAAAATCTTTTGAGCATGTAAATATGTCACATTAACATTACTAGATTAGTACATTCTTACTACACAAAGCATCAATGCATGATGAGATAACATCAGGCCATCATTTTATGACTCAAGGTTGAATAAAAAAAATTTCCTAATACAGACGAAGAAAGTCTTGTTACATAGACACAGTCACACCTACCTTTTTCCAGTCACATATCTGTTTACTTTTACTTTTTGCATAGACACACCTAGAAAAAGAAAGTAAGCTTTGGTGACAAACGAGAACACTACATAAATTAAATTTAAAAAATAACACACCATAAAGGGACTAGAGTCCGATTTGATTCTAAAAATGCATACTTTTCAAACGCCTGTACTATATCATGATGACTATCATAGTTCATTGATCGTGGGATTTTGGCAGACAAAACATATTTCTGGTAAACAACAAAATATTTAATATAAGTTTTATCTTTTTCTGAATTTTGGTCCAGTAAAGTTAAACTTATATTGCGATATTTTACTTTCATACTGCAGTATGTCATAATACATTGTATATTGTGACTATCATCAGGGTTTCCATTTGACCCGGCACTACTGGTTTTGACTTGCGAAAATAACAAAATATTCATTTTTTGACTCGCAACTTAAATTCCTGAAGAGTCAATTTGACTCGCGTAAATTCTTGATGATGCGTCATATAAATTTACCCGGTTTACACTAATACTGCTTCAGTAGCGCATTTGGTGGAGCGTACTCGACTAGAAGGGTCATTGACTCTTGGATCTGAAAGTCTAATGGAAACCCTGATCATTACTGCACACAATAAAAAACAAAACCTAGCTGAATGAGATCATTTAATTTTTAATGTAAAACATGTGGAGTTGATGGCTGTTCATAACTGCTATAACTAACAGTTTTACTATACCCCCAGTAATTCAGGTATATATATGAACCATTATAATGCTGAATTGTAGGGCTGTGGCGAGTACCTGAGTACTCAGGTAATCATGAATCAAATAGAAAAATCGAGTATGAATAATCGTCATTACTGAGATTCGTGGTTCGTGATCTTGTTTTCTAACATTAAGTGTATTCCCTTTTCTCTGAATATATATTGTCTCATCATAGACTACTTTGTTTGCCAAGAGGTCCAATCGGATCTTTAAATATTAGGTCACAGGTTCAAACCAGAAATTGATGCTGGCAAATCCATTACTTTGGAGTACGTATAAATTGAAGCCACGGAACAATTTATATTGATTTACTTCATTATTCCTAAAAGAAAATTATATTTAGCTGTCTTCAGGACTGCAATGTTGAATTTTTTGTGATTCGATTTGTGGATCCCCCCAAAAAAATTCACAAGTGTTGAATGGTGGATTGGATCGGATCGCCACTTACCCGACGATCCACAGCCCTACTGAATTGCAATAAAAACAAATGGCCAGATAACTATTTTATTCTTGTGGTTAACAGTGCTCAGGAAGGTTTTATCTATCACAACTTTTATATTTGACGATAATCCACATAACACACGAAATGCGGTCCCAAAGGACACAAAGTTAGACACATATCAATTTCGACGTCCTCTATAGGTATACACAACAAATTTTTATAACAAAACTCCAAATCTGAATGCAAACAGTGTTTACACAAATCTAAAAAAAATCTTTCTTTTTAACGAGCAGCTTTTGTGCATACTTAAATGTATCATGCGATTTACACTGAAAAAAAAAATATCGCCACACACTCTGCTTGTTCAACACGAATCCACACTAATTTTAGACTGCGCCAGACCGTACTGAATAATTGCTGCTTGCTGATTAGCTACAACTGTCATTCATTATATTGTAAGCAATAAGACAACAGGCCCCGACGTTATAAAACTTCAGATCGGTCTCCGAGCTCAAATCTCATATTTTGTCTTTTAATGGTTCTGAGTTAATTGTGTTCAGACAATGATGATATTATTGATACAGTAGTACGACAGTATAAATGATCTGAATATGTATTTCAACTTTAATCAGCTCTATCGTTTCAACCGTAATACTTTGACAACCAAATTGAGCTTTGAGCTCGGAGACCATTCTCAAGTTTTGTAACCTCGGGGCCAGGATTCCTTGGCATCATTTTGCTGTCAACATGGTCGCATCTGTATTCAACCGAAAAGTTGAGTGTCAAGCAATTTTGTTGTTTAACATGTTTATCTATTAAGTATATGTAGCCTACAAATGTTTTAAAAGGTAAATAAGAGGAAAAAATGGCTAATTCACACTTACAGCCTTTTCATTGAGGTCAAACCCCTTGTGGGGACTTAGACCTTACAGCGGTATATTGCCCACCCTTATTGTATACGGAGAGGAATTGGATGTGGCTTAAGTATATTGACACTGGTAAGTACACACAACATAAAAAATTAAGTTTAATATTCAAAATTTGACATTTAACACAGAATGTTTAATGTGCATTCACACAGATTATTGTTATTTATATATGGATTTAACTTAAATTTTAAGTACTTTGTAAGTTATTGAAGAATTTTGACATAATTTGTGTTTCCGCATGTAAATATGCAGTTCTAAGTAAGGCTGAGAGGATAGACCATCATAATTCGTTCATGAAATCGGCCGACTGAAAAGCAGAATAAGTAAGGCTACACGTTTGTTTGTGCTTACCTTTCTCTGTTCTAACTGGTACAGCTCCAGCTGTAGACAAAATCGGAACCACTGGTTTGGCGTTCGGATCCATATTTTTGATAAGTACAGACGGGTCAAGTTCAACGAATAAGTTGTGAGTAAACTAATGAAGCAAATACACGATTATTTCCCTAAAAAATTAAACGAAGCATTTTCTGTCCATCTGTATCGCAAAAACGCTTCAAGAAAAGCAAATTGCGTCTGAAAGACAGGTGGTCGTAATAAATACAATGTTGTGATAAATGCTAAGATCAAACGTAACTAAATGTTATCCATTCTAAATAACAAAATCAACACGTTCGAAATTCTATTCTCATCACATAATATATTAATTATCGTCTTTATTTAAAATCATCTTAATAAAACAAAAAAGCTGAAACATCGCACTTCCCAAAGAATTTCAAGAAACATTTGCTTTGTATCTCTTAGGACTTATATACAAGTCCTTGTTATCTCAGGTTAATAATATAGTCATATGCACTCAATTTGTTCATGTGTTAACGGTTTGTCAAAGCTTAAAGCTGCAGAGCTCTAGGTTATCGATCAATATATAATTATCACACTGAGAAACGGAAGTAAAGTGTATGTGTATTATGACGTCATGCAACTCAATTTCCTTATAAACGTTGACGTAATTAAAATGTTACGAGTGTATTTAATATCCATATACAGTGCTAAACATAAAGGTTGTTGATGTTCTTAATAAGTACATCTTTGCTTGATCTCATGATTTTCAAAATGAAATCGAAACGCCACTTTCACGACTTTTTACCGCTGCGTATAAAGAAATCCAAAGTTTGATAGTAATGCGTCTTATGACAATAGGCTAGTGTTGGCTTGATGAGGCAGTCGCTAGTTATCATATGTGTCACCAAATTGTTTGACGATGATACTAAATTATATTTTAATTTCTTACAAGAACTATAGTACTGCAGGATAGCATGTTCATGGCATGTATAGGGCTAAAAGATAGCAACAGTTTGTTTAATAGTAAAACATTACACTTAGGGAAGGGTGAGTTAACTGATATGTTCAATAAAAATCAAATTGTTGAAATTTAATATCTTTACAAAATTTTATTTTTAACGTTTATAATTTACACTTTTGGACATTAAGCATTATGGTAAAATAAAAGAAAATTAAAGTGATAGTAATCCTCAAAAAAGATAAGATTTTATTCGTGTAATCGTGGATGCTATATAACATAGCATCCCGGGTGCAATATGTCATTATAACATGAGTGTATACATTATACAACAGTTACAGGAATCGTAGTGTTATACAACAATTAATAAATATCGCAAATGATGTTAATCATATACTGTGCAACACAAAATTTATTAATAGATCAGTTAAAGAACTATTGAAATATCACAGAAATTCATTATAACATTTATTTTGTTTGGACTTAATATCACAGATGTTAACAAAATATAATGAAATTAACATTGACATGATAGGCCTAACCCGTAAAAGTTTTGTATTAAAGTACAATACTTATTGGAAATTTAAAGTAGAAAAAATTACTTCAGGTAGTTCAGGGACGGCCGAATTTACTTGAGGTGACGGTCGTTTCTGTACCGACCAGGGGAAGTAACCGCTGCCGGGAGTTTGGTGATCACGTCGTTGAGGATTGTAAACGTTTATTATACATGACCCCTCTAAACCAATCAAATCCATCGTAACAAAGAATAACAAAAAGACCGCGAAACATTTCCTGTTAATTTTGTGCTTACGATTGTGCTTTAATGGACATTACTTCACTTGATTCAATGTTCTATTCGTTTACATTTATTGTCCACTTATTTGATAGTGTTACTAGATAAATATGTTTATTACTTAATGTATAATTAGATAATGACACGATGTCTGCATTCCAAAGTCCGCGTCCTACACCTCATTTCTTTCCTGATCATCAGACATTCTCTACGAAGAAGGTAATAATTCATTCATTTATTCATTAATAGAATTGTCCAATGTGCTACGATAGATATATTGTTTTGAATATGACAGTGTTGACTTGCGTATGATGGTAGCAAGACACCCCCAGATCAAAGGGTCATGTCACATAAAATTATTAATGACAAAAAAAATGATTACAGTCAGTGTATCCCATTTACTGGTGTTATCCAAATAATGGTGCATCTTAAAATATCCGTTATATACTGTATCATGCATAACACACTGTTGTCAACAGAGTTAAAACGTCATTTTGAGGATAAGTATACATTAAAATTAATTTTGTATTAAAAATACATGAAATAATATGAAAGTACTTTAAGTAGGCAAAGCCTAACAAAAGCTTAACAAAAAATGACGTCATTCTACTTCCTGTCATGCGTTTATGCGTAGACTTTATGCAGACGCTTTTCACAAAGTTAACCAAAAGCGTTTGCATTTTTTAACGAAAACTTTTTTTCTCAGAAAACTAGGTTTGTTTCACTGCCGTTTGCATTTTTGAATGCAGATGCGCGTTTTTTTGCCACTTTCGTTATTAAATAGTTTGGTGTTGAAATTATTGTTCGGAGTTTAACTCCGCATAATAATATCACTGATCATTATGACATCATTTAGTACTATTCATATGCTGATATCATTGCAGTCAAGAGGTACGCCAAGAGATTCTATACCACCCAGACCACCTGTGAAGAGCGCACCTCCAATTAGTAGAATATTTCCTAGACGTCCAGCAACAAGAGCTCAGATTGTATCATTCAGAAGTTCAACTAACAATGACTGTATCCTACTCCTATGTCTTAGAATAGATAAATCTGATATATTTGGGCTTTTAGTTATATATAATTAATGATATCACACTAACACGTTTTATTTTTATTATTAAGTCACATGTATACGTTTCGGCTGATAAGCCTTCTGAGTCTGACATCAATGATAATTATTATTATATTATTGGCTTTTAGTGATAGCATACAAATGCAATTGCCTTATAATATAATGCTTATTTACAATGATAGCATACAAATGTAATTGCCTTATAATATAATGCTTATTTACAATGATTAAATATCATACTTCCATATCATGCATAAAAAATTTAACTGAATACACATAAGTGTTTTACTTTTAGTGTGATGAACACTGTACCTATTTATTGACTTCACTTTATCAAGAGAATCCTCTTTGGGTTGGGTCTGTGGGGTACATAAAGATCATTAAGTTGACCTTTAGGATAACTCTATGTATGTCAATTTTATAACCTAGCTATTTGATAATTAATTGTAAGGAGGTTACATATGATATACTTTATTGGTATTTCCCCCTCAAGACGCTATTTTTCCCTTTCTAAGAGTAAGAGCCCTGCTACTTGTCCCTATAAGGGAGTGTCATTACATGTTGCCTTAACTCAGGTATTAGCTGTGTTGAGTCCAGGATATAACCAACATAGCAGGGATTTGTATTTTAATCAGTGCTTTGAGGTGATTTCACAACTTGGTGTAGGATCCTTTGGTGAGGTATGTCTGCTTACTACTAAGTATTTTAGTTTTATCTCTATACAATTCACTGATCATATACAGATTGTTGTAGAAACTTGGTGCTAGGATATATTCTATTTTTGCTTGTGAACTTACTCAAAATTGTGTATTCAGGCTTGAGGGTAATTGTTTATTTTCAAAGGCCCATTATTTACAGTTCAGGCTAGTACTTTAAAACAATATTATGAAAGTTGTGATGAAATTAAATAACTCAATGGCTATTTAATTGCATAATGTTTTTTATGAGATTTATTCATTTCTTAGTTTATGTTGTAGGTTTTCAAGGTAAAGAGTAAAGAAGATGGAAAACTTTATGCAGTAAAAAAATCTCGTGATAGATTTAGAGGACAGTCTGATAGGTAAGTTACTTAGAGCAGATGGTTGATCTAAAATAGGCAGAGAACAGTGATGAAAACATCCGGTTTCTTAAAAGTTTATGGGGGCACGCCTCCGTGGTCGAGTGGTCAAGTCACTGGCTCCAAATCACTGTAACCTCTCACTGAATGACTGATAGAAGTTGTGGGTTTGAACCCTGCTACTGACCATGTCACTTTACGTGAGAAAGTATGCAGTTGCTTACGGAGGATGGAAGTCTAGCAGGAGCAATGGTTAGGTGAACTGTCCGCCTCTTATGACTCTGACTGTTGAAATCACTGAATATATTCTAGAACTTATTAAATAATGTTCAAACTATCATGCTATTTTCAGGCGAAGAAAACTGGAGGAGGTTGCTAAACAAGAAAAATTGCCTTCACATCAAAACTGCGTGAGAATATATAAAGCGTGGGAGGAACGACAACATTTGTATCTGTTAGTGGAGCTTTGTAAAACCAGGTAATTGTCATGATTGTGTTACATTGTCGTGATTGTGTTATATTGTCATGATTGTGTTAATACATGCACTTGTTGTACTGACTATTAGGATTATTCAAATACCAACAAAATATTATAATTCCAGGTATACTCATTTTCAGAAGGTTGAGTCTTAACAAATAATAAATAAATAAGGAATCTTGACTGGCTTGATAATAATGTGCAAAATCATTCCAGGCAATTCAGAAAGTCCCATTACAAAAATAGACTATAGTCATTATTGAGTTAAATTTATATGATGATGAAGTGAGTTATGATCAATTTTGCTCTTCTGTGTTTCTGTGTAAAGCTGACTTGTGTGAGTCTCTATAATCAATTAAAGAAAAATTACTGTTTTGGGTTTTCAGTTTGAGCAACTATGCTGAGTCACATCATGAAATATCAGAGAAATTTATTTGGAATTTTATGGTGGATTTACTACAGGTAAGTTAACAAACCTATTGTTTATGTATTTTAATAATGATCAGCTTCTACAACATTAAACTCATCATAATGTTTTCAGACAGTGACCTTCAGCTCAAAAACCTTGTCCGACAAATAATTAGAGAACAAGTTGGCCTAACGTTCTCAGAATTGGTTAGGTTGGTCATCACATGTAGATGACCCCTATTGGTCTTGAGGTCAAAGGTCATGGTCTTACTATCCAGTTAGCCTCTAGGAGGCATCCGTGTTTCACAAACACTTCTTGTCTTTACAGTATATATTAAAACTAAGGGGTTTAGGATGATTAATATCATTTATATAAATCTCTCCATTTGATAAAATCTTGTTTATTTGCATTCACAGGCTGTGAAACATCTTCATGAGAACAGTTTGGTGCATATGGACATCAAACCTGACAACATATTTATATCTCATGATGGTATATGTAAACTTGGTGACTTTGGATTGGTCATTGATTTATCTAAGGTGAGTGTAGTAAGTGTAAATGTTGTTCTCTTATTACATTGTGAATTTTTGTCAAAAGAAAAATGACCTTGTCTTTAGTTGTTACTACTTGCTAAATAGTTCTTAGTTCTGATTAGGTCTTTTTCGAAGAAAAAGTCAAGCTATTGTGATCACTGCTTCATCGTCTGCGTCCGTGCAAAAACTTTAATGTAGCTCGTAACTCAGAAACTATAAGAGGTAGCAACATGAAACTTCGTAGGTCGATGGATCTCACTGAGGTGGTGAACAAATAACTGTAGGCACTGTTTGCAGTGCTCTTGTTACCATAATTATTTTACTCATTTATCTTTATATACTTAGATGATGTCAGAGACATTTTGCCTTTACACAAAATTACAATAAAAGGATATATTACTGATATGTTCAGACATAGAACTTGTAGTATTTATGTATTTCAGGGCAATGACTTTTCAGAAGCTCAGGAAGGGGACCCCAAATATTTAGCTCCAGAATTGATGGATGGGAAATTTGGAAAACCTGCTGATATATTCAGGTATTTGTTTTTTATGACTTTACAAGTCATAGTTTATAAATGAATGTTTTTTTGCTTGATGAATGTGGTCTTGATAGATATGGTCTTTTCTTCAAACTTGTGTTAATGCATTCATACTGCTGATACAGGAATAAGTAATATTTCTTGTGTCACAGTTCTATCATATAAAAATTATGTAGTAACTAACTGATACATTTTACATACAGTTTGGGTATGACAGTGCTTGAATTGGCTAGTGACCTTGACCTACCTAGAGGTGGAGATGGATGGCATATGCTAAGACGTGGTCAATTACCAGAGACATTTTTAAGAGGTATATAGCTTTTGCACTGTTCAATAATTTTATATTATGCTCAAGTTTGTATGTAACATCAAAATTTTTGTTCAGAATATTTATATCAGTTCTACATGTATACCATTTTGAAAAGTATGTATTAATTAGTCATAAGGGCTAATTTGCACTAAGGTTTGGTATTTGTTATTATGATGCTTTTCTAAAGTGACTAGTTTCATATCATAACTACATTTTTTCTCTTATTTGTACATGAATGCATTGACTTAGCGGAACTGTTTGGTATTGGGTATGAATTTATTTTAGTCTAATTTAATATAGTCAGGGAGTTATAGTTGTTTTGCATTCAGACAGCTTGTTTGTATATTGATATTCTACTTGCAGATAAATCATTTGATTTAAAGTATGTGATACATCAGATGTTAGATCCAGTACCCAGTAGTCGACCAACTGCTGATCAATGTCTAGCCTTTCCATATGTCCGTAAGGTAAGTGTTAGTGGACGGTGCCTTTATTAGGACTTGCTTTTGAATTACATAACACTATGTCAGAGAGACAGTCATGCTTTTGAATCACATAACACTATTCAGTATATTTACTTGATCGGTGATATTTCATGCAAATAACAAGAATCTTTCAAAGGCTCACTGTTTGACTGTATGTGTAATTTTTTTTATATCTGGGAAATCAACACTGATCTATTGCCTATTTATCTTTGAATATCCTCTGTTTATAAGCAATATGACAACTGGTCCTTATTGTTGACAGGTCTGGAAAAGAAGAAGGAGGGATTACATGTTAAAAAGTGCTGTAAGTTGTATTTTAGATACATTCTTATACTTACATATCTGTCTCAGACTAGAAAGAATGAACATAGGTACTATAACACTGTAGAAGCATGAACAGAATTGATTTTGAAACAAAGAAAAGTTGAAGATGAGCCTTGAAAAAAACAGTGTAAGCCAAAGGTGTACTCCTTTGCTTCAGTAAATTAAAGATGCTATGAGCTTATTGAAATATTTGAGTTGACATAAAAAGAGTTTCTACATTTGTATGTTTTAGATTGCTACAGTAAAGACATCAATGTACCAACTGTGGCAGTGGATATTGTTGATTTTATCAATATTCACTGTTCCTTATT
Organism: Lutraria lutraria; assembly: GCA_964023205.1. NCBI lineage: Eukaryota > Metazoa > Mollusca > Bivalvia > Venerida > Mactridae > Lutraria > Lutraria lutraria. The sequence goes on along the minus strand of OZ026846.1, from coordinate 11,893,924 downwards.
ATAAATTACGCAACAAATACAGGAAGACATCCGTTCAGTCAACCACAAGTTCTGGTATGGACATGTATGGTCTGGACCATAGTCTGTCTGATGGTAATTATTTATTGATCTTGTTTGTTACTATTTTTGTCTGTAGATTATGAAAGTCTAAATAAATCTTAGATTTCTGAAATGAAATTCAATTTGGATTTAAGATTTGAGCCTTGTCAGTTGCTGGATAATGTTGTTTTTAGCAAGTCTTTTTTAAAAAGAAGTTGATTTGAAAATAAACAAAAGAGCTGTTTTGATAGCTTGATCATTTTCTTCATCCTCCAAATGTTAGGTTTTCACTGTCACTCAGTGTTTAAAATAATTGGCTGCTTTCATCATTGGTGTTTGAATCCACATCAGATTAAAAATTGTACAAGTTTAAGCCTTTACAGTATTGCATCAAAGCATACATTTTTATCTCAGACTTCATTATCTTGATTTTAAAGTCATATTAAGACATTCAAACTAAGCTTTGAAATGTGACTTAGGTTCATTGTCATTGAAACTGTATTACACTTCAGATGAAATTTTCCTCAATGATGTCAGCATCAACAATAATTCTATAGGTGCCCCTTTTGATACTTCATCATCAGAAAACAGTTTCCAGGAGGAAGATGCCCTGTAAGTATTAGAAATTTATACATTTTCATAAAACTTTATTCCCGTAATTTTTTATGTCTTGCTGCATAATTCTGAATGTTTTGATGTTGAATGAATTGTAAGATGGATACAGATGATTGTTACTATACTTACGCCTATCTGGTTTGTTATTTCATGGTTATGTTGAAGTTACTTGTTCTGACGTATTTTGTTTGTATTTACAAATGTGTTAATAGCAGTTTTTATAAGATTTCTATAAAAATAAATGAGAAGATAACATATCAGATCTATGGACATCTGAACACAATGTTAAATTACGGTTGTTTCTTTTTCTAGTAAAATGCCTGTAAGACATGCATTTACAACACCTGCATTAAGAAACCGACATTATAGCCACCTACCATCTCCTATGAGTAGTTCACCTGTTGGCAGAATATCTAGAGAGTAAGTTTGTCATATTGTTCACGGTAATTTTTATTTAGGGAACTACTAGTATTAAGGGCCATACTTAGAAATTGTTGGTAAGCAGTTGTGCAACTGGTTCATTAGAAAATCCCTTGAAGTCAAACAAATCAGTGGTTTTGACGAAAATAGCTGTTGGTTCTTTATTCCAGCTTTTTGTTTTCAATACAAACATGATGTTTACCACAAAATGCATACCTGTCCACTTACCTACCCACTATTAAGTTTCTGTTTGGGCAAACAGACTGTTTCTCGTACTTTGGATTTTGCTATTAAAAAATTGAGGACCAGCACCATAAAATGGGGTCGATTGGGTAACTGGCCAACCCATTAGGCCTTATTACTTAACAGGCATCAGATTTTGCTTATCTTAAATTTAAATCTTCTAGTTTGTTCATTTCTAAATCTTCTAGTTTTGTATCAATTTGTGATTGAACAGATTTTGATACTTGATGAAGAATTTCTCATAATGTATTAAACTAAACTAATTCCTTTCTTTTTATACAGAGTATCTATTCATTCAGCTAGTCCCATTCAACGTAATCTTGATGATAGTTTAAATACCAGCAGTCTTAGTTGGAGTGATGAAGATCGACCTGTTACACCAACATTTAATGTCAATGTCAATACAGAGGAAGTGTGTACCAATAAATCTACCATAGAACCTAAAAACCTACTTGGGGTAAGTTTGTCTTTTTCGCAATTGTGACAGTTGAACTGTTAAGCTACAAAATTGCGATCACTACGCGTTTTCGTCTGTGTCATGCAAAAACATCAATGTAGCTCATAACTCAGAAACTATAAGAGGTAGCAACATGAAACTTCATCTATAGGTGGATAGATCCCACTATCATTTTTGGACAAATTTCACATAATTTTTTACCCTTTTAAAATGATATGATTAAATGAGTCCTGCAAAGAATTCAATGATTTTGTCATTTTTGCTTCTCTTTGAATTTCAGAAAATCAAATTTGTAAGTGACTTCTTTCAGTTTTTTAAAACCTTCTTGAAGATTGTTTGCTTATTCAGTTGATATTGTTTTTTTTAGATGTTTGATGCTGCTAGTGATGAGGAAGATTAGTTTAACTTTTGGAATGTTTGAATTATAATTGTGGCAATGGCTATGCCTGAAAGACTATGACATCAAAAATACACAAATAGGTGCTTTCAATTCCATTTTTTGATGGATATTATATGTGTGTAATTGTTCTAGTGTATGACTATTACGTTAGTTTCAAGTATAATACTTGACCTGAGACTGGTCACTTGTGTTTCTTACACAGACCTAAGAAAACTGATCATTCAAAATATTTAATTAGACTACTGATATTTAATGTGTTGCTAGTTATACTGCTGGTGTTGTTAAATTTCATGTGAAATCGATGATTTTGTACATGAGTTGTTATTGTAATAATTGTTACTTGTTATTATATGATGTTAATATTGCAGTGTGGGACTTAAGCTTTTAAAACTTTTTTTTTTTTTTTGAAATCATGAAATTCTTTTATTTTACAAATAATTTAGTGTTCTGGGTGTAAAAATCTGTGCTTTTGACTGTGGTAATTTTTACAAGATGTGGCTTAAGTTGCAGACTGCACTCTTAGTTTAGAGGGTTGTACCAATGTTTACTTGAATATTAATGGAATCATATTGTGTTCATTTACCTATGTGTTCAATCCAGAAGATATTATTGCCATTTTACCTATTATACAACGACTGTTTAGCATGTGTTCAGATTTAATGTATATTATTGTGCAATTACATCTTTTCCTGCTCAATGAATAAGATTGTGTTGAATTTGTATTAGATGTTGACCTAGGCTACTTAATTTCTTACAGTAGATATGTTTGTTATCCATGTATTAGATTTTATACCCGCCGTATATAACTGAATTTTTTTTCAAAAATGGCATTATATCAAATAGATAAAAATAAGTGTTTTTTTCTCATTACTTAGCTGTGACGAATAATTTATGTGTTGTCCATTGAAAATTATCAGCTAATTAGCTGAACAATCATGACTACATTAATACAATTCAAATTTTATTCACATGTTTAAAGTAACTAGTTATTCAGTTAAACTATGCCTTCATTGTGGTTCCTGCTTATTGATTTTAACTGCACTTCCATTAAACATTTTTAGCATTTGTATTTTGTGCTTAAAGATGGTGTTCATTTAACTGTTTTGTGTTTATTAATTGTTTAATTTTGTTTAGTCACTAATGTCCACCTGTGTGAAGTCTGTGGTACAATTTTCAAGTACTAATTTGACTTAAGCTGTGTGACATGTCCGAAGTAGGGCATCATTCTTGTTTTATTCTTAGTGATAAATTTTATTCTATGTTAGAACAATGTAAAATAAGTTTGTAGATTGTTCCAAATTTGTTCAGTATATTGTCAGTTTTATTTAAGTCAAATTCTTTTTTTTCATGTTTGATGTCAGCTTTTACTAAAAGTAGGAAATATACCTGGTTTTAAGTTTTGAAAATAACAAAGTTTGTGTACCACATGTGTTCATGTTATTTTTAGCCAGGGTTCTATTGTATAGTATTACCATATTATGTCACATGTTGTATAAAGTCAATTATTTTATGACACCAAATGTGTTCTCGACATGTACTTTATAATGAATACAATCACAAACATAACAAATAGGAGGATATGTAAATATGTGTTTGTGTTGGAAATTAGTAAAATGATACCAATTTAAAAGTAGAAACTTTGTTCTATACTGCCATGTGGAATTCAAATGACTAAGTATGTCATAATCAAATATTATATTGTGTTCATAATTTTATTAACTACTTTGTATGCTATTGTTTTGTTAAAAGATAACTTTGCTGCTTCACAAAATATCTGTATATATTTTGAGATGCACTGTTTTTGCAAAATAAATCTGATATTGACAAATATGTTATGTTCTGTTTTTTACAACCAAGTATTGGACATGACGTTATTGATATATCAGCTTGTTGTATTATACTCTAGCACCTTCATATCTTCACTAATCGTAATCATACTTACACTGAATGTACATTTACCATCCAGCATTCATGAAAATTACAAGTTTGTTTGATCAAATCTACGAAATGGGTCATACGAAATGAAAAACTATCACCAGTCATTAATTATAAATGCTCTAAGGTGAGCGATATAGGGCCATCTTGGACCTCTTGCTACAATTGTTAAGCACCTGTCATTATTATACTGTAGTGTTTCTTTTATGGTGTTTCTAATAGTGATGGGCATGTTTTATATTTTCATTTCTTTAAGGCACTTATCTTCTTACTGTTGTTGGGCACATTCCACGATTCTACTGCAGTGTTTCTTGTTTTATATTTCTTTTTATTTGAGCATCATTTAACTGTACTTAAGCACCTGCCATGAATCCAACATGTCCTTCATATTAAATATGTTTTCAATTCATTCCATTAAATGTGTAACAAACATGTGAAGTTCCTTATAAAGTGTCATATTAATTAAACATTCTGGTACAGTACTGCATTATTCTAGCCTAGGTTCTAAGTAAGTTGTTTTTACGCATATGTCATCATCTACTTACAATTGTTCATTTCATAGACAATAGAAATAACTATATCAAGAAAAGTCATGCAAATAATTTACTAATTGAAATGCTAAAGAGATACAGTTTAAACTTCTCCAGAGTGGCCCTCTATTGAGCAACAACCTCCCTTCAAAATATACACTGTGGTTGGCGAAGGGATGAAAACTTATTTTTTCTCAATATTTATGATTGTCAATACTCACCTTGTTTATTCAACAATTTGGGTATGTTACAGTGATATTTTATCCCATACTTTTCTTTTATTCAGTCATACTTTATAATTTAAAGTAGCCATCAAGATAATTAAAATATCAGCGAATTCTATTAGAAATCATATTTTTCAGTGAGCGAACATCACCATACTTCAATTAGGTATGGGACAGAAATATAATTATATAGTGTCTCTAACTGCTTCAATTTAGCCTCGGTAGGAGCCTTCCGCATTATGTGATTTTTCAGTCTGAGATGATATCAACAGGATGTGCCACAAAATATTAGCATGTATCTAGCTATTGCAAGCATAAAACAAGAGCACCACAGAGCGGTGCCAACACTCGTCTGTTTTTGTAAATAGGATAGGGGCATATTTAAAAAAAAAAAATTCGGTTTTACTCAGAAGACAAACATACAATGTCATATAAGTTAAATATTAAAAACATAATTATTAAAGAATACATGTAGTTTAGAAAAAAGTTACTCATAGTTAAGGAAAAAATAGAAAAAAGTTACATGTATTTTACATATGTTGGTCCACAGGGATACGGCTCATTGACTTTGTTTGCTATATATACTATATATATACAGGTAGTTGTATTTAATACAACCTAGGACTTATATACATTACAACTACCTGATATATGATATATAGTATACATTATATATAAAATGTTAAAAAACATCCCAGTCAAATAAATTAATAATGAAAAATAATTAACATTCCACAGGCATATATTATTTTATATATTATATAGATCTAGTATATAGCAAACAAAGTCAATGAGTCGTATCCCTGTCATGTGGTCTGGTAGTTTTATTTAACCACAGGAACCTGTTATTCAATCCAAAAAAATATGCTCAATAAAAAATTACCAACGTATAGAAAAAAACAATTTTTTATCGAGCATAATTTTTTTTTATTGAATAACAGGTTCCTGTGATTTACCTACCTGATGTGGTTTAGGAAAAAAGATTCAATAGGCATAATTAATGATTTTACATGTCCAATGTCTCTCACAAATGGAAGAAATAACTTACATACTCGTGAAGTTGCTTGTTAAGAACTTTAAGAAATTTTTAGTTAAGGGCTCAATTTAAAAAGGGGCATAATTAAAAAAATTGCTTCCCTTATGCACCTGCATTATAAGTCCTCGATTATATATATGATAAACCGAGTTTCATTTTATTGATCTTAAAAATACTTTTTGAGTAATGTTTTAGCACGACGCTTACGGATCGACGTTTCAAAGCTAAAAATAATGCAAGTCAAATTTCGAAATTCCCTCTGATGAATTTTATAATGACAAGTAACACGAGCGAGCCAGTTAAGTTTTGATTAGCTGTTCTATAATATAAACATACACAGGTATCTGTCGGTAAATTTATAATAAATATAATTCAATTACTCACTAAGCTAGATAAAAGCTTAAACAGAATCAGAAACTTAAAAAAAATATTAGTTACTAGATATAGCTAATAAAAATGTTGCTTAAACGAATAATTGGCTAGAAATCAGCAGAGAAGTTTACGCCATATCATTTCCGGTCAACAAGGAGGTTAAGCGGAACAGCGTACACAAACTCGCCTCGCCCAATTTGTCTACTTCAGTTGTTTATTGTGACGTTATAAACATTATTTGCATAGTGTCTGTTAAAATTCAGTCGGATATAGGAGAGAAAAGTTCATATGTAAGTATAAATTTCAAGTTTTTGTTTTGTTATGAGAACGAAAGTAAAATTCGGTCGAGAGATGTGACCGAAAAACGTTACTTTGATATCTGTCAACGCCATATTTGTCCCAATCCTAACATTCCGTAATGGGTCTTATTGCAACCTGTTACTATTGCTTCTGACAGTAGCCTCATTTAAGGTCAAACTGATGTCACTGATGATATTTTAGAATATGAACAATAAAAGTTCAAGGGTAGAGCGTAAAACAATTGATTAAGCCATGGAATGTCACTGATATCCACTGTTGACACTCATATATTACACATTCCTGTTTATCAATAATTCAATTATAATAATTTTTGTCATGGACTGCAGTTAGTTTCTAATAAAAATTAAAATGTTGAAATGTGAATGCATGTTGCTTTATTTAAGAAAAGTGTGTAACTTAGAAAAACAACATTATAATTTTACTAATTAGTAATTACTCGTTCGATATTATGTTCCTGACAGTTTCATGAAATGATGTGAACTGCATGGTTTTATTTTTTATGCCATGCTTTTATTCTAATTGAGGTTTGATAAATGAATATATTGCGTGTTTATTGATCAATATTATATGTACTGAAGCAACACATACGTATCAATTAGACATAACATTCTGCCTTAGTCAGGCATATACAAGTAATATATATAATTATGGTCAGCACTAGGTCATTTACTTATTTAGCTGACATCTTTCCATGGTAGTAGAAATGTTATAATTCAATTGTAATGCACGTCTGTTTAACTCACAAGTGTTATTTATCCTTCGGCAAAAATGTTGTGAGAAACTTCCGTCCTTCCGTGTTGTGAGCACCCATATTGTTTGTCATCAAGGTAAGTTTTTCCAAAATTATGAAGAATACAGGCCTTTGTGTAAAAATATCGAAATTCAGATTGCTAGCTTAGTAGCTATGGGTTTTCCGAGTACGCACATCGGTAAAGATAACTACCAGAATTGACATAAGTCACATATTGAATGTTTTATTTGGTCAGACGAGAAGTTCATTCCCGTTTTCAAGCCACCTAGTCCCTGAGTGACTGCGAAGTACAGTTTTACCATCAAATTGTCCACCAACAGGCAATATTTTTACACATTCCAGAATTTTTCCCTGACAAGAAGTGTTTAACTTTTCCACATGATCATGTAAAAAGAAGAAAATACAGTTTTTAACTTTTCAAACCATTGTCACCAATTACAGTGTAGTAATATTTATATTTATGATTTAAGCAACTAAGTAATTACATATTCCTTAGAAATAAATGTTATTATATATTCCCATTTTGAAATTTGTTGCACTAAATTTCCCCTTTTGATGGGCATGGGTATACATATATATAGTGATAAAAAATTTGGGAAAAAATCATTGTAACTGACTTAATTCCTCAGGATAGAGGAAAAGTCCTCCAGAGGGTAAAATATATTCTGTAGGCATATTCATCTCATTTTACCCATTAACATTTTATTATTGCGAAATACCCACTGCAGTTATTACACCTTCACCTTAACAGTATGAAGACATTGACAAGACCATGTATATACATGTATAGTATTCATGTTTAATTACTATAATAACTATGCAGGCAGGCAAGTGGTTTATATAGCGATACATAATAATTATTATGCTAATATCTGCATACATGTTTTAATGTTCAATCATATATACTGTATTGTACACATATAAATTGTATTTGTCAGATCTGTCTGGCCATATTAAGATATTTAACGTGACAGTGTTATTGTCTGTACAACATATTGTCAATCAAAAGTATACATGTTACACTTGACAGCCTCTGGCTGGCTGGTATGGAAGTAACTTGTCACCCCACCCATTAGATTAAATACTATATTTTTCTCCACTCTACTCTAGTTAAGACATCATACACTATTGTTTATAACTAACCCATTGGTCATTTATGTTAATTAAAGGGGCATGCCCTGGAACTGAAGCGTCTCGAATATAAATCAAATTGGTATCATTTGAATGCCTAAATCAATTAATGAAAGTCCTATAAAATATCTATGAAATATACCGCTATTTGACTCAAAATACACATTTCAATATTTACCAATCCTGCCGATTACGCCTTAGAAAATATTCGTCATTTTCATAACTCAACCCTTTCGGGATCTGTCAAAAGCGGGAAAAATGTCAACAAAATGTGAAATGGTAAGTATTGCTCATGTCATGTTCATTGTTTGCGACATAAAGCTTATCTATCTATCAATTATAGGTAAATATCATTGTTTTGCTGCTTGAAAGGCAGCGCGCACGCTAAGTTAAATTCTCAGACGAATCGGAAATATCGTTGTCGTCAATAAAAGGCTGTAAGCCTTTTATTTAAACCGGCATATAAAAACCCACGCGCGCATTATAGGGCCATTTTTGAAGGCACATTCTTCTTTGACTTTTCGGTAATAATTGTTTTTACAAGTGATAAACGCATTTTTGGTGTATAAAACCCAAGACACAGCAGTTCCAGGGCATGCCCCTTTAATGAGCTTGAAACATACCAGGTGTTAGTGTTTGTTGTTGATCTTATGTTTTCATGATCAAATAATGCATGCATATAATTCATGCAGTTATGATAGATATAATATTCATTCTTGAAAGTGCTTTTAGCTAATTGTTCCTATAGTCATCTGGTCATGCTCATAATGACATAGTCTGTAACTCAGTTAGACATCCGTGATTTACATTGTCTGAAGAATCAACCAAGCGCAGTTTGTCAAATTAACAATTGAATCTCAAGTTGGTCATTTCTAGTAAAAAATTTAATGTATTTAATAAAGAGGTCCAACAAAACTATTACTGAAACTGATCACTTTTTTAGAATAAGTTTTATGTCAAAATTACTTCTGAATCTTTATCGTTCTATGTAACAGCTATGTGCAATGCATGCATACATTTGTACATTGTACAACGTGAAAATCAATTGATCAGTAAAGGTCGTAAGTTTCAATTAGGAGAAGAACGACAACGTTATCAGTGAAACATTGCATTTTACCATTGTTTCATGTACAGTGTAAGGTGGCATGATAAATCATAAATACTTATAGCATATTTAACTTTCTCAGTTATTGTATTTTACAGGGCTGGCAAAATCTGATTTTGACTTATTTGTCTGTAATTGCCAGATGCATTTCTCAACTTGGTCCATATGATATAAAAAAAGATTTGTATATATCATTATATGATATAGTTAATTCTGGAAATTTCTCTTGTCCGTACAGGCTGCAGGACAACCTGGGCAATACGGACAATTGATTTTGCCACCCCTGAATTTTATAACATTCTTCACTAGATTTAACCTATAATTTTACCCAAATGTAATACATACTAGTATATATATGTAATATAATTTTTAAATATTCAGTTCTGGTTTTAACATTTTTAAATGTAAATATCATCGAAACTAAAATGTTATCTGCTCAATTAGAAATAGTTGATTACTTGATTAGTATCTCATTAATAGTGTACATATCAAGTTTCTCTTTAAATTATCGAAAACCTTTTTTGTTATGTTTGTTCCAATTTTACTTGCCTAGGTAGCTAGATAAAATTCTATACATGTATATAATATGTATTCAACACTTCCTTGTTGGATAAATCGTCACATGTCCTACAGTAATCATTGATCAGATAGGAATGGTGTTTTGATATTAGACAAGAGATATATATGCAGCTGTTGAGTGAATTGTTTTTTAAGAGTTACCTCTGCTGATTTAAAGCTTTATCTATATTTAAGTTTGATAACTTCAATGCCGTTTTCCAACAATTTTTCAGTTATATATTCGGCCAATTCATCTAACATAAAGTGATTGTCCTGTCTGTCCTTCCGTACGAGGTTAATTTTTAGTAGATTTTACCCTTTCGTCTAGCACCAACACCGCTTAATAGAACACTTTATTACTTATACAGTTATTGCCTGTGACCATTCTCAATCACCCCATGTCAACCAAGCCCACTTTGACCTGATGGACTTAATTTGGACTTAGATTTATTCTGTACTCCATTAAGTAGATTTTACAGTTTCGTCTAACACCAACATCTCTTACTAGATCACTTTGATACTTATACAGTTGTTGCCCAAAACCATTCTTAATATATCCAACATCACTTTGACCTTGACTTGATTTAGACTTATAATGATTCTGTACTAGGTTAAGTAGATTTAATTATACCCCCGCAAACTAAGTTTAGAGGGGGTATATTGGAGTCACTCTGTCGGTCGGTCTGTTGAATGCAGCGTCTTGTTTGTACTTAGGACTTGATGTGATGAATGATAGTAAGCGGCTGTGGTCCAATGGTTAGTGCACTAGGCATGTAACCTGGTGATTCAGGTTCAAATCCAAATCGCAGCTGGACACTCTAGTTTTACCTTCTTTTCTGAGAAAGTCGGAGAAAAAAATGTTGATTTACCTCCATTTGTGAAGAATTTGTGATCTCCTTTGATGATCTCATCAAATTTTCATATAATGGTATGACCTGCCACAACCGGGAATCGAACCTGGTTCCCCAGCTTACAAATCTAGAAAGGATAAGATTGTATACTGGTTAGAATAAAGTCATGGAAAACTGGTTAGGTGAACCGATTGCCGATATATATCTATGAATGAAATACCTTTGAAAAACAGCATTAAACACACTGTCAGAAAAGAAAAGATGAATGACTCTGTGTTCATATGATGCACTTTTTACTTGTCTTGAAGTTGAATGACTGGGAAATACATGAAGTTGCAGACTTCAAGTATGTAACATTGTATACTTAAAGATTTATTTGTGTTATTGATGGGTTTTGATTTACCTGATAGTGTTTGCATGTTTTTTTGTGTACAAATTTGTATTTATGATTTATTACTTTGCAGGCGTTGTTCTTTTTGTAGTGAGTTAAAGACTCAATAGTGACAGTTAACTACTGCATATTGGTTCATTCACTCTTTGTTATACCAGTACACGTATCGTTCATCATCAGAAATATTTCACTTTTTATCTATTGTCAAGTGTCAATTTATTACTTTTAGTCAAATGTTGTACAGTATGTGTTTGTTATGAGAGGTATTTGGGTTTCATATTTCAAAGCCTCATGTATGATATTGGTTGAGTGGTTACAGTCTCTGACTTGTATTTATTAGCCCCTCCATGCTGTGTGTTCGTATATCACATACATGTGAGCAAGGTACAATGTATCTTAAATTTTACAGAAGATCAGTGGCTTTTAACTGCAGTGAAAGTCTTTTGTCTTTATCCACTATTAAAACTGGATTATTGCCATATGAGTCTGGCACTTGCCAAGTTGGTGTGACGTTAAAGCCTTGTGAAAAAATTGGGTTCTCCCAGAGGCACTGTTGTAAACAGATAGCTTTGTTTGTTTCTTGGTGTAAATGATATGACAATATCATGATGACTCTATCTCTGTATTAGATAATTCCTATACGCTAATGTTCTCGTATGAATGTAGGTCAATCAGTTAACGCCCAAATTGGGAGATAAAAGTGTAGTTACCTGGTGATGTATAGTGAGAGAATTGTCATTAAAAGTGGGTTTTCTTTGTTCGTGTGCGTATTGTTGCCATATGTTTGATGAAAAGTATGTTTATCTTAGTAGTATGATTGCTTGCGGATTTATTTAGGAAGTACAGGATCGCAATATTGTATTTCCCTCTATGGCTTAATCAATGTACATTTAATAAATTGTATTACTCATTGATATTTTATAAAAATCAAGGTTTGATAGGATAAATCATCGTATTTGGTTACCATAGTGATCTGTTTACTCTAACTTGATGTCAGACTTCCTGGGGTCACACTTGACCGTTGAAATTAGTAAAAACGTTCTGCCATCCCACCAAACCTACATTTTTTGGGATGTTCACTGAAACCGTGCCTGATGATTTCTTATCAGTAAATTTATTTTCTTTGGAAGTTAAGATTTATCTCCATTCCAATGGAGGACAGTTATGATATAAATATTGATAATACAGTCGAACATGTGTTCCAAATAAAGGCCACCTTGTGAATAAAGGCCATTCTTTTAAAATTACTGTCATTAATGATTTAGAATAAAACAACCTGCGAATAAAGGCCTGTCAATAAAGGCCATTTTAATTATGTCTCTCCCAAGGGTAGCCTTTTTCACAGGATTGACTACATGTACAAATGTATGCCCATGTGTATCCTGTATGTCAGCGTTGATTATGACCATTGACATAGGCAGTTACAAGTGTGTGTTACCCTGAAACTAGTGAATGCCTTTATACATTGGCATTTGTTCAAACTGATCCATAACAAGTATTTTGTTATGATTTTTAAGAGGTACAGTCATTTTTATCAAAATCTTGAAATGAATTCAGAGCCTGTCCCTTGACTTGACTTCTTCAAACACATTTACACCCATTTAGCTTATTTTGATGGCATCATTGCTGCTAAATAAATATTAAATGTTTACTGAACAAATATTTAAATATGTCTGTTTTATCTACTTGTAAATCCACTAGCCAAACAATTGCATTAAATTATTTCTATGTTTCACACAAGCAGTATTGCCATTCATAGCAAAACCTATTTTGATAAGCATTTTGTTAAGCTGTGCTGGGCACACTTAATCCACTTCATAAAATTCTGACTTAGTACATGGGACATAAGGTGAGCAATTGTACTGCAAAAACGTAATAGTATAAGTATTACAATAATTCCATAAAAATATCTGAGAACCTTACACTTTTTACAGCCATGGACTAGAAGTGCAAGACTGTAGTAATATTACACTGTTTAGCTAATTGATATATAATTCTGCGTTTGTTTGAGTCTGGTAAAATTGGACCCATTCCCAATTATAGCATTTAAGCTTCTATTTTCCCAAATCTAAATGGAGAAATTCCCATTGAGCATTCAAAAACGGGTGTCAAAATTCTGGATTTTCTGAGCAAAATAAAAGTTATTTGACGAAAATATCTCAAGAAATGGCAAAGTTACAGTCAATTTAATCTGCTGTGAAGGATTTTCTTCGATACAAACTGAGTTAAATATGGAAACAATGTGATTGAAGGCCCCTCTTTTGGCAAAAGTTGTCAACTGCATACAATCTTCAGGATTTTCAGTTTGGCTGTGTTGACCCCTTTTAAAAGAAGCAGTTTCAAAATTGGACATAAAATGACAAAGATATGACCATTTTTTTTATATGAAGTATAACATAGTATACTTAATTGAAGTGCAAAGAAACCAGAGAACTCGATTTATTTGGCATTGTCTATTGTGGAAATCTCCCAATAACCTAGTTGACGCGACTCTGAATTTCTAAACCTGACCGGACCCGGACCCATTCCCAAAGAGATGAAAAAAATCACTGTTATTTGTATTTATTAATTTAATTATCTAACTTTTTTGTGTCAAACTACATGTATGCAAGTACACAGTCATGTTGATTTATCATCTTATTCTCTGTAATCATTCTGATTGATAAACATCATCTATCACCACAACACATGTACAGAATACAGATAGCGGACATTTCATGCTCACAAGATACTTTTGTAGTAAATATAACAATCCATAAAAATTTCTTGGACCTGAAGGGGGCGGGGGTAACAGCCATACCCTAGGAACTTTTAGCAGACGGCGTTATTTATATAGTCAAAGGCTAGAGTTGTTTAAGTTAGAAAAAATCTTTGAGAAGAAAATTGAATGAAGGCTAGCACAAAAAGTCAAAAGAGTTTTTGAAGTACTACAGTAGTTGTTTCCATCGTCAGATACCCACAGTAGCTGTCTCCACTATACTCCTTCTCATACATCAGATGTATGAAGCAGAGCGGAGGCAGCGACCGTGGATATCTGACGATGGTTATGTCATTTGTTGTCAAAACATCCTGAAAATGCCCCACTGACCAAATAAATTAGCAAATGATAACTAAAGCTTAATGTGACTTGTGTAATAATTAATTCTGTCTCGCCGAACATTGGTTCAGCTTTTCAAAGATTTCACTCGCTCTGAGTGCATGAATTTTGATGCTGACCAAAGTACAAGTGTACTACTTTTTCTACATCTACCATGGACATGTTAAACTGGTTCCTGGTCCATGTTACAGTGCAAGTCTATGTAAGTTCAACTTCCATGAGCACTTTCTGTACTTTGATTAGTGTAGAAAACTACTTTCAAAAGCTATTCTTTGAATTTTGAAGTGTATTTGATGATATTTTATCTGATAACTTTTATCTTACACGTCAGATCTGTTGATCATCATAATGATGTTGCATCCATGTTTTTGATAAACTCCATTTTCAAATATGAGTTGAAATACTTGTACATATTTATGTATCTATTCTTATATCAATGTTTAAATACTATAGCCGTGTTATGGTGTATTATAATGATCTCATATTGTCCTGATATGGTATTTATATTACATGATAGAAGTTAAGTTATGCAGACTGCATGGGTTGGTTTTATCTAGAAGACGGAGTAACAGATATGCAGTGATATCGCTAGATGTTTATGTGGTAATTTTTGCCATTCTTGAAGGACTTAAGATCAATGTCAGTTTCTGTTTTATTTCATTGTTTGTAATCATGTGTAATCAGTTGAATATTTTAATTATTTGATTTTGAAAATCACAGTTAAATGTAAGTTATATGTGGAAGTAAGGAAAGCATATAACGATAAATATTCCTATGTTTAATTACTTATGTACACTTGTGTTGTGTATTGTGTCTAATTTATCTAACTATGTCGTAATTTGTATTTAATGTTAATGTCATAGTTAACAATATTGAAACTTAAGGGAAATAAATCTTTCATAATATTTCTCTAAAGGCTGTTACAATTCTGTACATTTTCTGGATTTTAACCATTTAGGCATCTACCAGTATGTGAGTTTGGAAATCAGTAGCAATTAAAAATAAAGATGAATAACTTCAAAATAGAATCTTTTTAGAACTTCTTTTGAAATATGTTACCATAAGGGGCTGGCAACTTCTCCACGTATGGGGGAAAATAAAATTTAGTAAATTTTTAATAGAAGGGCATAATTGTCCTGCCGCAATTAGAATCCTGATTGACAGGTTACAAGTCGGCTAGCACACCATCCACTGGACCACAGCCGTATAGCCTATACACTGTTGTGATACATAAGTGATAACCATATTATTGTATCATAATCAAATGATCCGAGATTCCAGTGATAGAAGAATAGATCATAAACTTAAAGTCTGATTCCTTGAGGAATACATGACAAATGTTCGAACATTTTAATACAATTTGTCAGAAGTGCACATATTGGCTATATGAATCATCCTACCACAAACGTGATGACAATTTAAAGAATACATGTTATATACATATATATTGAACATACATTGTGACCAGACACCATATAAATTTGAACGACAAGTGTTGTGCAAATTCCATATTTAATCATTGAAAACAAGTTCTGTGTATTTAATTAATCATCTTTTAATACTGTTTACATAGAAGCTAGGTAGCACTTTTTCAAATATTTGTTGTCCCTGAGGAGATTTCATTCTACATTATCAATCATTATAATTGTCATATGAAATGAGCTTTTGGAACCTTGAACATCATTCAGTGACAATTTTGATGGACATATTAATACTATTCATTTGTGAATTATTATTTGACTTTTCAGACACCCAACTGGTGTTAACAGTGATGTTACAATTAGTACTGTTTCTTATGTACTATGTACCTAGATTTATTGTATTTTTAATTGACTTGTCTCTGAACTGTTCAGTTAATTGACATTTAATTTTTTGTCTGCTGTATTTCAGATTGATTGTTTTAGCAGAACATGCCCGGTGTGTCTAGAGACATGAATGGATACGGAGACTTTGAAGCAGGACATATGCGAACAAGCTCTTATGCCAAGTGAGTTTTCACTGTGTAAACACTGGATATATGCCAGTTTTGTAAACTTGTCATTTAATTTTAAAGTAGCTATTTTGGCAACAGGTTGAGAAATATGGAATTTATGAATATCATTCAATGTGTCACTTTAAAATATTATTTATTACACTCGGTGTGTTTACTCAGTACTAAATCTTCATCATTTATTAACAGAAGTACAGCTGTTTGTCCTCCACTGCGATAATGTACATACAACATAACAATTACAAACTTCTGTCAAATAACAGAAATATACTGTATATAATATCTAGGACTTGAATAATTTATGCTGAATCTTCTCAGATAAGAAGTTGATATCATGTTTTATATTTTACATGTATTGTATTATTTGACTATAAATTGTATGTATTCAATTTAATGTTAATAAAATATATGTTATGTTATGTTAATTACGATATCAATCTGTACTTAAATACAACTGAACCCAGTTAATACATTTGTAATTGGCATTTAAATTCTGAAAAGTAATGTTAGGGTAGGTCACACTACATTTAGGTGGGTTGAAAAACTTCCAGTATTCTCTTTCTAAATGCTTTCTGTCAGAATAACAGAAATTATTCATCCCAAATATTGTTATGTTTTGATATTTTCCCTGTTGGCAGACACATTTTTATGCCAATTGTAGGCCCTGTTTCTCCCCTGTTCCCCATGTAAAAAAGTACATATTTTCTGCACTGAGACTGGAAAACTTATGGTTGTTTCAAGTATCTGTATTGTACTGATACATCCATGCATTATCACAATGTAGTATGTAATTACTAATTATCGATGTATAAAATAGGTGACAAAGTTACTCAGTAATGGCTTAATTCATACAAATACACAGATATGTGAACATTGACCTCAAAAGGTAACTTTGTGTTCTTTTGTCATTGTATCCATAGTGTTGAACGCAGCAATAAAGAATAGACAGTGATAGCCCTTAGGGCTAAGGCGATGTCTTAACATAATGATTGTTATAACACATACTGTCAGTGTTGTTTTTTGCTGAATGCTTTGTGTTCAAAGACTACGGTAAGTTGATGTATACGGCAGACATAAATAATTGGCTGATGCAGTGTATTGGTTGTTAGCTACTTGCTTTAGATTTTACTTCTCGGTCACCATGTTGGATATGTGTTAAGTTGGTCAATAAGTTCATGTTGTTCAACGCTCTACAAAGCCAACATCTTGGTTACATGTTATGTAATTAAAAACAACTAGTCAGTATACTTTTATTTGAGAACTTGGGTGTCTCTGTGCTCGAGTGGTTATGGTCTCTGGCCAGTATTCATGAGCTCCGAAATGCTGTGAATTTGAAACCCACCAGGGATTAAACAAATATCACATGTGTGGAAGCTGTCCAACCAGCTTATGGAAGGTCAATCAATCATTCCACCCAAGTGTATGCCTTGGGTCTTCCTACACCATCAAGGCTAGAAGTCTCCAAATCACCCTAGTGTACTGGTTCGTAACTTCTAAGACCCCAATAAAATATTAAAAACTTAATACTTAGGTATAATTTGAAATCACATGCAACTCAAATAAATCATACTCATAAGGGCCGGGCCTGGGTTGGTAAACTAATAACTGTCTGTTAAGACTAATATCAATACATTTTATCTTAAATTATCTCGTCATTTTTATCAAATATGTTGTTAAAAGTACTTAAATCTTAAATATGTATTTGATTGTACACATGTATTATCTGATAAGTTGATGTACATAAATGCACCATTGTAGCTAGGTGAAACACTTTGAATTCAAACATATCCTTAGAAGTAATGTAAACTTTAGTAAATCTTTAAAAATTCATCCTTCACTTCATAGCTGCATGAGATTATACAGTCCTTATTCTAATGAAAGGGGGGTATACATATTGCTTTGCACATGTCGGTCCATCCGTAACCAAACCTTAATTTGTATGACCAATAACTAGAGAACAACTTGGTCTAAGCCTTATTAGGGAGGTTGGTCGATCATCACATTTAGATGACCCCTATTGATTTTGAGGTCAGTAGGTCAAAGGTCAAGGTCATGAGGTGGGGGGGCTTTTGTTACTATATCTCCATACAGATTACCTGGACCAATTTTTGATTTGATACTAGTAGTATACTTCAAATGTCAATTAATTGCCACAATAAAATACTGGTTCAATGCATTGAATGTAGATTTAAACAGAATTAAGTTTGTTATGTTAGGATGCTGATTCCATTAGTTTAAGGGTTCAAATTAACAAATCATACAACTTGCAAGGCAAACTAAATGTAATTACAATAACAGAGGAATACAGTGAAACACATGACTACTTATAATGAAAAAAACTGAGTGATTTGTTTTCTAAATGAAATTTTTAATTAATTTAAAATTGGTCCATATTACTTGATAATAAACAGTGTTTTCAATAAGTGGTGGCCAGAGCCCAAATTGTCTGCTTAGAAACAGAAATTGGCCGCCTAGAAATCCCAAATACATAATTATTTACAACATTTGAAATGAGCCTCAGTCGAAAGCCTCCTTCAGTCAAGGTTTGGCCTCTTACGGGAAAATTTATGAAAACTCTTGATTTATTTTCTTTTGTGATTTTAAAGTTTTCGGTTTTCTTTGGGATGATAAGACCAAATTAACAGTGTTAAGTTTATTTTGTATGTTTTAAACATCCTGAAAATTGATAAAATTGTTATGTGAGTTATCACTAAGTTTATTTTGATGTTTTAAATGTACAGTAAAATGTGATGCACATTTTATTATCTTGTTCTTGTTTATTTTCAGTGGATATAATGACCCATACAGACTTGATCGAGGAAGGTAAGTTATCTACCTTTTAGTAACTAGAAAATTCTTAAAGATGATTGAGTAACCTCCCTTTGATGTAATTATTTTATCATGTTTATAGTATCTACACATCAACATATATTTTCATATAATATATGATACATTCATATACTAGTAGACTGGTACCCTTTGTCATACATTCAATTTGCTGCTAAGTTCAATCTATATTGTGTTGTGGAGTTTGTGGTCTATTGATTTGATGGACAGAATGTTGTCAGCTGTGTTGATCTGTTATCTGATTTATATACATTACCAGTAGTTGGATTGATGTTGATCTTGTTGAATATCGCTTCATTTATCTACCCCAATACCAATAACAGCTTGTTGAAATGTGTGACTTTCATATGTGGTTATCTGAAATTTGCAACATACTGCAAAATGCATATTTATGTGCTTATTTGGACACTAGGCAAGTGGCTTTAGTCACATACTGTAACTGTCCGAGAAATATGTAATTTGTCCCTTTAATACTGTGTATCTAATTTTGTTTGTTTATATCGAGTTTTACGCCCCTTTTCAACAGTCAGAGTCGTATGATGCTCACCTAAGCATTGTTCCTGGGAAGAACCAGTACTAGACTCCATCCTCCGTAAACAACTGCCTACTTTCTCACTTAAAGAGACATGGTCGGTAGTAGGGCTGTGTATCCATGCTTCAGGACTGAATTTGTTGACCACATTCCTGTACCAATTTTCATTCATGACAAATGGTCACGATACAGTAAGCTTGATAATGAACTGGCTCACTTGTCCTGTGACATTTGGTTTACCAAATTCTGTACTTGATTTCTACCTTGTCTTTAGCTGATACATCCATACTCTAAACTAATAACTCATTTCATTTCTGCTCCATGGTTTTGAATGACAAAAATTTGAAAATAATGTGTAGCTTTTTAACACCCATGAAAAGTCAGCACAGGCTGTGTAGCTTTGAACATTGGCCACAGTTGGCTGAACATTAGGGTTACATATTTACAAGTTTCTTGTATATTCTCTGCATGACCTAATAAACTTTTATAAAATATAATATTTTGAAAATCTATGACTGATGATTGGATGTCTTGAATCTCATAAGCATATGTAACTTTTAAATGACTATACGAGGCCTGGGGCAATACATCCTCTGATGGATTACTCTGATTTGACACAAATAATGTCATACAAAATTTTAAATTGCCCTATTTAAAATATTTGGTACAAATGAAGATATTGTACTGCTCCTGAATTCATGTTTGCGGCTTAAGGTACTTTGTTTTTAAAATTGTATGGCACCTTAAGCTACATATGATTGTTTTATTGCATTAAATAGAACAGTCATTTTATGAATTATAAGCTTGAAGGGTCCTCTGTTGCACTTGAATATGGTTTTGTAGAGAGACTTCTGCATGAGTTTGTACTGATACCTCTTGAAACTAGAACTTCTGATGAATAATTGCAAAAAGAGGAATATATTGAATGCTACTTGGAACTTCATCCAAGCTTGCTGTTTTATAAACGACATGTGCATATGAACTTGTAAACCCTGGTGATCAGTAATTGCATTATTTCTATATTATAATAATGAAATGATATAATAAACAAATATAATAATTCATTAATTGAGTTTTAGTAAGGCAGTACCAGTGCTTGTATAATTAGCCATCTTCAGACATTTATGTATAAAAACTTTTCAGTAGTTACGCATGCGTTCCTTTCGTCAAGCTCAGACTTATATATATATATATAGGTTCATAATATTACTCACAATGTTTATCTAAAATTGTTGTATTAATTGTTGATATCAGTTGACTGTGGTGATGCATTTATGCATGAAATGTTAAACCTTCTAATAAATGTCTTTGTAATGATGATGTTTTGATTTTGTACTGATTAAAATTTACATTGTCATCAGACATAAAATTGTTAATTCTCATCATCATATCACTTGTGACATTCTTCATTATGGGTTTCTGAACATGAAAAGATCCATATTATAGAAAAATAAAGGAAAATGTTGTTAGAGGTGTACAATATTCTGCATATGATTATGTACCAGTTTAAATTGCTAAATTATTACAGGTGATGTTATGTGGTAAAATAATTTCCAAATACTGAGATTATTCAATGTAAAATACAGTGACAAATGTTTTTGTATGAACACTCATTTATTCACCAATCCTAATCATATTTTCAGTAAATGTGTATAACCAAAAGATCTTGGACAAGTTTGATTATGGGCGGAATCGGACCACATCTTCAAGAGTTATGGGCCCTTGACTTAGAAAATTTGATAAATTTTAGCTTGTTTACACTCTAGTGCCTTCATTTATTCACCGATCCTAATCATATTTACAATGAATGTGCATGACCTTATGGTTTTGTACAAGATGAGTTATGGGTGGAATCGGACCTTCAAGAGTTATGGGCTCTTGGATTAGAAAATTTGCTACGTTTTAGCTTGTTTAACAGTATTATACCCTCATTGTTGGTTTTGATCTCAAAATCTACGTAAAAATGAGTTTTACGAGACGGAAACTATATTACCTGGTCATTAATAATTGGCCTTTGTTCTCAGGTGAGCGATAAAGGGCCATCATGGCCCTCTTGTTAAAATTTCTCTTCAAAATGACTTATCATACTAAATGGTCTATACATTTATACATGCAGCAATAACTGACAAGCTTTGATGTAGAGCTGTCTCATGGCAACACAAATTCACTTGGATATTAAACTTCATCTTTACTGTTTCTGTGACTTGAGTTTAAACTATAATGTATCTATCAATATTCCTCCTGTGTATATTTTTACCTATTTTTTAAAATTTTACCATGCATGACGATTATGACGTTACTTTGCATACATTAATAGGGTGTTACTTCAATAAAGGGTGGGGCTAATATTGTAATAGGCGTTGGTTTTCAGGATATTAATTTTGTTACTTATGTATCAACTGAGTAATACAATCCGATATTTTATGGGTGTTACTTCGATGATTAAACAAAAAAGTATGTTTCCATTAGCTCCCCTCAAAACTGCAGGGTATAGGTAGGACACCAGAACTTGTTTTTGAAAATGATTTTTTTTAAGTTTGATGAAATAGTTTATAATTATGAAAATGAATAATGTCAGCTATAAAAAAATTTACTGAGACAGAAGAAAAATAAGGTCGGTTTGGTTAAAAAAAAAAAACAGGATAAAAAATACTGCATTTTCATTTTTACAATATTTGGGGAACAAAAATTCAGATATCACATTAAAATTACCATTATTTCAGCTGTTGATATAGAAAACACTTAGCTTCATGTATAAGGTTAGGAAAGATGATTTATCTAATTTGGTAGTGATTTATTTCAGTCACGTTATATCAACACCCGTCTGTATGAATTTTGAGTGCTGTTGTAAAAACAAACTGTGGACAAGCATCGCTGATTGAAAGCCTTAGTCTAAACGTAATGTAATGCATTAAGAAAATATGTTCAAGGTTTACAATCAATAGACATAATGTATGTGTGTAAATTGTAATCATTGAACACGTTAGGTCTTAATAATTTTGTTCCCATTGATAGAAAATTAATATTATATACCTTTGGTTTTCTTTTTGGGTGTATTGCATTAAGGTAATAGGTGTCATTTGTACTTAGGGTGATAGACCCTAAGAGACAGGTTGCTTCAAGATAGAGATAAAAGGCATGGCTAAAAATATTGGCTGAAATTCTTGTGGTTTAGTTATGAGTGATAGTTTTTTTCACAAATATGGATTTATATTAAATAGCGACGTTGATGGATCTGTTTCTTGACAATTTGTGATTGTTTAATTGATTGTACAGTACGTATCTCATGTAGCAGATTTCAGCATCAGATTCAGATCATGCATATTACCTCATTAGATATATTTTTAGTACTGTAAGATTATACCTGTGAAAGTTGTTAATCATTGGGGTGTATATGAAATCTTCATGTATATGACTTTATTGAAATGTAATCAGGTTGTTACAAGGTGTCAGGTGTTAGACTGCTTGGATGTGAGACTGGAATATGTTATAGTTTTCTGAAGATATACTTCCTTAGATATATATGGAATAATATTGGAAGAATAATACTGGGTGTGGCACTTCAGGAAAAATAGTGAAATGTTTCCTTTGAAACTTTTAATTATGGATCAGAGCATGACTTCTTCATTCAATTTAAATTAAACTGAAAGTTTGCTTTAATATGTCTGGCTGTTGGCTGGTGTACTCATCATGTTTTCAGGAACACATATTTTCAAAATCAACCAATTTGGTCAATGACCAGGTATTGAGATAATTGTTTTTGGCATCTTATTAATTTCTGAAGTTTTAAGTGTAATCACTTAGTGTTTTGTGTTTGAAATCATAGTTTTATAAGTGAACACAAAAGGCTTACACCATGAAGAACAGCATTAAGGATCCAAGTGTACCAAAAAAGGAGAAGCACCTATCATTTCAAGATGAAGTGTAAGTTGAAATAAGCTGCATTTTATGATTTTTTTTTGGCATTTGTCAGAATTTCTTTTATTGATTTTATGAAATTTAATCAATTTCTGTTAAGTTTTTTTGCTCTACCCCTGTCAAATAGTTCATTAAGTATGCAAGAAAAGTTCAAGAAATGGAATGGGTCTAAGGGTGTCTAATTGTTCTTACATCAGCGTTTGCTGATTGTTCACAAATATTATATTAACTTTTTTTCCAAAATTGAATAAATACAGCAATGTGTACAATCAATTAAGGGACACTTCGCACAATATGTCAAGTGTAGTTTGATAATTTTGTTCTGTTGCAAAAAAAAAAGTTGAACAATTTAAAGTCTATTTAAAGCTTATTTACATCTATCAATCATCTCGGACAAGTTTTTAAATAAAACTGATATATCTGAAAAGGTATATAGCAAGATTAAGCGCACGCATTCACAACTCATTTCAAAGTATTCTTTTTCATTGTTTGCTCGCTTTCCTAAATTTTATTTTGGTGTCAATTGACTGAATTTTCTGTAGGATAAAAATGGTGATTGTGTTTTAAGTTACAGCTTTAGATTTTATTCTATAAAATCTGGTCTCATAAATTATTCAGATGTAACCTTATTACATAAATTATATTTATGTAGGAATTTTATGAATTCCTGTTCATTTGAAGCAAAAAGGTCATGCGAAACACAGTTACTAGGGCTTGTTGAGGACCTGTCCAGAAATTTAATCCAAGGTCACCAAACAGATTTAATACTCCTGGACTTCTCAAAGGCATTTGACAAGGTCAACCACCTAAAGTTACTATATAAATTACATCAACATGGCATCCCTGACAACACATTGCAATGGGTCAAATCCTTTCTTATAGGTCGCCTTCAGTCTGTCTTAGTCAATGGTGACAAATCAGACGAGGTACCTGTTACATCAGGTGTTCCACAGGGCTCTGTCCTCGGCCCACTCCTTTTCCTGTTATATATAAATGACCTGCCCGAAAACATAGTTTCACAGGTTAGGTTATTCGCTGATGACACTGCGGTATATATCACAGTCAACAGCAGTTCACAGCAACATGTTTTACAAGAGGACTTAGATAGGTTACAACAGTGGGAACACAAATGGGACATGGAATTCAACCCATCCAAATGTACAACAATAAACATCACTAGGTCAAAACACCCCTACAAATCCACTTACAGCCTACATGGCCAAACACTAGCAACAGTAAGAGATGCAAAATACCTTGGTGTTAACATCTCTTCAAACCTCAATTGGAACAAACATATCAACCAGGTTACCACAACAGCTAGCAGAACACTCAACTTTATTAAGCGCAACATCCCCACCAAGCAACAAAACATCAGGGAGTTCGCTTACAAAACCCTAGTCAGACCACAACTTGAGTACTGTAGCTCAGTGTGGAGTCCTCACACGCAACATAACATAAACAAAATCGAGATGGTACAGCGTAGAGCTGCTCGATGGGTTACACATGATTATTCCCCCTATAACAGTGTCACAAACATGCTAGAACAGTTAAAGTGGCGTTCCCTTGGATACAGAAGATCTGATGCCAGACTACTGATGTTTTACAAAATTGTTCATGGACTGGTTGCTGTACCAATGCCTTCTTATGTCCTACCACCTAACCGGCTTACTAGACACATGCACCTCTTTTCCTTTACACAGATCCAAACTCCATGCGACTATTATAAGTTCTCCTTTTATCCAGCTACCATCATACTTTGGAATTCTTTGCCGGCTGACATTGCACAGGCACCAACCCTGGACCAGTTTAGACAAGGGGTAACTAAACTGTGCCATAGTTTCTGAGTGGCTAGGCTGTTTTTAATCTTTTAGCTGTACATTTCATCTTTTATTAACACTATCAGCTTTGTTTCCATTCTCACACATACATCATGTATATACTTAATTCTCCTGTACATTTCTTCTTTTAAAATATTTCTAGCACTGACGCGCACCTGCATAAAATACTCCAAAGGGTGTGATGCAGTATGAACAGATAGATAGATAGCATTAAACTTCAGGTCATGCTAATTGTAATTAACTGATTATAATGTTTTTTCTTGACATGTAGACTAAGGTTGTACCATTAGTTCTCTGGTACTTACAGGCATCAAATCAATGGTATAATTAGTTTTCCCTTTTAAATTCTGACATGTTGGAGAGAAAATCTCAAACCTTGTATCTTACGAGTGTTTGAAGAATGTCAGATTCCTAGGGTAGGTGTTGTCAAAATTAAGGTGGTGTGTTAGTAACTTTTATGATTGGTCCTTTATTCACTCAACATGCAAAATGACCAAAACTTAGTTAGTTCCTTGTTATACATTTGAGGGTGCTTGATTATGAAAACAGTTCTTCTATATTGTCACATTAATAACGGTGTATATATTGTATTTGTAAATTGGCTGGGATATTCACCAGCCCGATTAGCTCAGTTGGTAGAGCATCTGACTTGTAAACAGGAGGTTGCGGGTTCAAGCCCTGCATTGGGTACATTATTTTCCTCCTTCTATTACAAATCTCTAGCTGTGACAGTGTAAGGACTTAAGTCTTGAAAATAGAATTTGATTCCTGACCTTACTACAATTTGTTTATGCCTTCTCTTTTATAGTGTGCTATGAAACATAATAAATTATATTATCTGACAGAACAATTCATATTCATCTAAGCATATTGCATTTTACCACTTGCCAAAGTTTATAAGAATTAACAATTAATTGTTGCATGTGATTTAAGAATTCTAGAACAATGTTATATGTCAGCTGGTGTAATCTGCCATCTTGTTCAGTAAAGCATGCCAATTATCTTTTCAGTTTTACTCCAAGTGTAATCATAAAAAATTGAATCAGCCATGTAAATCAGGTATTTCAGGAATTTTATGAATGACGTTGATACACGACACTGTCATTGAATTGTGTGACAAGTTGTGCGTTATTATCTCCCGTACATTGAACTGATTGTTGTTACGTACAACCAAGCATACTTCAATACGTTATAAACAGCTTGTGAACCTAAATATGTATAAACCCACTCAAGCCAGTCGTGTATAAACAATTCAGGTGTGCAAATTGTCCTTTTGAAATGAAATATTTAAAGAGGATAAAAAACGATGGAGCAAAATAGTTTGTAATGGTTTTTGTTGAGATACTGATCTTGTTGTTGAAATTTTAAGTTTGTCCCGATTTCTGTGCCATTGTTTTTGGTGAGTTTTATACAAGTACTGTGTTATATATGTCAGATGATTGACATTAAGTTGTTGCAGTTTTTTATGATATTATAGGTAAGATTTAAACGTTTTTTGAGACAGGTGTTGTTTAAGTAGTAGTGCGGTAATATAATCATATACATGATACTGGTAGAGAAGTATCTGTTTCAAATACCTTTTCTATCTTCTTACTAAAGAGTTCAAGAAGAGGATTACAGTTTTATGATTAAATGTTACATTACAAAAAATAGGTTTGGATTAAGGGCATAGATTAGGAAGTGGTCTAAGGAATTGACAAGATAATAAGGATTAGAACAGATTTAAGTAAGGTTATATTATTGTATTTTTTCTATACACCATGTGTCCTGTTTTGTGTACTGCTGTGTTGTTGGGTCATTGGGATATAATTATCTCAGTCATTTCATAGCAACTGTTTGAATTGTGTTTTTGTACATGTTATTGGATATATGCATTTATGGAGTGATCAATAATTAATTTCTTGATTTATGAATCCTGTGCATTGAGTGTACAAACAATCAGATTTTTCCTGTAGGAATATACATGCAGAAATAGAAGATGATTATACAATTATTGGGGTTTGTTTCAAGTTTTTTGGATAATTTACAATTTTGTATATTAATTTGGTCAATACCTTTCTTATTGCTTGATTTTGCTGATGAAAATTATCAAAATAGTTCAAATTTTCAAAAAGATACAGTTTATTT
This sequence comes from Lutraria lutraria, assembly GCA_964023205.1. Classification (NCBI taxonomy): domain Eukaryota; kingdom Metazoa; phylum Mollusca; class Bivalvia; order Venerida; family Mactridae; genus Lutraria; species Lutraria lutraria. The sequence goes on along the minus strand of OZ026846.1, from coordinate 11,866,196 downwards.
ATACATCTAGTATACATCTGTTTTTAGATCTGTTTTCACATTTGAAATTATAATTTTATATTTATAATAAAATCATGACAACTTTACTTCAAGCGGCTCTCCATTTGATAGTACAGTAAAACCTCTCCAGAGCGGCCCTCTACAACCTCTCTATAACAACAACTTCAAAATTTCCCAAAGTTGATATTTACTGTAAATTTAACCTCTGTAGAGCAACAAACTCTAGACAATGGCCAATATTTATAGCTCCCACAGGGTGTTGCTCTACAGAGGTTGTACTGTACAGCCAAGTGGACTTCAAATAATTTGGAGGGTGCATGTTTCAACTTTGGAGGGTGTATGTTGTTTAGTTTAAATGGATTTATTGATTGCAATTATGTTGGTCAATTATGTGCTGATATGTTGGTCTATGATGTACTGATATGTTGGTCAATTATGTGCTGATATGTTGGTCTGTGATGTGCCAATATGTTGATCTATGATGTGCTGATATGTTGATCTATGATGTGCTGATATGTTGGTCTATTTTATGCTGATATGTTGGTCAATTTTATGCTGACATGTTGGTCTATTATATGCTGATATGTTGGTCTAGGATGTGCTGATATGTTGGTCTATGATATGCTGTTATGTTGGTCTATTATATACTGATATGTTGGTATATAATGTGCTGATATGTTGGTCTATTATATGCTTATATGTTGGTCTATTATGTGCTGATATGTTGGTTTATTATGTGCTGATATGTTGGTCTATGATATGCTGATATGTTGGTCTATTATGTGCTGATATGTTGGTCTATGATGTGCTGATATGTTGGTCTATTATATGCTGATATGTTGTTCTATGATGTGCTGATATGATGAATAATTATGTGCTGATATGTTGGTCTATGATGTGCTGATACGTTGGTCTATGATATGCTGATATCTTGGTCTATTATAATTTTTTATGCTGGTATGTTGGTCTACGATGTGCTGATATCTTGGTCTATTATGTGCTGATATGTTGGTCTATGATATGCTGATATGTTGGTCTATTATGTGCTGATATATTGATCTATGGTTTGCTGATATGTTGGTCTATAATATGCTGATATGTTAGTCTCTATGTTGATATCTGTATGTTTGTTTATTTGTCCCATAATTTTACCTAGGGTACAGTATCAGCTAGTTTGATTTTCACCGTATGTGAGGGAAAGTGTTTGGTCATATAGTGGTATGCTGTGTATATTTTTTTGTTCAGATATTCAGTTTGAGGTATCCCTATCCCTGCTGTGTTTGTTATATCCAGTTATGTCTACCGTCTACTGTGTCCATTGGTTAAAACATTCACTTCTTGCTGTTACAGGCTTAGTTAAATATAATTATATCTGTGTAAATTGTTACAATCTCATCTACTTCAAATGATAATGAGATGCACCCAAGTCCTGGAACATCACCAGTTTTAACTGTACAGGCCTATCCATGGCTGGCAACCTTTGTTGCAGTCATCAAAGATGATGAAGATCCTTGTTTTTGTCTCTTTGTAACTTCTTTCTAGTGGTACTTCCTCACTCCTGATTTAACATCATTTGTCCGGGATGTCTTTTATGATGGTCTGACTTCTCATGGGTTTGTGTCAGTATTTAACTAAAGTTTCATACATTGTTCCAGCCCCACCCGGTTAGCTCAGTTGTTAGAGTGTTGGTGTACTAATTTAGAGGTTTTGAGTTTGAACCCCGGATGAGGCTCACACTGTCCATGACAAAATTGACTTAAGATATTACATCCTATGTTAAATTGTCCTCCACCTCTGAATTATGTAGGGTAGCTTGGCAGTATTGCATGCAGATAGAATGTGGTTAGTACTTGAAAGTACAAGATTTGAGTACCAGATGGTTACTCCTTTTTACCCATTGTAAACATTTGTGTGTACCAGATGGTAATAAATTCTCCTTTTTACCATTGTAAAAATTTTTTTGTACCATATGGTTTCTCCTTTTTACCATTGTAAACATTTTTTTGTATCATATGGTTTCTCCTTTTTACCTACTGTAAACATTTTTTTGTACCATATGGTTTCTCCTTTTTACCATTGTAAACATTTTTTTGTACCATATGGTTTCTCCTTTTTACCATTGTAAACATTTTTTTGTACCATATGGTTTCTCCTTTTTACCATTGTAAACATTTTTTTGTACCATATGGTTTCTCCTTTTTACCATTGTAAACATTTTTTTGTACCATATGGTTTCTCCTTTTTACCTACTGTAAACATTTTTTTGTACCATATGGTTTCTCCTTTTTACCATTGTAAACATTTTTTTGTACCAAATGGTTTCTCCTTTTTACCATTGTAAACATTTTTTTGTACCATATGGTTTCTCCTTTTTACCATTGTAAACATTTTTTTGTACCATATGGTTTCTCCTTTTTACCATTGTAAACATTTTTTTGTACCATATGGTTTCTCCTTTTTACCCATTGTAAACATTTTTGGGTACCATATGGTTTTTCCTTTTTACCTACTGTAAACATTTTTTTGTACCATATGGTTTCTCCTTTTTACCATTGTAAACATTTTTTTGTACCAAATGGTTTCTCCTTTTTACCATTGTAAACATTTTTTTGTACCATATGGTTTCTCCTTTTTACCCATTGTAAACATTTTTGGGTACCAGATGGTTTCTCCTTTTTAGCTACTGTAAACATTTTTGGGTACCAGATGGTTTCTTCTTTTTACCTACTGTAAACATTTTGGGGTATCTAGTCCGTGGTAGTGGTTTCTCCCTTTTATTCCACATTGTAAACAGTTTTGGGTATTTAAGCCAATTATGTATAACTGTTATACAGAATTCTTCTTAATGGGTAGAAATCCTACCGGAATTTCTTGTTTTAGCTTTGGTGACTTTTTCCCTATGTTGACTACTGTTAACCATTTTATAATTATTGAATGAATGAGTCAGATATATATATTTGACAAAAAATATAAGTCAATTAAATTTATGACCTGTATATCACTATTGTGTAGTTTTTATTGTAATATAACAGAGGGTAAATCATTATTTACCTTACACTGGTGTATTAAATATCATTATGAAGTTGATGATATTGTAGCTTGTCATTATGAGGATGTCATTAACTTTCATTGTTATAGGCTCATGACTGAATTGAGGTATTTTAATGCCTGTATGAAATAAATGAAATTTGACATGTGAAAACATCGGACCATGATTATTAAAATAGCTTATTAAATGCGAATATACCATGAACACTCTAGCATAAAACCTCAATAGCATTGCATCATTCTGAGTGTTTAATTGTTTGGTTATAATTTGATATGAATTGAATTTTGGATTTCTTGAGTTAATTCATCATAGCTCATGATTGTGTTTTCTCACTAAAAGCGTGGGTGCTTGTTTTAGGGTATATTTGGTAAATGGCATGGATGACCTACTGTATGAAAGAAATTTTCATGGTAGGATGTGTGATGTTTCTCGATTGAATAATTCTTTACAATCAAACATTTTTTCATTCACTGATTGCTGTACTTTATTTCCTCACTCACTTATTTAGGTTAACTGCTTTAGATGTGGGTTGTATTCTTGCAATAATGAATGAGATATTTCAGGCTACCTCAGCTAATTCAACATAACTACCAATATATCAAGAATATCAGAATATCAGTTAGATTGTTGTCATAATAATGTTAGTATGATAATAAAGACTTTATTTATAGACGCAATTAATACAAAAAGTCATAGACCCAATTCTCCCCTGCCAGCCTCAAAGCGTAACAATTTATGATACTTTCTGTGTAAGAAGATGATAATTATTATTGTAGGAAGTTTATGTCATTCACATACTTTCTATCTATATTAATTGTTAGGCAGGCTTGTATGTCAAAACTTCCAACGCCTTTATGATGCATCGTGATAGTTTTCATTGTTGTTGTGCACATTTATCAAGTTCTATAATGTGTAAAAAAATTGTGTTCTTTTTATGTTTACAGAGATCAAGGGAGGAATGGTGTAGATACAGGTAAGTCATAAATTTTATACACATTTATGCTGATTAAGCACATTGAGATATTTTCAATTGAAAAACATTAAAATTCATGTACAAAATCACTTCCTATATCAATATGTCTGCAATCTGTGCAAGGAGTTGCTGCTTTATTGAACTGAGGTATGTAGATATTTTTAAGAACCAGGCCAGCCATGAAGTTTGTTTTAACAATTCAAGAGTCTTTTACAATTTAAAGAAGAAGAGTAACACATACTGGGAAGTGAAAAGAAGACAACATTTTTAGCTATAATTTAATCAATTAGATTTTAAATAAAATAACAAATCCTTTATCCTAAACATTGATAAGATCCTATGTTTGCTTGGGTATGCAGTCAGTTGAATGTTGAAAATTGGTAGTTTGAGTGTGGGTAGCACTGTTAGGCTGGCATACTGGGAAGGTAGACTCTCATCTCAACATTCATAACAACAAAAACTATTGAAGAGACAAACAAATGGAAATTTATTGAAGGCTCATTTATAAAATTATGAGTAAAATGCCTGAATAGTCTTTATTTATTTATCCCTGTTTAGGAAATCCTGAAATTGGGAACCACCACAAACATGTCTCTGTCATGTGTATAGGTTACATAACCCTTGGTTAATTCATTTCGTGTGAACCTTGCATTAAGTTATGTGTGGTAATCCATTTAAATCCTTGGTTTTTGTTGGTCTGTAGAGCAGCAACTGTGAATATAAATTATGCATGAGATCTATTCAAACAGAGTTTGGAAACAATTATGAAGATGTTGTTTAATGTTAACTTAATCAAAATTAGAAGTAGTAAAAATCCTGTATGAGGCATGTGAACATTTTTTTTATAACATATTTGAAGCATTGGGAAGGATAATTACACTATGATTTTTTAATGTGTATTTGCTTTTGTTGTCAGAAATGGCAATTATTTTAACAATATTTTTGTTAATTAGAAATAAACAATGTATTTGTGCGGTAATAAATTATACTGGTAACATTACACTGGATGACATCTGTGTGATATTTACTGCTTAAATTTGAAATGCAAAGTTTACTGTTTAACAATGACTTAATGTGTTGTAAATACATCTACATCCTCACATTGTGACAAACTACTAACTGTTCTTGATGCAGAGTTTGCCAAATGTGTCATACTGTCATGTCTGGTAAGAATTAGATATCATAAGAATTTTAATAAAATCATCTTAAATGAAGATTTCTGTTAGTGAGATTAAGACTGGATCTATTTGGAAAAGTGGGTAATTAGAAGTGCTTCTATTATTTCTTTGTGTTGATAATTTTGAATGATTGTTGTTATGGCTGACATTGTGTGTACTTTCACAGATCACAACAGTTTTGATAACATGGGTATGAGGGACGGAAATGAGCTTATGTTTGAGGTGGACCATCTTGCTACATATACAAGTAAATCAGGTAAGTGCTCATGTGTTATATATCTTATCATAACATCTTTGTTTAGAGGGGTGATGTATTGATATGTATTTCCCAATGAACTTGTGATTGCAAGTTGATTCATACATGGTTTATGATAGGTCACATCTAGTTATATTTTGTCATCAGTCACAAATCTGCTTACTGAGTGTTATAAAATTATAAGTCTCAACGTCTGCAGTTTTCTTATTTGATTACAACAAAGTCTTAATACTTGACATATATTAGTAGGAATGTTTATGCACAGACCTTGGGCAACAGCAGCTGTCAGATTATTACCATTCCACAGATTGTTTGTATTGTTACTATAATGCATTATGACATTAATACTTACTGTGGTCTATGTCAGTGTTTTGTCTGTTTTTTCATTCCCCCTTCGAAGAAGTGCGGGGTTTAATTGCTTTGCACATGTCAGTTTGTACACCCGTCCGTCCGTGTGTAACCAAACCTTGTCCAGCCAATAACTAGAGAAAAATTTGGTCTAAGGTCTTCAGATTTGGTTTGGAGGTTGGTCATCATATGTACTGGTAGATGACTCTTTTGAATTTTTAGGTCAGTATGTCAAAGGTCAAGGTCACAGTCATGGTGACCTTAAACACAAAAACCTTGTCTGACCAATAACTATAGAAACCTAAGGTCCTCAGACTTGGTTTTGAGGTTAGTCATCAAACTATCCAGTTTGCTTTCAGGGTGACCCTATTTCACAAACACCTCTTGTTTTGAGAGAACTGATCGCTTGAGGTACACTCAAAATTATCATATAAACAGCACACGTTTGTGCCCATTGCAAGCATCTACAGTTACCGGTTCATAGTGTGAGATAATTACCAGTTCTTACACAGTATCTTTTTGCTTGCTCTATATTTCTGAAAATAAAACCATGCTTGTAAATGTTTATTTTTGTATGTCTGAAACTTTGATAATATTTTTGTCAATGCTTATCAAAGTTGATGAACACATGTTAATTTTGTTATTTTGACTGTCCTACACAAACTCAATGTCTAGCATTTTTGGCAGACACTTTAATATAGTTTTAAAGTCTGAATAAACATGTATAATGTCATATATAGATTGTTTAGATCAGAAATGATCTATGAACAAACGGACAGAAACAAGGTGTTATAACTGGTTCAAAATGATAGATATATGTAGCTAGGTTACTGCAAGGTATCATGTTTAAGTTATTTCATTTGTCACCAGTTTTGTCAACCTGATGCATTTTGTAGTTTATTACCTAATAAGGTTATCTGTTACTTCTGTTGTTTTATCATCACATTCAAGCTTTAGTAAGATCTATTAGTACTGATTAACTTAAGAAAGTTTACTGGCATCTGAGAATTCATTGATTACATGGTGTTTATAAGGGTCTATCATTTGCTGTAGGTCTTTATCATCAAAGCCTGATGCATGTGGCTTTGTTGACTTTTACTGGGACATCTTTATTTGACATTTGACAAAATGTTTTGATGATTTTTATAATCAGTTGATTTGTTATGCACCAAGGTCAAGTTTCCCAAATTTCATGAGTTTTACTTTGATAAATTTGGTTTACAGTTTGTTGTTGTGAAGCTAGACCAAGATGCTACAAAAATCACCGCACTTGTCTTTATGCTGCATATGTTTGATAAGTAGCCTAGTCCTGTGCTGCTACACTGAGTGTTATGATAAATATTGTAAAAATATGGTTATGGTTACAGGTACCACACATGCTGAAGATGGTCTTGCTAAACTTAAACAAATGGAGAGTACTACAGGCATCTGGACAATGCGATGTATGCTCCTTATAGAAAGAAAACAAATAGTTATCATTGACAAAGGCAGTGGTGTAAGTTTGCAGATAAATTATTATTTGAATCTAGTTCAGAACAAATTATCATGGTTTTTGTATTCAAATAATACAATCTTGCTTATATCCAAACCAAACAGTATGGGACCGAGTTTTGCATTCACACCAGTTGAGCACAATTCAAGACATTTTCAAACATTATAAAAATACTGAAGTTCCATGAAAGACCTGATTTGTGCCTTTTTCATTCCATGAAGTTGAAGTTACAAAAAACAATCCTCAGGAGGGGTAAAATCCATTGGAAACTTACTATGTTTGATTCATAGATTGACATAAATTACATGAGGCACTAAAAGGTTTGAAGTAGGAAAAAACCTTCACAGATATTGAATGTAAAACATTACTAATGACTCAGAGTCAAGAAAATACTTAAAATATTTCATTGATTTTATGAAAATAAGTTTGCTGTATAAAATATACTTTGTTTTTTAAAGAATTTTGAGTTTTTACAATTTAATAGTAAAATGATGAATTAGATTACAAAAAGTACATTTAGATCTAATTAGAAGGTTAACATATTGTTTGATCAATTTGATTCATTCTGACTGTTAATGTATGGGTCTCTATTACTTCCTGTTATGATTTATGAATATTTTTATCTTTGAATATATTTTAGTTCATGAGGTTTTTGTATGATTTATCATTATCTCATCAAAGAAATATGTTTTATGAAATTATCATTTCCTTTGACTGATCGATTTTTTATATTGATCAATAAAACACTTAATAGTTGTTGTACATACTAGTAATAACTAATTGACTGTCTCTGCATGGCTCTAACCATTGTAGATGTGACAGTAATTTTGAAGGCTTATTGTCTATTGTTTTGGATGTTTGCCATTTTCATATTACATTAAACTTATGTTATTTTAGGACGAGTTGGAAAGATTTCCATTAGCACAAGTCCATGATCCTACAGCAGTGTTAAAGAATGATAAACGTGAAACATACAACAATCTTGTATTGTTTACCATAGTGGATGATCCCAGAAGGAAGAACAGTCCATCAGATATGCATATATTTCAAAGTGTTTCCACACCTGTAAGTATTTAATTATCAAATATGTATACCCTAATATGGCGCCTCAACGATTAAGTGGTTATGGCTCCTGACTTGTAATCACTAGCCCCTCACTGCTGTTAGTTCGAATCCAACCTGGAACCAAATTTTACTGGTACCGGATACATGTAAGAAAGCTGTCCAACTAGCTTAGGGAAAATATTGGGTTCCACCCAGGTGTACACTTGAGGTTTTCCGCTACTGTTAATACCTGAAAAGGTTACCCTGGTGGTTAGTACGCCAGAATGCTATTATCAGAGTGATGGACCTTTAATATTAATTCTTTCATGCAAAATTAAGCTTATCTTAAGTCAGCTGTCTGAAACAGTAGTTACTGACAATTGTTAATTAATGATCATTGGATGTGTTGTTAATCAAATTGTGACCTGTTTCTATGGCAACTCAAACTTGCTGCATATCTTAATCACTCCTTTGATGTCTTTACTCTTTTGTAGATTTGAAATGCTCATGAGATCTTAATGAATACTATTATTAGATATGCTGAATGTAGCATTTTGCAGCCATATGGTTAGCAATAATTGAAGACATGTTCATTTAATACAACATTCAGTGTACCATTATCTAAATAAGGCAAAATCCTGAATGACATTATTTGATATTAGATATGTTCTTTTTGTTTGTACATTTTGTACTTATTAAACCATAGGTAATTGAAATTTTATAACAAAAAGAGATATTTTTGTCACTTAACCCTTGGCCTTACTTGCACTGTAATTTGATCTTTTTAAAATAAATGTTGCAGCTCATGTTATATCATGCTCAGCTAATCAGAGGCAGATTTCTGGTTTTAAATTTAGAAACTTTAGACATTAATAGTTTTAAAAGACTTAAATGAAATCCTAGATGTTCTTGATTAGAAAAATCATGACACTTTCTTTTATTTTGAAATACATGTACCTTTGATACACTTTTTTTTGTTAACATGATTTTATGTTAAGAATTGCTATCTTAGCTGAGATATGTGTAGGAAGCAAACAGACTGGTAATTATGTATAATATTGTCTCATGTTGAAAAGGTGATTCTGTTGTTTGTGACAACATTGATTGATAGGTGACCTCATTTTGTATGAGAAATTATGTTAATAATGTTACATATATACATCATGTTTATTACATAGCTTGAAGAACATCTTCATCTTTTGACACATAGCCAGTTAATGTTTGGTTTATATGTGCACTTAATTAACAACTATTTATAAATATATCTATAAATTTGTGGTTGTTTTGAATTTTGTTTGTGTTTATCAGTGCTATGGCCTTGGTTAGTGTGCTGGATGTGTATTCTGGCAACCTAGGTTCGAATCTTTGTCGCTGCTGGTCATACCTTTCTTTGAGAAATTTACAAAATGTTAATTTTCCTCCATATGTTGAGAAGTTTCCAGGAAGGGTAGATCTGGGTCCATATTAACAAAGCATCTTAAGATTTTCTTTAACTTAAGTCGAAATTTTTACTTATGTGTATATTTTGTTCATGGTAAAAGTTTGTAAACCAGTCATCAAAAGTGTGAAAATGAATTATCATTTTCATAATTTGCATCTTTAGAACAAAGATAAAATCATATTATTGTGATTTCCTCCTTTATATTAGTACAAAAGAGTTAAGGAAAAAGTCAAATTTAAGGAAAAATATAACTTAAGTTGAAAAATTACTTCAGATGCTTTGTGAATATGCACCCAGTTCTTATTAGAATACAGTCCAGGAAAACTAGTTAGGTGAACCGACCACCGTATTTAACTGAACTAGCGTTGAATAATGGCGTTAAACCCACTGATAAGAAAATGTTAGCTGACACTACAATACTAATTATTTTTTGTTTTCTATTTTAGAACTACATTTTGTTTCTTATCTACGTATGCACATGTTTTATTCAAGCGAAACGTAATCATACATGCATTGTAATTTTAAATAAAGGCTACTGTAAGTGCGTGTACACAAATACTTTAAAACATATATAATTATACAGTATTTGTTTATCTCAAATTTCGAGATAACGAGATTCAACTGTATGTATCAACCACTGATGATTTTTTTTATATACATGGGCAATATTGGTTAAGGTTCCTTAAGCAACTTAAGTATTTTAAATACCCGGTGTTAACATTTTTTTCTTTATTTTCACAGCCACATGATATTGTAGATGAAATATTGGCTGCTAAAGGTGAAGGTGGTGGAAGAAAAGGACCTTATGAGTAAGTTTTAAGAATACTTCTCGAGTTCTTGTTCATTACTTGGTTTTACACAAGGGAAGACAACCTTGATGAGTTGTAAAAGTTTTCGCCAAAAAATAATTAGTTACCTCCCTTGACCAATTTATGAAATTGTATTTGAAATGTATATTTTCGGGTTCTTTTTTTAATGAAATTGTGAAATTGTCTGTTTTCTTTTATACATTTGTCTCATATGAGCTGTTATCATGTATGATGTCATGAAATTTTGTCATATGTGATTTTTACTATCAGTATGCTTACCAAACATGAAAAAAGTCATTATTTTCTCATAAAATTATTCTTAAAACTCGATTGTTATTTTGTTTTCGCATAAATGAGCATATGCTTTGTATTTGTAAGCTTTTGAAAGTATGAAAATTTTACTAATCCTGTTCTGTCCTGTCATTTTGTGGAATTGCATTCTATTGTTGTTGTGTTTTATTAACAGTAAACAAATACCGCCACCACCAAGTGGACCAGCACCGGAACCACCATATGGCAAGTTATCATCAAGCTTAAGAGCTACTGTTGTTGATGTAGATCCTCATTTAGAAACACGTTTACGAGGAACGAGGCTGGAAGAACCGTCAACCAGACTCGTGGAGTCGGGACGATTTAACGATGGTTTGTACTGAGTCTGAAATGCACGGTCTATATTACCTTATTCTTTGGTGCTCATTATGTGACTTTGGACATGTGATCTGAACTTTTTTTCTCATTTTTCATGCATTAAGTATTAGAATCTAGTCATGAAATGTTTTTGGAAACTTTGGTTGCTACAAGTTTTACCTTAGCTTCTTAGAGTTTATGATCACTGTTCCAAAGCTTCATTGCAAATTGTTGAACCAAAGAGAAATTAAAGAAAATCGCTTACGCTTTCACTGGCCGAAAATGTGACGAATCTAAAAAAAGTATAATCAACACGCTTTGGCATTTTAAAAAAGCTATAAATGGTAATTTTTCACTGCTTTCAAATTTTACTAACACAACTTTTTTTGGAATATGACTTCATTTGAATTATTCACGAATCTGACTGATATTCTGGATACCCGTTTAATTAAATACATTTCCAGTTCTAATTATTACATTTTTATTAGTTATGAAGATTTTACAGGTAATGGACCGTTGTTACTTTCATAAAGTACAAGCCAAAAAATATCAACAAAGAAATGGGTCTATAAGCTTTCATAACAAAATGCTAGTTAACTGACTGATCTATTTCCTTATATCTTTATGACAAGAAAAAAAAACATTACACTCTTAATTGACTAGTAGGGTTGTTCTCTTGTTCTAATCTTTTATGAATAAACAAATTTACGAAATGGGGACTAAGTTTCATGGAATCAATTTCTTTGTTGATATTACTAATCAAGATAGTATTCAGAATTCCTATTGTGTGTTTTGTGATCCCATTGACCTCTCCTTTCTCTAAAAACATGAAATCTCTTCTTGCTTTCTAATTACTTAACAAATAAAGTTCAGCATTATTTACATGTGAATTATGCATCAGTGATGTATGATGATGTATTATGTCATTAAGCAAGGGAGGCAACTCTTGTAATAGTAAGGTTGGAATGCTGATGTATTTCCCCCCTGGAGACAGTAACTCAGGGGTAATGGATCAACATATAATTTGTCTTCTTCTTGTAATGTATCTGACAGACAAAGTTTCACTTAGTTTCATTCTTAATGTTATAGTCTCACACATACTTGTACCTTTTGGATAAATAAGGTTTTAATTGTTTATGCAATAAGACAATTTAACATTGCTGAAAGGATACAGTACAAATGTAATGGTTACATTTGACATTTAGACAATGACTTAAGATAATTTCTTATTAGATAAATGTGATAATGTAAGTCATTCATAAATTAAGAAATAGATTTCATGCTTTTGTAATCACTTAACTGTGTCTTATTTCTGTATGTACTCACTGTCTTTTTATCCTTTTCTATTCCTTCTGTTTGTGCTTAGATGTTATCTGTTGTATTAATATTATTACTTACATGTTTGCTGTGATTAGGTTTCTGCTTACACTGTAGTTTTAGTTTCCTAGACTTTGTAGTTACACTTGACATCTTTTCTAATCACCGGTACATCAGCTGCCGTAGCAATTCTCTGATGAATATATACATGTACCGTATCCTTGCAGGAACATTTTGATTTGACATGTAAGATCACTGTGATAGTTTGAGCACATTTAATTTTGTATTAGCATGTAATATTTATCTTGATTTGATTTGTTATGCATTCTAAAGCAAGCAGATGGATCCATGAGTCATACGCCCCAAACCCCAGGACATGGGACCCTTCTTTGGCCCTTGTCCCAATGGGGTCATCCAAATATTCGGAGTTTAGAAGTCCCTCAGAGAACAAAGAATTTCAGCAATTTGGAAGCAGTACCTTTTCAACTCGTAACTCAAAGGAGAGAACTCCATTTGGAACATGGAGTGGACGTAAGCTTGGTGCTAATACTGGAACAACAGAAAGGGGCAAAAAGGGGAAAAAATGGTTCCAGTTTAGTTTTAATAAGTCAAGCTCTCAAAAAGGGAATAAATCAGGCAAAGAGAATCAAGGCTATGATTACAGTAGTTCTACTCTACCATTGATGAAGTCTGCTTCCAGTGGTAATCTATACACTAATTCTATGAAACGTAGAATCAGAAGTGATACTGATGCTGATTTAAGACCTGACTGGTGGAGGACTCCCAGTGTAGATATGATTGACACAGGTAGGACTGACCATCTCTGTACCTTATATCTACCTAATACCTGACTGCCTTCAGTTACAAAGGTTACATGAATGCTACCATTTACTGCAGCATGCCAGGATATCTCCTACCACTGACATAACCTTATGGCTCATATTGTTATCAATGGACAGGTATTAATGCTGGATAATGAATTGATTTCAGAATAATCACATACAGTAATACAAATAATCAAGTTAAGGGATGAATGCTGCTCATTGGATGTATGAGGATACCATGGGTATACTGCCATGGCAGAAGTTGTTTGTCTATTATGTGATGTACCTTATAATCTAATCCATACAAAGCATGAATTGACCACAACTTGGTTGTAAGTGTAACAGGCATGGATTAATCAAAGATTTGCATTGTAAGCATGTCATGTTTTATATGTTAGGTCATGATGTAATAATTTATCATACTGTATGTCATTCATGTAACATAACCGACCATTTTTATCTGCTGTTCTTTATGTAGAGGCTTGTTTTAAATTCCAAGATTTATCATCATTTTATCATCAATTTTGATTTGAGTGAGCTGCCCACCTAGCTACAGGTTAGTGGTTCTTACCCAGGTATATGCCTGGGGTCACCTCCCACCAGTATGGCGAAGTCATCAGATGTCCCTGACTGCTAACGTGATTTTAAACCCCTCAAATGAAATAAAAATTCTGTGAATGAAGTATAAAATTTACTCAGAGCTAGATCAAATTCAGGCAATATGCTGTTTTTCACTTAAAAACATCTTCAGTTGCTTCTCATTTTAAAATGTAAAGATTTTTATAGCTGTTTGTATGAACATAAAGACTACTAGGTTTGTGGAGCACTTGACAAGTGTGAAGTCAGTATTGTCATTGATGTTCATTACATATGTTTGTCTCAAAGATGGGATGTTTTTTGCTAATTGTGGTTAAGTAATTACATCTTGTTAAAAGGTTACACAATTTTTCTTGTCATTTTTTCATAGTGACTTGCCTTTTAGACCTTTAAGATGACTTTGTATTTACTTTATTTTGTTATTTTATGCCTGTTACCATGGTAACTTTTATTGTTAATGACATAATTTCTTGCTTTGAACGATCTGATCTTAAATATCACATACACAGTAATTCCCAATATCCATGTGTTTATGACATTATCCTAGAACTACTTTATATAATCATGTATGGTCGGTAGAATTCTCACATCTGATTTTTGTTCATTAAAATAGATAATGACCCATTAGCTTCTATAATTTAGTACTACAGAACACTAGTTAAAATGATAGTAAAATAAAGGAATATACTTGTATTTGATTTGCTCTAAAACAATATTTACATAATTTCTTTACCCACTTCTCATAAAAACATTGTTTGATGCTTTTTTATTTTATTTTTTGATTATCATTGAAAAAATACTGTGCTACATTTCTATACGTGCTTCATGATTAAAATGAAATTTTCAGAATGTTTTTATTGCAAGTAAAAGTCAGTCTCATTGATAAAACATCTTTCTAGGTAAAATACTGGTAAGACCTACCTTAATTTGAAATTCAAAAAACTAACAGGGCTTTTAGTAATTTTTGCCTCTTTTAGTTGTTTTAAATTATGTGCAAATTCAGAAAAAAAATGTTTGGTTTTATTGCTCTACTTATATAATAAATGATATAAATTTGATAAAATATAAGTGTATTTGGTACATGTATACATTTGGGCATGTACTGTTCATCCAGTATTGTATTCAACCAAACAGATTCATTTCCAACATATGAAGTGTATTGATAGTGTTAAAATATTATATCAGTAAAGTCATGTATAACAACTTAGTGATGGGACATCGGTTGGAAATAATAATCAATCATCAGTTGGAATCGGTTGAGGCTCCGATCCGACTTTCCGATTATATGTGTTGTACATTATTCAGTTCTCATTTTGATGTACAAATGATAAGATAAAGGGTGTTTCATATGTGCATATGAATTAATTTCAAACAAGTCATAATAATAGAGCATTTAAATCTTAAACAAGCGGGACAACTGGCCCTTGGAAATCGGCACTGGGAGTCTTGGATGCTTGCAAGCTTCACCTTATGATAGAAAGAATTTGCTTGTATTATTTCATTCTGAATTCAGATGTAGTGACTACCCTTTGATACGAACCTGGGTGCTAGTTCAACATGTTCATATCTGTGATTGATTATGAAAATGTGACATCGATCATTGACAGCGACAAGCTTCTACTAGTTGCTAATCGATGTTTTCCAATCATTGGTACATCACTATAACAATTACTCCTGTACGAAGTAAATAATTTCTGTCAATTAGTGCAATGAAAGGTACTTTTCTTACAGTACACTATCATCCCTGTATTCAGTATTCTGAATTGGTTATAATATCTCTTTCTACACGATTCTTCAGATAATTGCCAAGATGAAAATCTATAATATAACATCCGGTGTAGCTTTTTTTCACTATTCAAATTGTAAGTTTATTGCCATTATACATACAATAGTGTATAAAACTTAAACATTTTATACTTATATTATCATTCTTCGTTTTTCTGTTGTTGTTGTTTTGTTCAATCTAATATTTCACATTGACAAAAAATGACAATAACTGGGCTGATATTTCTGTCCAAATATGGACAATAACTGCAATGTAAGGAGTATCATGTTTTAAGATACTGATACAAATGAATTTGCATTGAAAACTTTATGAACATGTTTGTCAATGGATGGATTGGATGGAAAATTTTGCTGGTCTTTCTTAAGCTTTGAGTTCTTCTCACTGGTTTGATTCCCGGTCGTGGCAGGTCATACCCTTCCATGAAAATTGCCAACAATGTTGATTTTCCTCCACATGTGGAGAAGTTGCCAGTTCCTTGTGGAAAGGTTCAAATACTGTCCTGGAAAACTTGTTAGGTAACGAAAAAATTGTTGAAAAAAAGGCATTAAATGATATAAATTACTTTTGTGTCTATTCAACCCACCTTTTAATATAATAAACCAAAATAAGTGTATTGGATGATTAGGTTAAAAAAGGTTCTGATTTTGAATCCCTGAAGGTCAAGGTCATATCTCCTCTATCAATACTTGAGCATGGACTAGAGAGTTAAGGAGATAAGGTATACTTTAATAACAATTAAATTGAAATAAATTGAGATAGAAATGAAATACACATCCTGTACATACAAAATACATCTTAGAAAGTAACAGATGATGACTCCTTTTGCTTTATTTGTGAATCATTAAAGTTACATTTATCATTCTATTTCTTGTATGAAAATACATACTTCAACTGCATTTTTTTGCTTATTCAAAAGAAATAAAAACATACAAACATTCAAGAGTGTATTTTTTTACACAGAGTTTCATTGTGAAATATTAAGATGTATACAGATATGGAGTAAATCATGCATGAGATGGGTGTGTAAAAATTATCATAACTTGCTACATTCCTCTTTTATTACCATATTTGAACTTATAAAAGATACCTGTTTGCTTGTATATTAAAACATATGAACATATATAATTATGCAGATGAATGGATGTAGGTTTTTTTTTGTTCCAAATGTCTGTCTGGATGACATTGTGTTTGTCACTTTGGTGAAACAATAATTGATTCAATAAGATTAAATGGGGAAGTTGTCTTAATTGGCAAATGAAGCAATTAGTTGACTATCTATGATCAGGCGCTGCAGAAATATCCTATGTTAACAAAGCCACGAGACAGAGAGTTGATGCATAGGTGGTTATAATGTGGAGGTAGCAGATTCTTGAATATAATAATGTCTTGTCATGCATTTAGGTAGATTAGATTCCCTGCTTGTATTGTGCATTATGTTATAGCATTAATGCTGAAAATCCAAGCCTTCTGGAAAAACTTAATGACATCCCATCAGAATCCATGTGCTGTTACAAGATTTGGTCATAACCATTTAATCATTTTTTTACTTTGTTTGTTAGTCATAATGTTTGTAATTAATAGTTGTGTCATAATTCTCCATATACATGTACTATGATAGGTTTAGCAAATATGATATGATTGTCAATACATTGTACCTGAAATATGATTCTATCTGCATGTTGAACCTAAGATTTAAGATTAAATTTAATCTAATGACAGTGTTTCAGTAAATAGTAAATATGTTTGTCTGTTTGTTTTTCTCTGAATGTGCTGGCCGCAGCTGTGGTCCAGTGTGTTTGACTTCACTTGTAACCTGGATCTCGGGGTTCGAATCCCTGTCACAGCAGATCATACCCCTGTATGAAAATTTGACCAAGATGTAGATTTTCCTCCTTATGTGGAAGTATAAGTTAGTACTGGTTAGAATACAGCCAGGAAAACTAGATGATCTAGCCACTGTATATGACTGAAATGTCATTGAAAAAATGGCATTAAACCCATTGATTAATCTAAAATATACATCATACCTCTGTGGTCCTAACATAGCATTCCATCTTCACAACATGCTGATATCGTGTTCTCTGTAAATAGAGATTAACAAGCTTATAGCTCTGAACTGACCTGATCATGTATTTTATAGATAACTTAATTACATTATCAGGATGACCTGACCCTTAGTGCATCTTTGTACTGTACAAGTCATTGTATTACCCTGTTTGCACAGTCCTTATTAATTAACCCAAATAAATGGCTTAATATATTATTCAAAGGACATTGTTTAAAGCAGTAACTGTTACTATTTCGTACTGATACCTTTGGTAAAGCAGTTAACATTAGCAATTAATTGTTTAAATGTTGACATTTTTTGGAATATTTACGGTGTGTGTGCAGTAAATTGTACCATCTTATTTCACATGGTATCACTTGGTGACTCTATGTACGGTAATCAAATTTAGTTCAGCCTTTACTTTTGTCTTGTATACACTGTACACAATTCCATTCATAAGGTGGGCGTGTTTTTGTCTCCTATTTTGTTGTGAATAAATTGTGTACCAGCTGATGTGTTTACTCATTAATTTACTGGAAATAACAAATTTGTGTTTACAGGATTTATTGGTATATAATTTCTTCATTTTCCTTATCTATAAACTTCTATTTTATGTGTATGATTATGTTTAACTTTCTTGGGTGGGGGTTTAAGTAATTATTATGTCGAATGTATTTTGTATTCATGAAAAGTGATAGGGAATCGATAATCTATTCCTTTGCCATATATGTAGCTTGATATATTGAATTGTTGTCATTATTTCACCAACATATGAGCACTATTTTGGATTGAAATTAATGTTTACAGTAGTATAACAGAAATTATCTTCCTGTTACTTTTATTTGAATCACATTTTTGTACAAATGTACTTGTTTAAATTATTATATTTACAATGTATAGCTTGCCCTAGCCTACCTGAGCAAGTGGGTTTTATTTCTTTTGAGAAAATGTATAGAACAAAGTTTGTATAGAAAATCAGGATTTTATTCCCTTTTTAATATCATAAAACTTTCAAACTTTATTTTTTACTATCTAGTTGGTCTCAGTCACAGACATTCTGGACAGAATTACTTTGATATTGAGTCATGGCCCTTGATTTGTAAAATGTCATTTGTACATATTTCATGTTACCTGCATGTGAGATAATATACTGAGACATGACTTGCTTACTTACTTATTTCATGTTTAGTTACTAAATGTCATGAATACTTGTTTTTATCTGTATTAAATTGTTCACTTCCATTTTGCTTAACAATTACTAATAATTTCACCTCTCAGTACATTGTACTCATTGCTTGAATGGACTTTGTGGTGAAATGATGAGGATGAATGTAAAAATACCAAAACATTTAACTGATAGTTGATCAAAGGAATTTTTACGGTTGAATTTCCTCTATAAATCTCTTTAGTAATACTCAGTTTTGATTTATTTCTATGAAATTTAACTTCTATAGTGGTATGTATGTAATGTATCCTGTAATGGTTACCAGTGTTCTTGTTTAGTAATGTTCAATCTTTAATAGTAGTTTGTATTTGAACATAATCATATTATTAATGTAATAATAGTATATTTATTTCTGTCAAGTGCATTGACATATCATACAAGAAAAGATGTATGAATATAAGTTACTTAGGTTTTTTTCTCTTAAAAAATAAGGCAGATGCTTAAAACTTGTGAATTTGTCTTATAAATTGTGTACATTTAAAAAATGTAAAATTTGAAAAACGCTTATTTTTTTGTAGGAATTTATGTTATTTGATTAATTTGAACATTTTTCATGAAAAGTTAAAGTTTATTTGAAAATAAATTAAATCATTGTGCGAAATTGTATTTCTATATGATTCATTTGATATTTTTGTTTTATTTATATAGTAATGATCATGTTATAATTTCTCTTAGGTCGGGGATATGGTGTCTCTAGAGTAGGTGATTTCAGAGCATCTTATATACACAAAGACGACATGGATACAGGACAGAATGAGGCTTTGGAAAGGGATGTGGTATGTTTATAGCATTTTCATTATTAATGTCTCCCAGTGGGGTAATAAGCTTGATGTAGGTATCCCCTCTGAAGAAAATCATGAAAACATTAATTTTTCTAGAACTTTTCTTGCACACTTCATGAATTGCTCATGAACTTAATTGAAGTATGAACAACTATTTGACAGTCTGATTTTTGTTGCAAATGTTTGCTCAACATAAAATTGTTAAAAATATTGATTGTCAAGTCACTCAAGTGACTATTTGGCCTGTTATTCATCAATAAGCAGTAAAATAGTTATGATAATAACTTCATTCAACTTTTTACCTTAACAATACAGTAATACCATATTTTGTATGTTAAATTTATTTGTGCCTTAACAATTCAGGAGTATTGAATAGGTTTAAGGATTCCTGTTGAACCATATTGATGATGACAAAATTACATTCAATAAATCTCAGTTATATATATAATTTTGTGTATGGTGTAAAATTTTTCTGCAAATTCCTGATTGGTTCTGAAAGTGTAGAAAGATTTGAAGTTATTTAAAGTTACCCAGCTGAATATTGTAGACTGGTTCATCTGTGTGATTATCCAAGTATGAATGAAATTTAAGGACTATGACAGGCATTGAGGGACTTAATGGCTAAAACTCAGTCATGAAATGTTTCATTAATCAGCCAATTATAAATAACTGAGGAGGTTGGATAAAGCTAGGGTTGTTGGTTAGATGAGCCATTCCCCCACACAGTATCCACAAGCCAGGACTTATCGTCGAGGGTTTGATTCTCAGCTCGGCCTTTCAAATTTCTCAGGGATGCTTTTTCAGTGTCCCCACCCCAACTATCGAGCCAAGTACTGTGTCTAGAAAATCGCAGGAAAAGGGGCAAGGCGTGTATCGTTGCTTTACACCTGTAAGGATATAAATGCCGAGTTCACCTGTATCGTATCTCCCCTCTCTCTGGGGCAGCTCTGAAATAACCATAGCTGTCAAATGGGCCTTTAAGCAGAAAAATAAATATCGTTAAAAATGTTTTAAAAAACTTGCCTTATTTGAGGACAAATACCAGACTGACCTAATAAATGAGCTATGTACAACCTGTATAATGTTAAGTAGTTTATAAGTGATTAATACAAAAGACTGTGTTTCATGTCATATTGTCTGTTATGTAAAATGTCAATTAGGCTCATACATGTATATATGTGGATGTGTGTGTAAATGTCATGATTTGAATAAACCTGATGAACACCATGCGAATAATGTGTTGTGATGATACATTACATATACAATGTTCAATTTGAAGCAAATGTATGGATGAAGTGTAATTGTCTTTATTAACATAAATGTGATAAACAAGTAAGATTTGTAATGAGGCGATTAATCACACCTGAATGAGAATTTACTGTATAGATAATAAACATTGGTTAAAAAACTAAGTTTAGTATCTTACAGATCTCAAAACTTGAAAAATTGTTCTAAGTAAGTTCTGTTAATTTCATGTGTTTTGAAGACATTTTTACCTGAGTACTTCACCTTATATGCATAAGTTCAGCTCAGAGCATGGCATTGTTTTGTCCAGTTCATATTTAATGCTGTCTAGTACTCTTTTATAAGTTTTTGTTACAACACATGCATGTTGTTCGATATAATGGTGTGTAATAAGTTATCAAACTATTTCACTTTGCAGTTGTAAATCATTTTGTCTACATTCAAATTTGTTTTCAAGATTCTCAAACTTATGTAAATGACTTAATTAGCATTTTAGATGTTGATTTCATTTATTTTACTGTATATCTGATGGTGAATTTTAATGAAATTATTGAAATAAGAAAAATATTTTGAATATGATTGATTGAAGCTTCATATACTGTGGTTTCATTTATTTTCGTTTGATTTAATTTCATGGTTTTTGCTAAAATGGTTATTTTGTGGGGACGTAAATTAGTGGATTTTGATATCTAAAAAAAAGAATTTCACATTATTTTTGTGTCATCTTCTTCACTAAAATATATATGCTAGCTAGTGAAGAAAAACACAATACATGTATATATACAATGTATATTAATAAACTATCACATGTTAATAGTTATATGCTACAACAGCTCCCAACATGTTTTTGAAATTAATGCAGACTGGTTTATCCAATAGTTTACAAAATATAATGGTCTGTGACTTGATTTACCTTCATACAGGTATTTTAGGAAATTAATTATTGTCATAACTTTCTTCAATGTTTATGGTTTGAAGCAATTAAATTGGATGGAGGATGACTAGTCATAAATATCAGACACTTAAAGTAGTAACTTATCAGTAAATTAAAATTTCTTTCTTCATACAAGAAAAACGAATCATTTAAATGTTAGTAATCTTTACACCTCCTTGATCAGGTTTTTATTACTTAGTACTCTAAATCATAATTAGTTGGGTGGTTCTTAGATGGGGGTATTATGAGCTTGTTTGACAATCGCAAGTGTGTAACTTGTCTATCACAGCTTCACTCTTGCTGGACAGTGGAAATTGTTGAAACTTGACATGGATACATGGTCTGGTCCTCTATCTGTCTTGTTCCCGAAAGTAGTTCTGCTTGACTGCACATAAGGTTAACCAAGAAGCAATTTGTGGAAAGGTCTTAAATGACATATATTCCCTAGTAAATAGCTGTCCCTATGTGAATATGTTTCTATAATATACATACCAGATGTCAATTCTATAAAGAAATGTTCCTTTTTGTTGGCTTTGGATTGGAGTATATAAAATTCACTACCAAAATGAAAAGGAATCCTCCCAACTTCCAGCTTGTTTTCATTCTTTAAATTATCTCCTATTTCAGCAATTATTGAACAACTGTTTTGATGATATAGAAAAGTTTGTATCAAGATTGCAACAAGCCGCAGAGGCTTATAAAGAACTAGAGAGACGTCGTGTTGAACGTGGAGGGAAGAGGAAACAAAAATCTGCTGGAGGTTTGTAATGTTTCATGTCACATTCCTCAGTTACATCTCAAATAGTGGATGAATGTATTTGTTATAGTTTCATCTAAATTCCTTTGATGTATATAGAGCATTAGTTTTGGCTATAAAGGTGTATGGTATGTTAATCTGGATGAAAATATGAGTG
This sequence comes from Lutraria lutraria, assembly GCA_964023205.1. Lineage (NCBI taxonomy): Eukaryota > Metazoa > Mollusca > Bivalvia > Venerida > Mactridae > Lutraria > Lutraria lutraria. Next base: position 11,843,308 of record OZ026846.1, on the reverse strand, counting down.
GGTTCTGCATATGTTTCACAATTTGTTGCATCAAACGCCAATGTGCATGCAACTCAAATAAAAATTAACTCTTGAGATATTCTTTAAAATTTGATTATTTCTATGTGTACATTGGAGAAGTGGTGATCTATCATTTGAACTCATCCTTAAAGTTTGATGTATTGTGTATATAATGTTTCTGGCCGTATTTGATGTATGGAGCACAGTGAGAATTTTAATTGGTTTTTAATTGATAGGCATTGAAAGTATGTACCGGTATATGTAAAAATTTGTTTAATGAAAAACTGTTGTATTTATCTCTATTTCTGATATACAATAAGTGTTTTGATGAAATATGATTGAAAATGAATTTCTGGTTATTAGTTATATAAATAATAAATTGTAATTAAATAGTAATTTGATGAAAAACAGTGTTGTAGTCTGATCAATTGACATACATGTTGGGGAATGCTGTTTTTAAGATAGCTTCATAACTGGAGTGTTTGTTACATATGGGATTGAATAAGTTCAATGAAGTATGAGTTAATTATTTAAATTCTAAAATGAACCATGATGTTCTTGAATAACTTATGATATTTGTTAAGATATGATTTCCATGTACAAAATATATTGCCCCTATTTCCCCTGGGTTAATTATTGTTATATATTGAATCCATATTTGGAAATTGTATCTAAATGAATATATAAGTTAATTCTAAAAGCACTAGGGGGTTTGTTAGAAGTTTTGGTTATCATATATTACATTCAATGTGACTTCATGCTTCCTACTGGTTTAAGTTTTGGTTGTATGAATATTATAATAATTATTTTTAAATGTAGATTGACTGACATTACTATGCTGAATGTATAGGATTAAACCTATTTTGTAACATTATTTGTTGATTGATGTGCTTTAATTTGCTTTTAAATCCTGGATTACTCCAAGTTAAATTTCATAATACTGGAAATTTATTATGATGTATTAACTTAGTTTTCTTTTTTCTCACACATTTATGTGGTATTTCTGTGATTTGTCAATACAATGTATTAATTAAGTACCAATTAATGAAATTTATTATTTTCTGTAAGATCTATGTAAGATCTTAACAGTGGTCCCTTTACAACATTTGTTACTGTTTCAAACTTTGGATCTAGTATTCACATATAGTCACATTTAACAAAACCTGTATTGAAGACACAATTTGAATTTGATGAGATTTTAATTGATCTTGATGCTGTATCTCTGTATTGATATAGTCAGTGACATGGCTTCATGTTATGGCTTGACTTAAGGTAAAACCATTTCCCAATTATTATTTATTTAGTAAATGAATGATGTAACCTGTATTAGATGACATTATATTTATGTTTTACAATCCTATCTTTGCTTACAGATGGTATGTTGTCAATGAGAGCAAGACCTCCACCATCAGATGATTTTATCGACATTTTTCAAAAGTTCAAATTTGCCTTTAATTTACTGGTACGTATAGAAGTTATTGTTTCATAATGCATTTATTCTGGAATGTTAAGTTACTTTGAAACAGTTTGAAATATTTTTGGAACTTTGTACTGAAGGACATTGTACTGAGTAAATTTATTTTGCCATTGCCAGTTAAAAAAAAAAAACACTTTAAGACAAGATAGAACTGATGGTCTATCATTCTAATTTATTTTTTAATTGATCATAATTAATGGTTTAGTAGCAGGGACCTCCGTGCCCTCCGTAGTCGAGTGGTTATTGTCTCTGACTAGTAATCACTGACTTCTCACCACTGGGAGTTTGACTCCCTTTCAGGACCAATTTCTTTTGTTTGAAACCTTATCACAGCACACATCTCATGGCTTGTGTTCTATTTTCAGGCTAAGTTGAAGGCACATATACATGATCCCAATGCACCAGAACTTGTCCATTTTCTGTTCACACCTCTCAGTTTGATTTATGAAGCAAGCCGGGACCCGATACATGGATATCGTGACCTCAGTGGAGATGCTGTATCCCCGTTGTTACTTGCTGATGCCAAGCAGTTATTGTTGAATTGTCTTACATCAAAAGAGATGGATTTGTGGCAGCGTCTTGGTAAATCATGGACACAACCCAGGTTTGTTTGTTTGGTTTGTTAAACATTAATCAGGGTTTCTGTGAATGTTTACTCATAATTAGAACATAATTTTTATGGATCATTTTGCTGAATAATTAAAGCATTTAAGATGAACGAAATATTTTAAATCCTATTTTCTAGAAACCAGGGGAATGAATTAGGGTAGGGCTTATATTTAAGTATTTTTATGATATGTTGCTGTTGTTTGTGGCCCCTATTGGAGTGCCCCATTGTAACCCCAATTTTATCATGGTATACGATATCAGGTCTGTTTGGTATTAATAGTTACAGGGTTAGTAACTGACCCGATACGGGATATACGGGTCTGTGGAAAACCATATGGGGCGAGACCGAAGGATTTTCTTTAATACAAACTGAGTGTTGAATATGGAAACAATGTGGTTGAAGGCCTCTTGTTGGGCAGCATATGTTTTTCAGGATTTTTTATTTGACTCTATTGAACTCCTGTTAAAAAAAATTCTATCTGAAAAAAAAATGTATTTTTTCATCCAGGGATGAATACATTGGACCTGTACCACCATACAATCCACGTTTCTACAATGGATTTCAACCATCACCACAGTACGTAGACGAGATCAATCAGGTGGGAGGAGATCTCAGACCTTCAGTAAGTTGTTTGTTGTAAAAAAAAAACAGTGCATATTAGTATAATATTTGATAATAACACATTTTTTAAATCAAAGGTTTTAGTTATTAAGTATAATGTGTTGCTGTATCTATTGCAGGAAGTGCTCAAGGTGAGCTATGGTGATTGTCACTGGGGTCAAAATTGGTCTATCTTCCTTGGGTTACTTTTTTACCTAGTTGCTAATTCATCAAGTTATGGGGCCACCATAGCCATCTTAGTTTTTTCATTGAGGTTTAATGTTGCACAAATATCTGGAGTTAATTGGCGTCTTTCAGCTTTAATGGACACCAAGTGTAGATAATCTTAGATAGACAGCTTCCTCATGTGTGAATTTTGTCCAGGCCCGGTTAATATTCGGACTTGCTGTGGAAAGAGGCTAACCACTGAACCACAGTGGCTCCTCAAATGAAACCTGTAGTATTACTTTATTTAATGACTGGTAATTCGAATGGAATTTATCATCTCCTTTACTGAAATGTCAATGAAATGAGTGGTGTAATTACAAACCATGTTTTGTCTTATTTTTTTCACATATATGAGATTTATGTCTTAATATGTATTGCAGGAAAGAATAATGTCATACCCAGAGCCTTTAGGTGTATCTAGACGGGATGACCCCTATATTTCAAGGACCAGTGAAAGAAGGGATGACCCTTACCGTATGACAGAGAGACGTGATGATTTTAGGTCTTCTGAAAGACGCGAAGACCCTTACAGAATTACTGAAAGGCGTGAAGACCCTTACAGAATGACTGAAAGAAGAGACGAAATGTACCCCAGAGATATAAGATCATCTGAACGAAGAGATGATCATCGTCCACCTTCCCCTACCCCAGCAAGGATATATGAACAGTAAGTACATGTAATATACATTTATCTGGATGTATGATACTATGGCTAACAGAATTATCTTGCTGTGACATTATATTACTCTTGTTCATTATATTGACCAAGTTTTTGATTGTGTTTGCTTGCCAAAAAAAACTTTTTATTCAAGAAGATAGTTGCCTTGTCATTCTCTGTTTTTTGTTTGTTTTTACAGTAGTTTGCTTTGCTTTCGAACTATCTAATGAGTATTTCAATGTCATTGGCTTCATACTTAACCAATGATGTTGTAATAATGGCTGTACCTGTTTGTTTGTTTCTAGTTTATTAATCCATTGAAAGTTTGTGTGAAGTTTAAGTACATTTATGAAACATCAATAGTCTGAATAGTGAATTGTTATTAATGTATGTTCTGTCAAGATCAAGGTCACAAGAAAAGTGCTTCTCAAAAGGGGCATTTATCACTTACTTCATAAGTGATTTCTATAGTTTAAAGATTTCTAGTAATACAATGTTATAAGGTGCATGTTTTCAGTGAAGAGTCTGATTTTTACTCCAAGTTTTGGTGAGTTTATAAATCTGACTGACTCCTGCATTTCTTAATTTCACTGAGTGTTTTTTATAGACTAGTTTTGTCAAGTTGTTTGTTAACAATTCAGCTTTGTTAACTCAATTACTAGTTTACTACTGGTTAACTTTTCATCTGTTTGAATAATGAATGTTCTTGTTACTGAATACTAGTTTTATTATCCTGTCCACCGTATTTATTCTGGTTGTGCTCCATAGAACAAAATCTTAATTTCCCATAGCATGAAATCTACCAGTACTTTAATTGCGTTCTGACTAATACATTAACCTTCTTTTTGAAGTTTAGATTTTGCCGCAGTCTTCTAATATCAGTGTTGCAATGGAAACATTGTTTTCATCTGCACTTGAAGAATATGTCTTGTTTTTAAATTGCATGCTCCACATTCTAATCTTCTTTATAGAAACTTGTGAGTTTGCTAAAACACTAATCTACATTGGCATAAAGGGGACATAGGAAATGTTTTATTTATCACGTGGGCATGCAATAGCTACTGTGTGTGCACATAATAGCTATAGCGTGCGCATTTAGTAGCTATCGTGTACATACTTAGTAGCTACGTGTATCATGTGCACAAGTGATAAGAAAATATCTCCTATGTCCCTATATGCCACTGTACTAATCTTTTGATGGTTTGGAAAGTTGTTACTACCAGGCTAAAGTTTTACATCTTTGCATTTATTTAGTTCTGAAATATAGACCATTCCTGGATGTATATATAGTTTCGCTTATATTTCTACCTTGTTTAGTGTGTATTGTACCAGATGTAAATGGTGGTATAATGTTTTGTGGCATTACAAACAAATTTAGTGTCATTTGAAAATACTATTATACAGAAATTTATTGACAAAATATTGATGTAGTATTATGTTATGTTCACTTGCAGTTAAGGTACTTCATGCTGTAAAAATAGAACTTGTACTGTGATTGGTTATTCTATGACCGCACAGCACATTTTTTCCTTTTTATCAATTAGCAATACCTCCAGTGTCTAATTGGAATTTTCTTGACTGATGTTGGATACCCTTCTCGGTACTTTCATTGTTAATGTAAATTGTTGTTCTTTTCTGTGCATTTCAAGATTGTTAATTTGTACAATTCATATTTTCAGGAATAAGAGATCTTCAGTGCGTGACCCGATACCTGCTGTGCCAAGAACCCGTGGTGAGGAGAATCAAACATTTTCTCAGAGTTTGAAACAGATAGGAGCAACGTGAGTATAACTTTTGAAAGTTTTATTTATTCTTTTAAAATTATAATTTAGTACTTGCAATAACTAAATCATTTTTGTGATTTGATCATTTTTGGTGGATTTATTGCCCCTTTTGTTTATTTTGTGTCCTAAATTTCCTTTGTTATCCTCCTACATTTCTCCAAGGAATTTGACAATACTTTCACAGACTTATTGAACCACAGCACGTATATTCTTGGTTTTGTGATTGGATTGTTTTTGGCTGATTTATGGCCCTTTGTTTATTTTGTGTGTTATGTAATATAGAGAAATACTCTCCTGTGCACAGCTCTTATATTTCTCAAGGGATTTTTACCAAACTTCAATAGAACTATTGTCACCAAGATCCCCAGCATATATTATCAGGGTTTTGTGATTTGATCATTTTTAGCAGATTTATGGCCCTTTATTTGTCAGTACCAAACTTGAACTTTGCTTATAAAATCAAAAGGCTTCCACCTACAATCATCAAACTTCATATGTTGGTTCATTATGACAATCTCTACAGGACCTGTGCAAAGATCACCCGGAGGGGGCATTGTGTTTTTACAACACATCTTATCTTATTCTATGTTTTGTTCATCAAAAACATTTGAGTTAAGCATATGTAATTTTATGTATTTTGTTTTGTTTTTTCAATCCTTGTCTTTGTTGAAAAAACTGGTCTTGCTTTAAATTCCCTACTAAACAGGTACCAGATTTGATTTAAAGAAAGCTTGGTTTTAAACAAATCTTTGATTTGTTTGGACTGCTAAATGTAGTTCAAAGTGCATTTATTCTTTATTGCATGCCAACTTCGGATATAAATGTTCTGGAGAATTTGTAAACATTTTGGATCTTTCATTTTTCTTTTCTTTTTTATAAATACCCAAAATTTTGCTTTACTAGATATTACAGTTACATTTTATAATAACCAGTTTGTTTGAAAGAGATTTATTTATCATGTGATTTACTTTGAATAGTGAGCTCAAATCACTCCTGTATAATCGTATAAATGTACATCATAGATTGTGATCATTTATTAACATACAATTCTATAGAGAATGTGTGTTGGTTTTATTTTGGCGTTAGTCAACATCTTTATATTGTTTTAGTTGAACATGTCAGCTCACACTCTGTGTAGTGAATAATGGTTTGATGATATTTTGTGCTAACCCTGACTGTGAGTTAGATGATATTATGTGCTAACCAAAACCGTCAGTTAGATGATCGTATGTGCTAACCCTGATTGTGAGTTAGATCATAATATGTGCTAACCCTGATTATGAGTTAGATGATATCATGTGCTAACCCTGATTGTGAGTTAGATGATCGTATGTGCTAACCCTGATTGTGAGTTAGATGATATCATGTGCTAACCCTGATTGTGAGTTAGATGATATTATGTGCTAACCCTGATTGTGAGTTAGATGATATTATGTGCTAACCAAGACCGTCAGTTAGATGATCGTATGTGCTAACCCTGATTGTAAGTTAGATCATAATATGTGCTAACCCTGATTATGAGTTAGATGATATCATGTGCTAACCCTGATTGTGAGTTAGATGATCGTATGTGCTAACCCTGATTGTGAGTTAGATGATATTATGTGCTAACCCTTATTGTGAGTTAGATGATATTATGTGCTAACCCAGACCTTGAGTTAGATGATAGTATGTGGTAACCCTTATTGTGAGTTATATGATATCATGTGCTAACCATGATTGTGAGTTAGATTATATCATGTGCTAACCCTGATTATGTGTAAGATGATATCATGTGCTAACCCTGATTCACTCACTTCAGATTGTGAGTTAGATGATATTATGTTCTAACCCTGATTGTGAGTTAGATGATATTATGTGATAACCCTGATTGTGAGTTAGATGATATCATGTGATAACCCTGATTGTGAGTTAGATGATATCATGTGCTAACCCTTATTGTGAGTTAGATGATATTATGTGCTAACCCTTATTATGAGTTAGATGATATTATGTGCTAACCCAGACCTTGAGTTAGATAATAGTATGTGGTAACCCTGATTGTGAATTAAATAATGTCATGTGATAACACTGACCATGAGTTAGATACTATTATGTGCTTATCCAGACAGTGAGTTAGTTAGATTATATTACATGCTATCACTGGCAATGAGTTAAATGATATTACAGGCTAACCCTGGCAGTGATTGAGTTTGATAATAGTATGTGCTAACCAGTAGTAGACCATTAGACTAAATCATATAGATGTACATTGAAGACTAACATATTTGACATAATTTTATATTTCAGTAGAGAGCCAGAGTTTGTATTATTTAACACAAGTTTTTACATTCATACCAGCTAATGTATAATAATAACCGTCTTTAATTGCTTCTTCCCATCTCAAAGTTTGACTAAAAAGCTTTTTTTTAATTATTACCGAACTTTTGATGATTTATATTTAGTTGAGTGCATTGGTAAAACTGGGTTTGCAGCATTTATTTATTTGTCGCTGATTTATCACCATTTATGATAACTGAAGAGAACAGGATGGAATGTTATTCAATTAAGAAATTTGAAAAGTTCCAGAATTGTTTTGTGTGTCAATTTGTGTATGTTGATATTTGCTGTATTACTATTATGTGTTATGCTTACATCAGTGCAGACTGTTTCTTTGTTGTGTCTTCTAATTGGTTTTTAATTGCGATTATGGATAATGTTAAATGTGCATATGGCACAATTTGAAAATAAGCTTTGGCAGCTGTTTGTTTGGGGAGTAGAAAATTGTTATGATTTAATTAGTATTAAGAAACAATATTATAACATGTAAAGGTATCATCTTGATTATTTTCTGTTGTACTACAGAAAGGTGTTTCTTCATTATTGTTTTGCCAATCACAGATATAATGCTTTTTAAATTTTCTAATATATTGATGCTTATAGATATTTTGCTTTTTCCCATTTTTTTGTCCTGTAATATATTATGCAGTATTAGGGCATAACAAATATAATATGATATGATTTAGAGTTGTGAATTTGATATTGTAACTTTTAGATGTTTGAATTCAAAATTCACATCACTGACATAGAATCTTAAATGGTCTTTGTTTTGTATCTAACGACAAATTTATTGTTATGATTTTGTGGTCGACTGGTCTATGACAAGTGATCACTTGAATCCATGCGGAGCCCAGACAAATTTCACATGGTCCTGTGGAAGGTGACGGCATTACTCAGATGTACACCTGAGGTCGTTCTCCCCCATTGAAAGCTGGAAAAATGGCTAATATCATCTAGAAACTGTTAATTTACCTCAGTGTAGTTCTGTTGATTGTGTTGATTGTTTCAGGACAGAAAACAGTGTTAGAAGATTAATTACTAACATGCTCCGCCTACTACTATATGCATCTGTTGCATTTCACTTGAATTCATTTCTTATGTAGTTGTTTATATGAAATTGTAATGTTTAATAATAATTATTTGAAAACTAAATCTATCAAACTTATTTTACTTATATGTTTGTTCAGATTTGATTAAGTACATTAACTGTAACCATGTTTGTTGTAACAAGATGATATTTAGGGGTGTGTGTTTTTCCTCCAGCAAGAGGATTTCCTCTTTTCAGACTTGAGTATTTTTTATCAAATGCAGGGTTCTCAATAAGTTTGTGGCCAACAGGCCCAAAAGCTAGACTAACAGGCCTGCTAGTGGGGTTTCTGGCATTTTCTAGCAATACTTTATAACCTTTAGAAATTTCCTAACTGGCCCAAACACATTTCTAAGCGGCTAAATTGGCCTGCAGCCTGCTGTTATTGAGAATGCTGCCAAATGTAATTAGGCTCAGTATAGATATACTCAAAATGATGTTTTCATTATAGATGGGTTCTGAACTCTCCTCTTTTAAAGCGTTCACACACCTCTGAATATTGCCTTAGAATGTGGAGTGAATGTATTTTTGTGATGTATAATTAACTCATTTATAATTTTTTTCTTTGTCTTTATCAGCCTACCAATATCTCAGTCCTATTTATGGTTTACTCTTTGTGTATATTATTCTTATAGTATTTGTTGAATCTGTTGAACTGTATTTATGTCTTATATAAGCGCATTGCTACATGTATTCACTTTTTTACATCTTTCAGGATTTATGAAGCTGTACATGAAAGACAAGGAAAGAACCCAAAGGAATTAACCGTAGAAAAGGGAGATATAGTGCAGGTATGCTGTTGTTTATGTTTGATGGTATAATTCACCTGTAAAATGTTTTGTATCTCATCTTTTCAGTGCAAGATGTTGAATGAACTAGCTGAATTTCTTTCTCAAAATTCAGATTGGTAACTAGTATAATGAATATAGCTTAGGTTATGTATAAACTTGACTCACTTAATGAAGTGTTGCTACTTATCTAGTACTGGTATGATTGTGCCTTTTTAGCTCACCTGATTTCATCAGGTTAGCTTTTAGGATCAATGAATGTCCGGCGTCCGGCGGCGGTCGTCCGTCCACAATTAATTTGTTCACACTCTAGCATCCACAGCTCTTAACAAATCTTTATCAAACTTGCTCACAATGTATATGGCCACAATGTCTCAGATAAGTTTGATTATGGGCAAAATCGGACAATAACTTCTAGCGTTATGGGCCCTTGACTTTGAAAATTTGCTATATTTTAGCTTGTTTACACTCTAGCACATTCATTTATCCACCAATCCTAATGATATTTTCAGTAAATATGTATAACCAAAAGATATTGGACAAATTCGATTATGGGCAGAATCGGACTAATATCTTTGTCACCATGTTATATCTGTAGGTATTAGACAAGTCTAAAAATTGGTGTAATATATTTGTCAACATGTTATATTTGTAGGTATTAGACAAGTCTAGAAATTGGTCTAATATCTTTGTCAACATGTTATATTTGTAGGTATTAGACAAGTCTAGAAATTGGTCTAATATCTTTGTCAACATGTTATATTTGTAGGTATTAGACAAGTCTAGAAATTGGTCTAATATCTTTGTCAACATGTTATATCTGTAGGTATTAGACAAGTCTAGAAATTGGTGGAAATTGAAGAATTATAAAGGCGATACTGGCTACGCACCTTACACAATATTGAAAGAATATCAAGCAAGGGATGATTATGATCATGTAAGTATACTCTGCTGAAAGGACTCACACATGTTTCCTGATAATACTTGTGATTGTTCACTGACTGGGTTTATGCTAGTTTTGGTGTATTACTGGGAACTAGTAGTTTTATCACCATAACATCAAAGTGTCAATATGAATAATTAAGGAGTTTGTAACATGATATTTTCTAAATGGACTCAATGTACTTTTGGTTGATTCAGAATTTTGTATCTTTGTCATACTCCCTTTCTATTTTAGTAGTTAGTCAGTGACTTTAACAAAATTATTGATTCAAGTTCTAATATCTTAAAACTGACCACACAATCCAGTTTTAAAACAAGCATTAATTTTGAATGCTTGTTTCTGAGCTCTGCATTTAATGGTAAGGTTGCATTAGCATACAGATCTTATTTCACCCACAGAATCTGATAATTAGATCTCTCTATCTTTAAATTTTATGATTATGAACAGGAAATGTTCATTGTCTATTTGAAAAGGACCCCAGGGCTCCATTTTCTACACTGCAAACCATCACATATGAGCTGTATCGCCCTCTTGTTACTCATTATAGCAAGTCTTAACATATTGTTTTATTTTGTTTCTTTTTGTATTCACTTAAGAATATTTTTTTGTCCATCAATTTTGCCTTGACAATTTTATTTTTAATTTTTTATATGTAGCTATAGTTGAACTATTTAATTTTATGCTTCGAGGTAATCTGTCCTTTGTTTTGTATTCCTAACTAACAGTGTTTATATTATTGATTGTAGGCACCTTATCACAACAACTAGTCCTAAAGTACATCGTCTATATAAATGAAAAGAAAATTATGTAAGATAAAAAAGGCGTCTGCCGCATAACCTTGTATTTAAATAATCTCTAAATATTGTGTACTTATAGTTTATACATGTATATTGTGTTTTTTTTGTTTGATGTTTGTTTCTTGCTTTCACCACTAGCCATTCTTTTAAGGAGAATTACAAGCATTGTAAATGTGTGATTCTCACAGCAGCTGTGCCATTTTTTCTAAAAACTTTCATAATTTATCAGCTTACTTTTTCATTTTTTGTTTGTTTCAAAGATGCGCTTCTGAAATAAAGAATCGCCCCATCTTCCTGCAACTTCTTAGTTATAACAACTTTACAGCAACAAAAAGGGAAATTTCATTTTGTTTTATGAACATTTTATGATTTGAGTTTTGACTAATATCAATTTTCCAGTAGCAATTATCTGTTGTACAAACCAGCCACTAATCTGTGTGAGTGACCTAATATTTTCCCATGAATTTGGTTAATTTCTCTTTTTTTTAATTTTATGTATAAATGTAAACTGTTTTCTTTTTTTTATATCAAAATTTCCATGCCAAAATTTAAACAAAGTTGGAAGCTAAATATCCTAAAAACATTAAGTTCATTTATAATCATACATTATTCCTAGCTGTCACCTATTTTATGTATACAATAACATGCAATTCACATCATTAGTGGGTTGAAGGCAAAATTCCTATCTTGGATTATTTAATTGTTTGTAATTATATTATGCTGGTTCCCAATTTTTGCATTCAACCTACTGCATTATAATTACACTATGTGTGTATGTTATAATGAAACTCATTCACTTGAACTATTTGATTTTTACAGATGGTTCCTTCCTATTAATTCTATAATTAGAATTTAATTGACACACTGTAAGGAATTTCTTCTCAACTAATTGTATATATATATAACCATATATGGTGTTGGAATTACTAATATAACTGATTGTGAACATGATTTTTGTTGTAAATCCATATCTTGAATCATTTATGTCTGTCATACTGGTACAAACCTTCATTCAACCATTACATAATGCTATTGATAACATAGTCAAGATATTAAATTGGTGGAAGAATTCATGGTATATTGTTGCACTGCTTGTTGCTACAATTTTGTCTGGATGCATAAATTCACTCACTGTCGGCAATATTATATTTTCTGTCTTAGAATACTTCATGATGCGGTCATATCTATTTGGTCTTTATAATCGTGTTTAATTTGAGCAAAAATTCATTCGAAGAATCAATTAAGCTCAATATATGAAAGGTTCAGTTGCATTTATAAATGATTCATGACTTATGTGAGTAATGTCCCCTTTACATAATATATATATATATATCATTGATCTTTAGAAAGGCTTTACATTGCTACATATATATGGACACAATAAGGTGGTTACTGGTCTAGTTAAAAATAAGGCAATGGAATGGCTTCATATATATTTGTTTTGAAAATTGTGTAAGTTAATTAAGACAGCGTAATCTCAAACACACTTCTTGTTGATCTGTGTTGTAGAGACCAGTCTTATAAATGTAGACTCTGATTGGATACCTCGTGACCTCTTGAACAGAATTAACCGATGAAATGGCTAGATTTGGACTTGGCTCTGAATACATTGTTTACTAGATACAAAAATCATTGGATCATAAATTCCTAGAAACTGTTTCTATGATGTTGATAAGCTAAAAGATCAATGGTTAAAGCATGTGATGTTTGTATATAACATTAAAATGAGTATTGTTTGGATAATATGTAACGATGTATTGTTACGTTAAAGGCATGATTGATGTGTTGTGAAGAGGATGCTTTAATATGAAGGGTGGGCCTAGAATTGCATGCCTTTGGAAATTATATTGTAGATTTATAATTATATGATTACATTTGATTTGGAATTGAGAATGGTAATTATATTTCTTAAGTTGGGAATAGTTTCTCGATATGTTATGGAATCCTGTATAATGAACTAAAATGTTATTCAGGTTTTAAATTCAAGTATCATTGTTTTGAAGTTAATCATTTTGTTTTACATACTTTTGCAATACTGATCTCTTTTTTTTACTTTCCATAATTATTGGGAGGTGATAGTTTTGTTTCATTTCAATTAAGAACCTTTTTCAGTGAAGATGTTACTATTTTGTTCAAGTAAAATGATTCAAAGTTGTGTATATTTCAAAAAAGAAAAATCTAGTAAATCATCAATTTTTGAAAACTACAGCATGCTTGACTGCCTTCCTGAACTTTAAATGTAATATCCCTTGGAATTAGATACATGTATATAATTAACCCTGTACATGTTTTGAAAAAAATAAGCATCATATATACTGGTATGCATTAATCAAGCATGCATTGTTTATGATATACCTATGGACATTTTGACTAAAGAAGTCACAAAAACTTACAAACTTCAAGATGTCTTATTTAAAACTGTTATTGAATTGAGTTCAGTACCTGTAGACATTGTTAGGATCAGAACATTGGATAAGGTGATTTATTTTTGTGGAGGAAAAATATTGCATTTTATTTCTAATGAGCTTAAAATGGACATGGTATATGATGTAGTGTAATCTTAGATTACTGTTAGCTTGAGTTTATCTATTTCACAAATCTGATCATATATTCTGTGTCACTTTTTGCTTTTAAATAGTATACAGCATTGTATATGATATTGCAGTCTTTGTAGTGTAAGGTGAATTAAGAGATAATTGAAACTAGGTGTTACTGGTAGATTCGAAATACATGTATGTGAACTCATTTGTGTTTAATTGCAAATTATGCTATAAGATAAACATTCATATTCTTGAAAATTACAATGGTAATTATTATATGAACTTGTTTAATTATATCCTTAAGATGTGAATAAAGAATTATTTATTTTCTCGGTTTTACAGTTTTTTCATTGAGTTAAATACCTATCTACTAAATATATATCTTATTTTATGTTGCAGAATGCAGGTGGACAACGTATAAGCGGTGATTACAATGGTTTTATCAACAATAGTGTAGCCCCGCCTCCTGCCCCACCGCCGATGTCAAACCGTGGAGGTCGCGGAGGTGACAACTCTTTTCGATACTTTTGATGATACTTATTCTTACTTCTGAAAATCTCAAGTAGTATGATTTAATGTGACTAAAAATTATTTATTCTTAATGGTACGTAAGTAGATGCAAAATTGCACATTTTGCATGAAATAACTACTTTTTATATGAGAGTTTATTTTTTGATAAGCATTGTAAGTGTTTAAATTCAAGACTTTCTTCGTTGCTGTAGCAACCATTCAGAGTTTATTAAGATATTGTTGTTGTGGGGGTATTTTGCATTTGATTTTAAGTACTAGTTTAAATCAGGATACTTTCATTTTCAGACAATGTTATATAAATGTATATATAATATACTTAGTTTCACTTATAAACATTTTTGAATGACTGATCAGTCAGTTAGTGTTAATGATGCATAAAACCAGTAATGTGGCATATAATCAGATTTGTATTGATATGCTAATGATATATATGTTATTATACCTGACATAGTGTTGTGGAACTCAGATACTGTTGATTATCAGTTGATGAGAAAAAAATCATTTAATTTGATCATCATCTTGTATGTTACGTCAGTAGATATCCCTAGGTGAAACGGTAAAGTGTATATGTGGAGTGATATACATACCATATATAATTATTATGATCATGTTTTCAAACAAAACTTGGAAACAATTTTGTTTTAAAATATGATTTGCATAACATAATATTATTGACTTGTCATTGTAGGTACAGTGTTTTAATTTCTGTATATATATATAATATGTTTGTATATAATTGATCAAAATTTATTACATTAGTTGGTTAAGTTTATGGGATGTGTATATTATATGCACAGTTAAGCATTCCAGTACCTTCAGCTACGTCTATTGTACTTAATTTGAAAGCATTATACATGTAATATACAATGTTGAATGTTTAAGTTTCTGAAGTATTATTTTAGGGATACAATAGGAATTTTTGTAATTCATACGACCTCTTGACTGCTTGTGTATTAGTGCGTATATCATGTTTTCTTTTCTGGATATGTTTGGGTGTCCACACTCTCAGCATTCTGTGAAGATACTTCAAATATCTACTTAACTACCACCAGAAGGGGAAAACATAATATGTAGTAATAAAAGATAAGGTGTCATGGTTTAAATTTGTATAGAAGATTTTGTAACTCACAGTTACTGACATAATTAAATTCACTATAATGTTTTTAGTGATTGTAAAGTTTAATTTGTTAGTGTAATTTTTCAGTGTTTTCTATCACAAATAGTGCAAATACTATTATATGATTTGTGTGTGAGGTTATATATGTATACTATGTTTTTTAAATGTTGGTTGCCATGGTTACTGAGTTTACATATAAATGAATTTTGTATTGATTTCAATGTAGCTTAAATTTATATACATATCATATCAGAGTACATATTACCAAACTATTATGCAATGTGTTTGTTTTTTATATTAGTTTTTGTTCTCATATAAAATGTTCTCATATATAATATTGTATGTACAGAATGCTATAAACTTAGTTATATTTTTGTCATATGATGTTTGTTTTAATTATGCCAGTATAGATCTGTATGTATCATAAATAAGATTTATTGAATGATATTCATAGTGTATTACTGTTTGTCTATACATGCACCTTGTAGAAAATCTATTTGAAAAAGTAGGGATATAAATACCTGTATCTCCCTGTCTTTCTCATCAATCTGGGGCGGCTCTGAAATTACCATTGCTGTTGAATGGGCCGCCAAATAATAAATGTACCTTGTAGTGACGCATTCTGCAGCACACTAATTTTAAGCTAAAACTTTTATTTAATAAGAACAAATAACTCTAAATCATGTCAAAGACATGGAAAAAAGTTTTTTTTTTATTTGTTTTTTTAAAAATGTTTATCAATATAAAGGGATTTTTGTTACATTATTTATTGGAATAAAGTGATCTGAACACATGTTAAAGTCATGTATACATTTTATCAACCTGTTTCATTATTTAAGGACATTTATTATACATATTATACAAGGACCTTCATTACTTTGAATAATAATTATAAATGGATCCTTTCTGTTTTTTGTTGTGGAATGTTTTTAATCCTTGTTGAAGCTTTATGTTATTGTTACAGATGAATTATGGTCACTTACCTCTCTTACCTATCTTCTTCTGTACTGTTCTTATTTTATGAAATGTATTCTCTTGAATGATTTCAGTGATAATCTTACTATGGCCAGTTACATGTTAATGGTCATATGCTTTAATTATTTCAAATGATAGCTTTATTACTTGCAAGTCTTTTAAATAATCTTTTTACTTAGATTCTGTCATGATCAAACCTGGTGTACAATATAAAACAAGTATGAGTATAATACACTGTACTTACTGTTCAATGAACATGATTGGGTTAGTTTATCTAGGAATGGATGAACTCAGGCCCCAGTTTCACTAACCATCTTACATTAATTACCATAAGATGTTTCCTGCAATCTAATGTTTTGTTTCTTGTTAAATGAAATGTCTTACCACTTGACTCACAGCTGATAGTGAATCATGAATGTCTACATCTGATGCACCTTTCATTTATTATGGTTGACTACGAGATCTGTAGTGCAAAATTTATCATGTGAAAACTTTTTGTGTTTGGCGAATCTTGATTGAGGTGTGAAACCATGATTGGACCTTTGTATGGTATTATTTTAATTATAATCCTGTACTATATAAATCATACTTTCTTTGATAATTTCACTGTGTTCTCCTAAAGTATAGTATACAAAATCTGTATCATTAATAATATACGCTTCAGACATTTTTATGGCTAATTTTGCAGAAAATGAAGATCTTTCCACTTCAATAATAAGTTGTGTGATTGGAATTATCCGCAAAATTAATACTGTGTGCACTTAAAGTTAGACCTATATTAAAGTTTTTAATGCAAACATGTAGATACACTATTTATACATTCATTTTTGTCCTTATCAAAAATCAAAAACATTAAATTCATGTTTAAGAAATCTTATTCTTTATACACATGAAAAAGTTGTAAAATATTTTTATGATATTTGTTTCCTTTGTTGAAATATTTCTTCTGCTTGTATACTGTTTGTTGTATGGGTTTCTGTATTTCTCATTCAAAGAATTGATTATGCATATTTTAAACCAAAACTCTAACTTTGTGTAGCATTACATGACAAGGCAGGTATGAGTAGCCATGGTGACGAGTTTCTGTTGTGCCAATAAGTAAACAACAATTATTTATTCTTCCTGTGAAACAATTTATTCCTTCCTTCAAAGGCTTAAGAAATGTGAAGAAATTGTTCCTCTCTTATAACGCAATACTCTCTTTTCTGATTGGTCAGTTTTATTGGCAGAAACAATACTTGATTTTAGATTGTGACATGATCATATTCATAAAGCTTTATTCAATATTCAGCCTGTTTCTCCCATTAATGTGACCATAAATTCACAGATGTTGACTTATCTGTGTTTAAGTTCCAGAATGAAAAGTCATTTAATTAGATTCTGCAATAAATTGTAAACAATTGAGCAGTTTGATGTTCTATCCATTTTATGTTACATGTTTCTACTGCAAGCATGCTGTACCTTCTTCTAGCTTAGCAATACTTTACTTTTGTTATATTTTCTTACATTTCTTACATGTTTCTGGAGGAACTCTATCCCAGATACCCTCTCTCTGTGCAATAGAATTTATCTAAACAGTTAGTGATGTTTCATGCTTGCAATTCTAAGGTTCCTACATGAATATACATTGTATTATTTATACAGAATTGTTTGTTTATTATTTGTACTGGTTGATTATAGTAACATGTTTCATTTTCTGTAAAACGTTTGCAATTATTGGCTAGATAGTTACTTTATTAGACATTCATAAATTTTGCACATTTTGTGTACAATTACCTTTCGCTAGCTTTTAATGTTTCTATAGCAACAAGAGTTACCCATGATTCCCTACACCTGCCTTCCCATGATTCAATGCTGTAAATGGTTGTGCTGTATTAATAATATATACTCAAAAAGTCTGTTTATATCATATTTATTTACCAAATAAATTTGTATAAAACATTTAATATGAATAAATATAAAACATTATTTCTGTATTTTTTTCTTTGTTGTCTGTCCTGATTGCAGCAGATTTATTCAACCTAGTTGAGTATTTAAATATAAATGTTACCATGGCGATGTCTGTTTCATGTGAGTGATTCACTGAAAAAATATGCAAATAGAAGCACCTGCTTATTCTCTGTTTCCTTCCTTTACTTTCCTCCCCTGTGCCAGAATACACCAGTAGCACTTATAATCTGAACCATTTCTTTAACTGGTCACATTGTCAATTATGAATACATCATTATTATAGTAAACTTTTATAAATAGAACATATTTGAATTCAGTAAATATGTAGTTCTTATTTAAGAAAAAAGTTAAGTCATTTAATACATTTATAACCACATTTTGCCAAAATGTGTGAAAAAAGTTTCTACATAATTTGAAAAATTGACATTATAAAGTGACCAATGAGAAATGGGGTTCAGTTTATTTCTATATACATGTAGAAACAGGAATATATTATATAGAAATGACAAACAAAACAATTATATATGTTATAAATTCTCATGTTCTTGTTATGGACAATGTTAATAATGTCACTGAATGAGATTCATGTCAGTTTACATTGCATTTACATACAAAGTATTAGACTATTAGTTCCTACAACACTTTTTCACTGTTTCATTTTGTTTCAAGAATAAAGGCTCCTAGCAACGTTTCAAATATTTGAAACAGATAAATACTGATTGTGACTGTAAGAATAGACTCATAAATGTTATTTCTTACACATACCTAAGCAATCATTTAAACTTTAAAATATTGCCATTGGCATACATAAGCCAAGCTACCATACTTTGTAGCTATATAGTCATACAATATCCTTGTATAACATGCACATTTATTTCAAGAATCAAAGAAATTAACAATTTGAAAGTGGTAACACCAAGATACTCCGTCTTATTCTTACATATAATTACATGTACCGGTACTTGAATGCATAAGATTGATTTTGGACCTGAATAAGTACTTAATATAATAATAATAATGATTCACTACAGCTGTGAATGAAATTAGGCGGAGATGTTCTGTTGGAGAATAGTCACTGTATCTAATTCTTCACTCCATCCTTAGAAAGTCAACTATAACTGTGTTTTATGGTAATTTAATCATTTAAATTGCCTCTTACTGCTGTGATTTGGAATCCATTTTTGGACCAAATTTCATATGCAAGAAAGCTAGCTTACAGGAAGTCAGTGATTCTACTCAGTTGAACACTTCACCATCAAAGCTGGAAAGTTGCCAAGTGACACTGGCTTTGAGTGCAACTTTGAACCCTAGCAAAAAGAAACGCACAAATATGTAAGTCAGTCTGCAGTGTGAACATCATAATAGATACATCGTTAACAGGAAGGGACTCCACATTAAAGATTCATTGATTTACACAGTGGAATATTAATACAGTGAAGTTATTTGTTGGTTAGTTTCCATCATAATGATTGACTTAATTGTCTCAATTTCAATTTTGAAGACCCATTAAAGGTATAATTTCATACAACTCAGCATTAAAACTAACAAAGTTTGTGCAGATTTCATACATTTACTCCAAGGTAAAAATAATTCTGATGGAGATAGAATCTGACCACCTTGGATCAAGTACCATGGTAATGAGAGTAAGTACGCCAAACAGTTACTGATTGATAGTTCTTACTAACCTTGCACTGTTACATAGCTTGCACATTTGATAACATTTTGGCTCATGTTTTTGTCTCGAATGTACTTTTACCTGACATAGATGGGTTGTAGAAGGGAAACATTTAACTTTGGTAGATGAAAATTGTATCTTTTAGATCGTATGTACTAACCAATGTATTTAATCATAGATTGTTTCATCATGCATCTTGTATTTCTGTACATGTATATTTCTGCTTGTTGTATTCAGCTTTCAATTTCATTTATAGTGTTATATTAAACCAGTATAATAGACAAGGGGCCTGCCTATTTTATAGACATATCTGTGATCTTAAGATAAACAGAGATTCGGCTATCGCCCAGTGATTGGTGCACTTGGCTTGTAACCCAGCTATTCTGGATCAAATTTAGTTGCGGCAGTTCATACCCTTCTAGGAAAATTTGACAAAACTGTTGATTTTTCTCCATATGTGCAGAAGTTGCAGGTCCCTTAGAAAGGGGCTGTTAGTACTAGTTAGAATACATGAGCAGTCCTACAAAACTGGTTAGGTGAACTAGCTGCGGTATATTGCTGAAATATTGTTGAACACGATGTTAAACCCTCTGAAACATAAAAATATAAGTTAGTTGTTTTAAAGCCTGAAAATCTGATTGTAGATATTTCGGACATTTACCCTTAAACAGCTTATAATAGATCCCAGAAAAACAACCAATAGGATAAAACAGTTTGTGAATAAACATTTGAATATCAAGACTTAAAATCTGCCATCTTAGCTAATACAGGTCTATGACATGGGGCCCCTGTATTCCATTGGTGAGCAATACTTACCCGGTATGAGCAAAAATATATTCATATTTTACCCTTTTTGTGTCAATTTGAAATACATCAATGTCTGTATCAAAGAATGTATACGTTTTTTTGTTGAACATGAATCATATATACAAATTCTACAATTGTACATGTAAATGTGAAATATATAAGTAAATAATTAATTTGTTGTAGTTAGAGGTGTTTTTACTTGTCAACTGAAATAATCTTCTATTGTCTTGTTGTGATGTTTATTATCTGAATTTGTTGGTGAGGCAAATTTATCACTCTTGTATTTAATCAATATTATATATTATTTTCTACAACACTTAATTAAAACAAATTATTTTTCTCTCATACATTCATATTTCATAACCTTTACTAACACTTTTCCTTAGTTTGCATAGTTTTCTCATATTTGGTGTGGATATATTAACAATTTCCTTAGATTATTTTATTTTGGTTATTTTTGCTATTATTATATAGGATAAATCCTTATATTAACCTATTTGATGTTACATATATCCAAAGACCTATACATACACAGATAAGCAACTAAATCTAAGTCTAAATCTTGCAAAGTCACATGGCAGATTGACAAAATCTCGCAAAATCACGTTTGTTTATTGCTCATTTTCTATTGAAGATATATTAAAGTAAATTATATCTAGCAATAGAGCAAGACATTCCTTACAAAATGATACCTAGTTGATAAAAATTGGAGCAAAAAAAAGTTTTATGCAAAATACAAAGGCCCCTGCATGAACCTTATATTGTACATTCTGTCATTTTTCTGCTATACTGGTTGAATTTAAGTAATAATTTCAAAGAAATCATATTGAAAATATATTATTGCATCAGAAAAATGAGTACTTAATGACATGGTTGAAAATACATTAATAAGATTTGCACAAATTTTAAGTAGTTAGCAAAATTCAAAGATCTGCTGCATGCAAAAATATCATTTTTTTACAGGCGCTTACAGGAGTTTCTTATCTACGTATATATAGGTCTTTGATATATCTTTAATGACTGCTTGTTTTCAGGATATATGTGTACACACTAATTAATTATAATGTATTTACTGGTTGTTTCTCTATCCATGCTCTTGATAAATGCTTGTTTTTTCTGCTACACAAAACATACAATGATTTACAAAATGCATTGTAAATAATATCAACAATTATTTTTCATTTACTTTATAAGCACTCACTTTATATCAGGCATACATTATGGATGCAATATAATAATAATGATTTTATTTTGTGTGGATAACATACTGGGTATAAAACCAAATTCCAGTATGGTCCATAAAGAAGATAACACTGTATATCTGTGTTGTTATTTTTGGGCAATTACCATTGTTATGGTCATCCTGAACAAACATTAGAAAAAGCTAATTTAAGCTGTTTTATGGAAACTGGTGTTTATTTTGATTTTGAAATCATTTTTGTATCAAAACATTGAACTCACAGATGTGAATGTTCATACAAATTCTTAAGTGGTCATCTTTGAAATGAAAAGAGTCACTTACAATATACTCAGTGTAGTAGCAGGCCTAATGGAAGAAACTACTCTAGGCATAAAAAGGGGCAATAAATAATGAGTGCCAGTTGATACTTAACTTCATGTCTAATTGTTAGGTAATTTTTATTATCATTGAGTATTGCTTTATTTTGATTGTTTTATACACATCGCCTGAATGCAAAATGCTGAAGGCGAGTAATTGTGATTGCCATTTGTCCAACTGGCTGACCTTATTCAGATATCAGCAATTAGACAACTATTGTAACAATGTCACAATTTTGGATCAGTCTTAATAACTCTTGGTTGGAATGCATGTCAAAATGATTTCTAGTTCAACTTTGATACTGAAACTTTTAAGATGAAAAACTAGGTCACTGGGTCGAATGATTGATGCTTGTTCTGGCTACATGCTTAAATGATGATTATGAAACTAGACTGGAGTATTTATTTCAATGAATATGGTGCTAAAAATTATAAGTTCATGGATACATTGACACCTCTTTTTCTGTCTCATAAAGTTGAGCCAATTAATAAATGTAGGGATTTTTTTTTACCATTTAATTAGACTTCATTATTACCTCCACTCTTAAGTGAGCTTCATGGGGCTGACACCTCATCTCTTTATCTGTCAAATTATTGTAATCTTGGGATATCATGTATTAGTTACTAACAAGTGCATAACCCATTATTTTGTATATGTTGTAGTTTTTAGAACATTTTAACATGCATATTTTGCCTAAAAATTCTGAAATTTGATCTGCTGTTGTATGTAGTAGTTATAAAACAATTAAAACAAATAGTCACTTTTTCTGTGTACTGTACCACTTTGTTGTAATCTTGAAATCTTATAGCTTGTTTGGCTGACTGATATGTAATGTACCTATGTATTATATAATGTACTTAATTAATTACTTTGTCCAATGCTTTGATACTAGTACATACTTAGAATGTATTATTCAAATCAACTGATGAGTTAATTAAAACTCTTTTTACTCCAGATGTCTCATTTGTGAAAGAATTTTACTGAGCAGTAAATACATTTATGTACCATATCATAATTCATGATCATATGTGCCTTCAGTGAAAAGTGGAAGTTTAATTCAATAATCAACTTTATAATATGACAGATCTTCTCTAACCATTGATCTCTATGATGTATCAATGTACAGTGTAGTCTGGTTTTTTTTCAGAACTAGAAAAGAGACCAGTGCCTGAGTCAAAACCAACACGAGCTGCACCTAATTCCCGACAGTTTCCTCGTCCTCACGGTGAGAGTAAGTTCAACATTTAGTATGAGATAAATCATTTCAACTTAACCTTTTTCACTGTATACATACAGTAAAACCTGTCTACAAAAGTCATTACTGGTAAAGTCAAAATGTGGAGTTTATTGAAAGGTCAGACCTTTATTTGGAAGTCATTTTGATCTCAATATCAGTACTCACAGACGTTTTTTCAGAGAATGGCCTTTATTCACAGAATGGCCTTTATTCGGAGATTGCCGCTAACACAGGTTTGACTGTTTTAATTAAAAATGTGACTTTCTTTACTTCTAGTTCATGCATAATTTATCTGTAAGTCAGATCATGATTTATGATATTTTACAACTGTGGATTTGAGTTTATGTGCATTATATAGTTCAGCTGAGTTGTCAATGTAAGTAATTGACATACATTATGTAGTATGCCTTATATTCTAGAACAATCATTATCATGCAATTTAACAGATAATAGAAACCAATAATTATGAAAATATGGTATTTTAACATCAAGATCCAAGTACATACAATTGTACATAGCAAATCTAATTGATTTTGTGAAGTAACTCTGTGTTGTGTTAGCAATATATACACCACTTGTTAATTAATGATGTCATGAAATTTCAGAGAGTATGTATTCAGATGATCTACATAAGGAATTACGCAATAGAATGAACACGAGTGATGAAAAGCCCTTCCAATCTAGCCCAAGGGGTCAATCCAGTCCCCGGGGCCCTCCAGAGGAACCCTATTACCCATCTTCATCTAGAGGTCAGAGGGAAAGACCCAACTCCCCTGTTCAAAGTCCACGAAATTACAACAAAAATACCAATTTATCACAATATTCTTCAGCTGATGAAGTAAGAGATTGGCTCGAAGTAAAGGGATTTACACGAAGGTGAGCACGTTTGATTTTTACCAAAAAAAGTCCTTTGAGAAATCGTAGTGTCTGCTGAGCTGATTGGAATCTAATTTTACCAGTTAAGGTGTATTCATTACATATCTCTTTCCAGGCTATTTCTGGACTTCTGAGTTTGTAAATTACATCTTCCACGGTTTTTAATATACAGACAGATACAAATGTATAGTATTTATTTATACGTGTTTGTTTATGTAAGGGGTGATCAGAGGTTGAGTGGTAATTTTAACATGCTGGACTACTAAATGAAAGATTGTAGGTTCGATTCTCGGCTCTGCCTTTCAAATTCCTCAGGGACACTTATTCATTATCCCCATCCCAACTACCGAGCCAAGTACTGTATCTAAAAAAATATCAGTAAAAAGGGTGAGGCTTGCATCAGTGCTTTACACCGGGCACAATGAAAGAACCAGGAAAAACTATTAGAAAAGAGGCCAATTCTCCTGTATCTTATCTCACCTCTCTCTGGAGTGGCTTTGAAATGACCATAGCTGTTGAATGGGCTGTTATTCAACAGATAAATAAATGGTGCCCTATGATACATGTGCCTCTTGTCCATTTCAACTAATATTGAAATTTGATCTCATGTTACAGATGTATGGATCTGTTAAATGGTTATAGTGGACTGGATTTGTTTAGTCTGGATAGACACGAGTTAGAGAGACTTCTTGGACGTGATGAAGGTCGTCACCTTGACAGTCTCTTGACTGTACAGAAAAATAATGCTGGGGTAGGTTCTCATATTTCAGATAGATTTGTGTAACAAAGGTGCATACTAGTATTAATTGAGCGGGAAGATTTGATCTGTGATGTTCCATATTTAGTTATTTTTTAAACCACCAAACCAAACCCTTCCTGTAAAGAGTTATCAACTTTTATCTTATTACTGAAAGAGATCAACAGGAAGCCATTTCAGATTGTGAGGGTATGGAGGCTAATTCTAGATTTTGTCCGACATCACAGGGAGGGGGGGGGGGAGAAAAAAATTAAATACACTGACTGACAATATGATTTGGGATAGGTTAGCCCCCTTAGCCCCCTAGTTCCTACAGCACTGAAAGAAGCATCATTTAGTGTATTGTTACAGAAACAATTTAAAAGTTAGAAAACAGTTGTATTGAAATCAAATAAGCAATGTAACTTTATATTTTGTTTAAATTCCTTAACAGGCAATTAATTGAATTCTAAATTACTTTCTTATATCTCACTAACTGGATAGAAAAATCTGTAAAAGTTATTAAAATAGCGGGGCTGGAAAATCTTATCTTGTATGGGGTTATCTACAATGGGAGCAACGTTGGAACGTCCGCATGTGATTTACTAAAAGACTTCTTATATCAGTTACATCATTAAAGCCTCGTTCTTTAAACTTATCTCTAACTTATCTTGTGTGAGATTGCCTTACCCACAACCCAACGCAATGATAGATTTACTATTTCTGAACTACTCATATTTCATAAAATGTTTCCAATTTTCATAGTCTGTGCATCATTCCTTGAAATTTATTTCAGTATCGCACAAGAGGTGCATCAGAATTAAGAGCAATACTCCAACGTAGAAAAGATCGTGTTGAACCAATTAATAACTACCATGATGATGAATTGGGTTCAAGACCAAGCTTCATGCCTGAAACACCACCAGACTATTCTCCTCCAGAATCAGATGGTAACTTAAACACATTTTTACATATCAAATCATCCAGGAGATTGTGGTTTGCCCTTCATTGTTTGTATTGTCCTGTGTTCAGGGTTTGGAGATTTGTGGTATGATAGTATTTTGGGGAAAGATGGGAATTTTTCTATGAGTTGTTTTCCAGGAAACGTTTTCTTATCTATGTTGTGCCAAGTCATTATTAACGTGACATAGGTTTTATATACATGTACTTATTTCTAAAATTGCCAACCGGTCTATTCCTCTGACTCTCTCTATAATATAAAATTATTTTTCTTATCATTCATTGTCTTACAATACGTATAACTTATTTGTATTTCCACAAAATCAATATCCTGGGGTGAGTTATAAACTTTAGGGTCATAATGCCAAAAAAAGTCCGTCAGGAAACTGGTACTCAACTATTTTATCTGCTCCAGTACTTGCAACAGGTCATCTTCATGTAGTGATCTTCCATTTCAGTGTAATGGTATGCTCATTTCATAGTTGTCTCCCCTTTTATGATAATGATTTGTTCATTTCTCAGTAATCTTTCCAATTATTATAATGATATTGTTATTTCTCAGTTGTCTACCCTTGTTTCATTCTGTTTGTAATTGAATGTTTCAAATTAACATTTTAGTATCATCAGATGATTTTGGAGATGCTGGTAAAACATTGCGCAATTTACTTGAACGACAGAGGAAGAAAATACAACAAGGAGGATATAGAGGTCCTTATCAATAATTACACTATGAGGAATATATATATGTCATGTGATATAATACTGTGTTGTGATTCGTTAACAGATCATCAATGTAGTGATACATGTACCTATTGTGCCATTATTTTATTATGTATCATAATGTTTATTTTTCACATTTATTTGGTGCACTTTTTTATGTACTTGGTTTTTAAAACAGGAAACTGACAATAGTGTTCAAAGTCATGTACATAGTTAATTACCTTAATTAAAGCAGGAAGCCCCTTTGACTGTGGGATTGCTGATTTAGCTGTGAACTTTAAACATTCTTAATCGCTTAAAATGGTCAATTTCAGAACAATCAAAACAACAAAATTGAACAATATTTGAGCAGTTAAACCCTCATGATTAAGGCCAACTTTGGGGGATCTAAAAAATGGTTTTAATACCAAGTTGATCACTAGATTAGATTTTACTGTGTATTAATTACTTTAATATTTAGAAAATATTTCATTATTAGAAAAGAAGAAACATGTAAATGTATGTATATAGGTACTTTCTATGTGATATTTTCTTTATCCATGAACAATCATCTTTCATTCTATGTACACTTTTGAAGTACTTTTTGTAAAAATCTTTTCATGCAAATAGCAGAATTATAATTGTGCAAACACTTGCCCACAAATGAAAAATCTGCTAAGACATGCCCATGAAATACCAATTAGGTTATGACACGCCCACAAAATAACAATTGTGCTAAGACACACCCATGAAGTAACAATTGTGCTAAGACACACCCATTAAAGTTCACTTGTGCTAAGACGCACCTGGTGAATCACAATGGTGCTACTACATGTATAGACTTGCAGTTTAATCACCTTTTCACTAGAATTATAGATATTTTTGTGACTTTTAATTCTTCTTTGTTATTATGTAAATATTGATATTCTTGCCATATTGTTACTCTGTGTGTATATTATCTGTTCATGTTCTCTCTAGAATATTTCTCTATATTTTACACAAGTTGTGATAAGCTCATGCAATACATGAGTTAGTATCACATATGTAAGTTATGTTTACTAAGTGGAATTCTGTACCATAGTATATTTGATAAAAACAGACTTTTGTAGTAATACTTAAAATATTGTGATCAGAGATTAACCTGATTTACATATAAATTTTGACAATCTATTGCCTAATAAATGTACAGCAGATTTGACTGTTATATTTTTCAGATATAAATCATTTTTCATTTACATGTTCAGTAATTATCACAATTAATGATTTACGGCAGATTTTCTGCTTTCATTTTCCTGCTTGTCTTATAATCTTCAAACTATGATGTTTCTATACAGTTGTGAGTCTGTATTCAAGTTAGCTAGTTTTATGAATTTTAAACATACAAATAGCTGCAAGCTGTTTACTATGTCTGTACTCTTATCTTATTTAACATTAAAATAATCAAGATGAACAAGTGTTCAGTTGATATGATAGTAAAGGAAAAGATAACTTACTTTATTACATATCATTACATTGTATTTAATTTTATTCGTATGTTGTATTGACATGTTTTACATATGGTATGTAACTCTATCAGCACATGATCATTTTATATATCACCAAGAAATAAAAAGGATGTATATTTCAGTTTATATGATGTTGAATGTTTGTATTGACTGTATCATCTTATATAAAATGTAACAGATTTATGAAGTGTAGTCAAATCTGAGTAAAACACGGTCTGTGATGAAGGTCCCAATCTTCACAACAGGTACTCTATACATGCAATAATTGATACTGTATAATCTGAGCATTATAATAAGACATATCGTTTTTCTGTCCAATATATATCATTGATTCATAAACCATTAATTTTCTGTATGATTTTCAAAAAGTCTGGAATTAACTGAATTATCACATGTCATAGCAAATACCCAACACTATTGCACATATCCAAATTTGGAGTCCAATCAAACAAATCAAACATTGGAAAGATCAATGCTCTTCATGTAGATAACTATGTATACATGTATTTTAGCCTATACCTGTGGCAAGTTGTTCATATAATTTTGTTTTGCATTCTGTTGTTTTTACTGTTCTTTTCTATATACATGTACATGTAAAATGTTTATGAATATATATGTGTTTGTGTTTAATGCATATCCGTACCCTTATTGAATTCTATATGTATTGTGGGAGTACTGGCATGTGACTGTTGATGCAGTCTGTTAATAGCCTTATTTTAAAGCAATAAACGGAGTTATAGAGTTGATAATGTTCTGTTGTTTACAATGTCATTCATGTTGTTGAGTACCATGGTAACCAGACCATTCTCGACCGTTCTGGTATAAGCCATTTATAGCTTCGATTGTGTGAATATTTCGTGTAGATTTATATCAAATGACTACCAAAACAAATAAAAGAAAGCCAGCCACACCAGAGAATAATCACTACAGCAACATTAGATTCACATAAAGATTCTGAACTTCGATATTTGATACAAAGTACAATTTTTAACATATATAAATTTAATACTTTTAATTGAACACTACCATAATTTTAGTTGTGCATGCTCTCAAATCAATCAAAGTAACTTGTAACAATCTTATCATTATAATACTGATCTCATTTATCCAATAATGTTTTGACCTTGATTGTAGGCGAGATGAACAATCATGGGTTCTGCAGTCAAGGCCAAGGTCAATGTTTGTCCAACATGAGTATAGTCTCTTGAATGAAGTATATGCGTACATTGCATTCCAGTTTCTCCCGTCATCCTTAACCCGCCATTAAATGTGACACCTATTGGTAGATCAATTACAATCTCACGTGATGTTGTGTTGTTAACATCCACTGGTAACCAAGCAACAAGATGAGATGCTTCTTCAAGTAAGTTAGCTGATGTTGCCCGGAGTGATTTTTTCCCTAATGCGTAAACAAAACCTTCATCATTTTCTTGTACAATTCCATTGAAGTGTACATCCCCAATGTGTTGCAGTAATGCTCTGAACGCATAAAACACAGCTTTCTTTTGGAAATGTGTTTTACCAGACGTCGTCAGTCCACTGCGACAAAACAATGTATTACAGTCTTCGCTGTTTGCGAAAAAGAACCATGTAGCTCTCTCAACATTTGATCTTGCCAACAACATCAAACCTCGAACAGCATACAAAGCCTGTGCTTTCTGACTGACGCATTCAGTATTTGCACAGTCCTCGCCCTCTCCATCGGCATCCCAGCCCCATTCTGTAACCCAAATAGGTTTGGTTGGGGTATTCGTATCACGCCATCTAGTAAGAGGACGAATGTTATTGAATGAAGAAAGTTTGTTTTCGGGGTACGTTCCTCTGCGAACACCATAGTTGTCTGTGAAAAAACTGTAGGTGTGGCAATTCAGAACGTCGATATTTCCAGCAACTTCCGAGAGAACATGTGTCCCAATGTAATTTCCAGTATCAGATTTGTCGTCTGCTTGGAAAGCGCCAGGTAATACAGTAAGACTTTTGTCACCCATTTTCAAGCCAGACGACATACCCCTCAGGATAGTGGCATAAAAGGACGCATCATAATCCCATGGCTCATTACCTACTTCTACAGCCTGTACAAAACCATTTCCTTGAGCTGAGCCAAAGTGTTTAGCAATCTCATTACCATAGTGTAACGCAGACAACTCTGGATGGTTCCATATGTGTTGAGGAACTGTCTTATTTGTGAATTGTAAAGAAATATCAACACTCATGCATGCATTGTTCCAAGCACTGTATTCTCTGTCCCAATTCAACCACCATTTAGCCTGTGTTCCTTTGTTGAGTGACATGTTTAAGAATTGTGGATCATTATCGGGATCTGTAACATCCCATACCATATTGTGATAATTTCGAGCATGACTCGCTATAGGTCGGTAAAGCAATGGTCCTTCGTCGTTAGTAGTCAACGTGTCGCTATAATGGTTAGTTCCCCATCCCCAAATACCATTTACTCCTAGAAGTTCTTTGAAAGTTTTGCTTTGTGGAGCTGGTGTAATATGAGAACCGTAAACTCCATGTTCATCCCAGGCGTCAATTTCGTAACAATAAATGTGTTTATAGTTAAGTAATCTTACAGTATATTTTAGGGCTATAAAGCGGACAGTCATAGGTTTAATACTTGTAGTAACTGAACGCAGAGCATTTGGGTCAAGATCGGAAACATCTTTCCATGTTATACCATCTACAGACGTTCTTAACACTAGTTTCGTAGCTGAGTTCGTACCAGCCCAATGTCGAGTGCGAATCATGCCAACTCTTTGCGTTGTTCCAAGATCAACAGTCACTTGTTCAGTACATCCTTCTCTTCCCAAAGCTGCAATTTCTTTTATTGAGAAATCAGACGAAGACGTCATTACAAGTTTTGTGACGGTATAATTAGCATCAAAGATATTAATTGTATGGTAGTTGTCTTCTTGTGTAAATGTTCGTAGTAAGTTTCTATTCGTATGTTGGTCAATAGCAAACAATGAGACAGAATCCTTAAATATTCCATTGACGGTTATAACTGGCAGACGCTGTGGGTCAGCTACCGTAACTGTAAGAACTGCTTGTGTGTCGCTCTTTTTCACGTGCGAGACTGTGTAAACATTGCCGTCTGTAGCATCCGATAGATCTGGCAGGGTGTTGCCTCCAGACACGCAGTATCCATTCGCGCATGCGCCTATAATGACATTTACATCATGGCGCCCCAAATATCCACCAGGCAGACAATGACCTGACACCCAGTTCTTATTGTCATCACTATCTATCACGTTTCTGGGGTTGCTACCAGACGTCGTAGTGACATTCACGTGGTTCATTTTTGTATATGATTCAATGATTCCAGCATCGGGGTCCCAACTATCGACTATTGCGACACCAGTACAGATCACAAGGACTGATAAGATCAACATCTTTGATCTATAAATAATAATATCAAACAATTATATACCGGTACATGTATATTGAGAGTTATGTATTGTTATCATGAGTCGGCCAAAAGATCGCGTTCATTAGATTCTCCACATAATTCTTATAGTATTTTAAAACAATAAAAAACAGCGTCCTTAATTTATACGGATTTCAGCCCTGTTAAATTAGAACAGGCACTACATAGAAGCAAATACAA
Organism: Lutraria lutraria; assembly: GCA_964023205.1. NCBI lineage: Eukaryota > Metazoa > Mollusca > Bivalvia > Venerida > Mactridae > Lutraria > Lutraria lutraria. The sequence continues at coordinate 11,811,241 of OZ026846.1, read as the reverse complement.
AATGTATAAGCATTCTTATGAACATATTAATTAAAGCATTTAACTACACAATACAGGAGTATAATGATTAAATAGAAATGAATTACCAAAATTCGTGCTTTTCGATTTTTTAATATCTAAGGGAGGTAATCCAATTTAAAATGTTGACTTTTGAATCCAAAAACTTTTTTCCCACGGTCCTCAAACACTTCCTATGATGATTTCTCATTTACTATTATATCCCTATTACAAAAAGTTTGATGATTAAATAAAGGTATTGATAAAGAAGTTAACTCTTGTATTTGGATATTGAAACTAAAAAAATAAAGCCACAAGTCAATTTTCTGGTTTTTAATAAGGGAGATAATTACAATGCAGGTAGATGCTGTTTTCAAGACATTTTCTCCGTAACTGAAATTTTCTTAAGCATTTCCTGAGCACATTAGTCATTGTTTGCTTGAAATAATTATCAATTCTAATGTAAACAATGTTATATTGTTGCAAAACCGACAAAATATGCGATAAAAAGCATGTATATTTTTTCATAATTATAGATAGATATTTTATTCAATTCCAAAAGGCTTTAAAGCCCACAAGGACATACATAGCACAATGCAAACAGTGTGACACAATACAATGATATACATAATATAAGTAATGCATGATATTATATCAAATAAATTATTACATTTGAAAATATTATGGAGAAGATCAGAATATAAAGTTCATATAGTCATATAAGATATTTCATTAAAATACATCCTATTCGTAAAACCGGTTGATGTTTCTAATTCAAGCAAAATCATATCCATAATTATAGCAGGCCTACTTACACTTGAAATGTTCTAAATTAGTGTTTTCTAGTTTGTACTTACATTTTCACTGGTCAGTCGATCTTCGCATTTTGAATTGTCATTAATTTAGTACATGATTATCTCTTGACAATTTAACAGTTTACTGATAATAATGTGGTGTCACAACCAGAACATTTCTTAAGTTCTAAATCGGGATCGTGAAAAACATGTATAAAACGGATATACATGTAGTAAATTATTAAAAATGATCGATACCAGTATTATTGTATAATGTGATATATACGTATCATAGAGAAATAAATAAAATATTACATTGTATTAATATTATTGAGTAATGTACCTATTAATTAATGATTATATTTCGCGTCATTTTATGAAATAGTCTGATTAAATGCATGGTAAATTTGGTGCACCGTCGAGACCTTTAAATAAATAATCTAATTAAAACGTTTACACACTCAATCATCAATGATATGCCTTTAACTTTATTTTTAAAACGAACTGTATTCCTATTTGTTTTTTTATTGTTTACATTTGTTATCCACCATTACTTAGAGCACTGACTAGCGTAGCTTGAAAATGAAAATATGATGCTCGATCTCTTTATTAAGATCAGAGATAAGAGACTAATTCATATAGAAAATTTACATGAAAAACAAATTATTTTTTTCGGATAAGTAGTCCAAATCAACGGCGAGTCATTTAAAAAAAATATTATTTAGTGATATTTTTTTTATAGTATTACCATTTAATCAAATACGTACTATAATGACTTACTTGTATAACTTTAAATATACATTAAATTAAAAACCATGCACATAATATATACATAAATGTATATCTCCATTAAATTATATATAATTTTAACAGAAGTTATATAATTGCGATCGATTTTGTCGCCGCGTTTAAACTTTAAACATCATATGTAATAATGTTTATAAATATCGTTGATTCTTAATTTCACTTTCAATGATTACAATTAGAATAATATATAACTGCATATCAATAATTAATTAAGTTTTTAGCATATATACAATCAATATAAGTCATTTATAAGAATAAAATAAACTCACGAACCTGTATACTTGCTAAAATGCGGACCTGTAGCTATGGCCTTCTAGAAATATTAATTATCAATTAAAAGCCTGCGTGTTTATAATACATATAAAATTCACGCGCATCTTTTATACATACTCATTTGCGATGCCAATCCTTAAGTGATGACGAACTTACTAAAAAATATAAATAGTATTAATTTAAGATAAAAATCACCACCACTCAGTGTCAATAAACCGGAGACGTATTGGATAGTATAAGTCATTAGACAAACACTCCCCCAATTTCCCGAGAAATAAAACAACAAAATCAATCATACTGATGATCAATAAAGAAACATCCGCGATATATAAACTCCTAACCGGATAGTAAATACATTTAGCTTATTTTATCGTAACAATGCTATATCTAACGAAGCATTACGTTCAAGCTACGTATATGTGGGCGTTTTTACCTCCCTTTAATATTGTTATTTCCTCCCTTTATTATTATTGTGTATTATTAGCTTTAGAACGATAGTAAAGGAAACTAATTAAATGAAAACATTTGTATTGTAGATTTTCTATATATTTGCCATAATCTAAAAAACCTAAATTTTAATTATAAGACATATGTAAACATAATTTATTGTGTAATATATATTATATATAAATTAAATTTGTTTCTAATGGATTAAAAAGGGCCTTTGGCGGAATGTCACACAGCGTCTTAACGGATGTTGTGCGGAATCACTAGCATGAGATTTCGGAGGCAAAATTTCTGCATCTTTGTGGCAGCTGGTGCTCGTCTGGCCTGGCGCCCATAAGTTAAATAATAACAATAGAGCATCTCAAACCACAATGGAAGTAAGGATATAGATTTAACTCTTTTTTAGTTATCCTAACTATATAATGTTCATTGACATAGCTTTATTTATTCCTACGTACTGTCTTAATTTCATTGTTTGTGTTTTGCCATGTTTGTCAATTTCTCATTTCATGTTGCAGTGCAAGTCTATGTAAATTAACTTTAATTTACTTGTATCTTAAAATATATAAAAACATGTTCATTGTTACATTCAAATGCAACATGAAAATGGTAAAACGTAGAAACACAAAAAGTACTATAAGCTTTTAAAAATTTATTACAAAATGACACAAAACACATCAGATTATAGAACTATATGTAAAGTATAATACACAATGATGAATGGACGGATAGCTAACAACAACTAAATATAAATACACATTCATTGTTACCTTGATTTTTCTATAAAGAACAGATTGATGGCACAACGTTATTCTTCAACAAAATTCACTATATACATTACCAAAACAAAACATATTGTATCTAAGATGTATTCATAATTTGACGTCATATCAAAGGATCAATCCTAACACCATATGATTTAATCTTTGGTACATGTACATTGTAGTTACACTTTTCAAGAATTATCTAACATATTGGCAATACCGATAATACACTTATATAACATATTAGTATACATGTACTTGCTAACAGCCAAGGCAAAACAGACTTAGCTGATATATAAGAGGGTGTACAAATCTATGATAAAACTATACATCTGATGAATGTGAAGTAGTTTCTTTTCTTTAAATCTTAACAGCACAAACAAATTCTGTAAACAATGAATGCAAAATAACATATACAACATCTATATCTAAAGACAATTAAAAAACAACATGGAATGGCTAGATTTTTAATAAATAACATGATATGATTTTATTCAGATCTATTTATTCCGATCATAACTTTATACATGAAGAAAGCACATCAAGTTAATTATCAGTTTTAAAAACACAATGTTGTAACAGTCACCCAACCCTTAACATTATGAACATAAGAATCATACATTTACCTTAAACATTCTTTTACCTAACAATATTGTCAAAAATAGCACTGTATGTATAATTATGTAGAAATTTGAAAGAGTGAAAGAAAACCAAATACTGGATACCTTTTCTGTTTTGAACAAGAATTATTCTTGATTATTCTAGTTTTATTTTAGCATAATTTATATATACATGTATCATTGACAACTAATGGAATCTGTGCAGTAAATTTGTACTTACTTAATTCATGAAGTAAATCGAATTTTCATTCTGGTTTATGCTGTTAATGTACAGTAAGAAGCTTTTTACCATAACGTACACTAAATAAACAAGATCATGCGTTCAATAAACACAAACAACTAGTTAACATTGTACTGAGGAAATGATGGACAAACAGACAGACAAGTCAATAACCATATGCATCTACTGATGTCTTCAGAATATCCTCATAGAAAATAAAAACAGAACAATCTATGAATTCAGAAACATTCAGGAAGATTTTGGAACATTTTCAGTGGATGCTATATTTTCTATTGCAACATACAGAATGGAGTACTTCAAGTCAGTTATATTAAATAACAGAATTAGACTCAAGGTTTCTTTTCGCAAATTCAAGATTTTTTCATATGAAGGAAATCTTTTTAAAAACTAAATAATAATGTACTATGGATTTCACAACAGTGCTTATACAACAAGAAAATAGTTTTCAAGAAAAAAATACAACCAAGGGTGGACAATATATATACAACATTTACAGCTAGAATCCAGTAGTATTTCATTTCACATTGACAAGATATATCAACAAAATTAAACTACAAGATTAATTTTACATCAGTCTTCAACTGGAAAAATCTATTATAGTTAATTTGTAGACTAGTATCTTCAAATGTACATTAAAGACTATAAATAAACATAACAACTGTAGGCATAGAGATAGATTGGGATATTATTAATGTATTGTTATGAGTCATGAAGGCCAACTTAGTTTGCACGTATCCCTACAAAACAACAAAGTACAAAAACAACAAATATGTTACACTAGTTCCCTATATCAGAATTTGGGATTTTAAACCTGAATTTACAGACCAAAAAAATCAATCAGCAAATGTGTCTTGCTGATTTAGTCCCAAGTCTCAGATGTTGACCAAGGCAAGGATGCATTCTGAAACAAATCTTATAATTCAGATTTTAACCTTTTGATCCTGAGTTGATTTTGTACTCTCAGTATTTCATACTAAAGACCAGTGAACAATAAACACCAATACTTCTATAAAGTTAACATTGACTAAAATAATAAGACAAAAATATAAAATGATATGTTAGTTTAGTAATTTAAAGGCAACTTCTATACAACCCCATGTTAAACTTAATGTTTAATGTCAACTTTTCCTTTTTCCGAAGCTTTACCACAGCTGCTCATAGAGCTCTTAAAAACAACTGTAGCAACATAATTACTTATATATCTTTACAAATATTTCAAGATGCCATTTACCTATGGAAGACACCAATATGGACTCAAGAAATATTTGTTTAACAAGAAATAACATCTTGTGTTGCTTTCACTACACATATTTGGATTTCATTTAACTGTATTCCACGTAATTTTGTTGTAAAAATCTTCAAACATTCATTTGCATATCTGCAAAGTTGTAGTAGTTTTCAATCTGTTGTTCTGCAGTGTCTCGTGACTGACTAATGAATACAAGTCCTGTTGATCCCTTAGTAATTCCTGTAACAACTTGCTGACATATCTCTATACAATTATCTCCATTATACTCTAAACCAATCACAGGACCTAGAGTAAAAAATGAATAATTTCAAAGATATAGAATGCCTAACAGAATCTTTCAAAAGTCTAGAACAGATTATATACTGAAATATTTAATTACCAGTATTAATAATGAACAAACAAAACACCTAGTAATCATTTAGTGAAGTAATCCACATCAGAATCTTGAATCTTCACACTGACTCAGAAGAGAACAATTTTGGAGCTCAGATTTTGAGTAACTGTTAAAGTGTACAATTACGGTGTTAAATCTTGAAAATTCGCCAAATGACTACATGCGACTTCAAACACTAGAAATGATTTCACATTCAAGTTTTGTGTAAATGGTTGCAGTGAATACTGTATATAAAAACTTTACCTCGGCTGACCACCTCATCAAAGGCATCAGAACCAAACACTCTCATAGCATCATTAGACTGCATGCGTAATTCATTTGATTGTATCAGGATACAATCAGGCTAGAATATATAGTATCATTTAAATTAATTGTATGTAAATAAGTGACTGTAAATAAAAAAGAAAAACATTTATGTAATACATTCATAAATAAACAATTATAATACAATGGTGAATTTAAATGAAATAAATGCAATTAATTTTGTTACCCAGGCTAAGAGTTACAATAACTAGAGGACCATAAGTCTATCCCTAGTTTGATGACCAAAAGTAACATTCATCCATGGTTTTACATGTTTCCATTCATTAACTTATGAATAAGTTTGCTAATAATGATGTTCTGTTTATGAAGGAGAAGACAACTGCTCTCTGGTCCATTACAATTTTTGTTTCACATCTGAGACTTGTTAAAGAAATGATGGGGAAATACATGTATATTTGACATAATGTAAACCAAAAATGTTACGAAAACTTCCTAAAAGAAAAACAACAACAAATCATCTCAGCATTATATGTAAATCAAGCTGGTTAGTAAACACTAATTTGTAACTTACATGTGAATTTCCCATTTCTTCAATAAAAGATAAGGCACGCTCTTGTGAACTTCCATCATAAAAAAACACCAACAAACAAGACTGAAAAAAGGGACAGTATAACAATTGGTGTGTAAAGTGCCAGTTCACCAGTACTAACTAATTAAAATAATCAAGAACAGTTCAATCATCTATAAACTAGTTAACCCCTTTCAGACTGGTATAGAATAATACTGAACATCAGTGACATAAAAGACCAATCAAATAAAAGCACAGAATTAATTGGATTTTACAAATGTATACAACAATAATTAGGCATTTAATAGTAAGATAAACAGCAACCTGATATGTACATGATATAAATGTTACAAGTAGGTAAGAATCTTGATAACACAGACAATTCCTACTGGTTTTTATATGATCTCATTTTCCTATAATGCTCTTTACCCTGTTTCAGGGTATTTGATCATACAATGAATAAAAATCATGTAAAAATCTAGTATTTACCTCATCTGAAGTTTTTCTTCTGTTTCCAAATGTGATTGGAACTACACTCTTTTTTGGATCTATATCTATCTGTACTGACTGAAATTCTTCCCCTGTAGGTAATGGTACATACTCATCTACCTTGGACCCCTGCAGAGAGAAAGGTACAATTACTGATACACAAGATACATTCAAATAACAATTGACAAGATGTCAAATACACACAAAAATACTATCTAAAGGCAGAAAGATTTTTCTATTTGTTGCAAATATGGTAGTCTATAATCTTCAGAATATCTGAATCCTCTCCCTTATAATATATCAATTACAAGTAAAAAAAACAGCAATAAATAACATATTAGTGATCATACATAGGCTAGGAAAAGTTGACCAAAAAATCTACAAAGAGGAAGTCAATAACAGACCTTTCAAAGAAATCGTGGATCAAATATGTAATCCTCAAGAGTCAAGGCATATTGAAACATTTTATTTGTCAGGTAGAAGGACATGTGAGGCCTCCCCTCCTTAAAAAGTTCATTATGTACATAATGTCAGAATAAGTCATTTCTACAGATGAAATCTTACCTCTGGTAGTAATGTGAAGTGTTTAACTGATGAATCACTAGTGAAGTCATGTATATTGCTCCAGTTATTGTCAAACACACTTAATCCTGCAGCTCTAAACTGGCCTGTAGTACAGAGAAACTAAACAATATAAGTACATGCACCAAGATTCATACTTTAGTGAACTGTGAATCATTTAATGATTTAAAACAAAATATGTAAAAGATTATGAAAAGTATAAAGCAATTTTTTTTATTTTTTTCTAGGTTGTCTACAATTTCTTTCACAGGCTGGTTAAATGTCTGGAAATAATCAGAATTAATTTCTGACATTCATAATCTACTTATTGATGGAGTAATATGGAAGACATGGTATACCTGCAAAAATGTTTACACAAAATAGTGTAACAGACAGAGAACACTGTATCATTAAACAATATATAGCCAGACAGTTTTACATTATTAGTCATGCATAATTTCATACATGTCTAATACTGTAACATCATTAAATTACATAACAGCTGGATATTAATAACTAATTATGCAGTTTGAACCATAAAGATACACACAGGGATAACAATGACAAAAAATCAAATATATCAAATTTTACCTGGCAGTTCTGGGTAATAATATGAATAGCATGCTAGACGAATACCGGATGAAGACTCAATGATGGGTTGTGTAGTACAACAAAGAAAAGCATCCAACTTCTGACAATCTCGTAAACGAAACTGTTGACATGCCAACACAAATTTACAACCTGTAGTATCTCTGATGAATATACTGAAATGTGATGTCACTATAAAGGTAATGTACCACAGTCTTTGTTTAAAAAAGATATAATACAATTACTAGAGTTATTTTGCATTCAATAAACTATATTGTCCTGACAACTACAGTATTTTCATCAAGGACAATTAATGAAGTAGTAAGTTATTGACATACTCAACATTAAGTGACTTTAACCACTTGTCCAATGTTCAGCGAAATTGAAGTAATGCCCAAGACAAGCATGAATTTGCAACTTTTATATTACATATATAGTGAGGAAACTAAAATTTACGGACAACCAGTTCAAAAAAGAAAACTTACACAAATATTCTAATGTTCAGTCAGTATTTCAATATTTGCATGTAGGAACTTATTTTCAAGTATCCATTGACATTCTAGGAATATGGTACAAAAATTCTTTGAGTATTAAATAATTCAGTCAACAAATATTGAACAGCTACCTTGTTTTAATTGGTCCAAAGAAGAAGTTGCAATCTACACAGTCATCTACAGAGATGGTACTTGTGTGATCAAACAAGTATATATTACAGTTCTGAAATAAATAGGTATGAGTATAAATCTTAAATATAAACTTACATAGCTTGGTAACACTGTTTAAATAGAACCATTTTGTCTATAACATGGCATGTACCAGTAAATGGTTACAAGATTGTGTAAACATGGCAGCCCCATAATAATTGGAAAACATTCTTTTTAACAAACAACAGGCTAGTGCAAAAATTACCTTGCAATTCTGTATTATGAACATTTGTCCATCTAAATCTCCTGGTAACTTCCTGACAGTTTGATTCTCAAGTCCATCATACGTGTAATTTGACATGTCAACCTTTGGCTTCTTATCCCTGTAAAGAAGATTTATATATGATTTAAATATTTCATTGCCAACAACTCTCCATTAAAACAATGGAGTTCCTTTCAAAACTGTATTTTTTATACTTTTACAAAATGGAATTCTTATATATAAGAATGTAAATGACTTATTAGACTGAACATGATAAGTATGTTCCCTACCACCATAATCTCTATCCTAGTATCATCAACTTTATTACAAACTTTATAACATACATATGTAAAATGCTTTTAAGTAATCATTAAATGAAACAAAATGTTTGCCATCTTCAAGGACCTGAAATCGTATAATCAAAAAATGATAATTGCATGAAATGCAAATATAAAGCTAGTACAAGTTTAAACAAGAAGCTGTCACAGACAATGTATACCCTGCCACGGGTGCATTTCTGTTGAAAGGCTACCATCAGAATTTGCTTATTTTTTTAAAAAGAGGAAAAACAGAAGGAAATGTAGTGAATAACTTGGTGAAAATCATTTTAATGAAGTGTGGCAAAATGTGCATGAAAATGTACAAGACAAAAAATGGCAATAACTCTCTCAAAAATAATCCAATCACAAAGCCCTAATGACAAGAGTTGCAGCACTTGATGATAATCATTCTGTGAAAGTTTGGTGAAAATTGCATGTGAAATGTAGGACTGGAATAGTTGCACAAAGAAGCATTAAAATGTAAAATTAAACAAAGGGCAATAACTCCCTGACCCTCAAAATAATTAAACCGCAAAACCCTGATGATATGCGCTGCAGCACTCGATGATAAAACATTCTGTGAAAAATTGGTAAAAAGTGCATGGGAAATGTAGTAAATACCTGGACACAGAAGAAAGTGAGACGGAAGCATAGATAGATGCCTACCATTTTAATATCCCTACACCTAAAAAATCTTTGAAAAGCTTACAGTTCAACAACTGCTTCTTACAAGGGAGGGTCCTCAAAATATCTGACATCAGAATTACGTTATAAATATGGCTGACTCTCAACAGAAAATTGCTCAGGCTAACTAATTCTGCATTGAAGTTGGACAATTAAATTAGGCTGATATGTTGGACAGCACCTGCCATCACCCTATCAATCATTAGTTGGACTAAGAGGTACTGTACTAACTAAGCAGGAGCATTAGCTTAAAATTAGCAACTAAATGGCTGGTTACTTAATATGTTTAAATGTATTTAATGTTTTATAATTTATAAATATTTTTTTTAGTTTTGAGACGTACATTCATGGCCAGACAAAAATTCATCGAAACCAAAATAAAGTATAGGGTCAGCAGGAAAATAGGAATGAACTGCTGAATTATGTCAAAGTCGAAGACGCTAGGTTTGGCAAAAAGTCAAAGATGCTATTGGTACTAGACCTGACTTAAGCATTCTTACCACAGACATCTCAGAAAAAAGCTAAAATCAGAACATTTCAGACAGTGTGATTCTCTCAGAGTCTGAGAGCATTTCCTCCCATAACATATTGATTTAAGATATCACTTGAAATATCCAATGAAAAATACGATGTCACATAACTAAAGTACAGTATTATCCAGAACAATAGCTACAGTCATAGAAAATATGCCAAATTGCAATAGACAATACACACTCAAAATCCTCAAATTTTGCTGAGCAAAACAGAATTGATTATTGAAGAGTAAACTCATTTGACTCGATCACATATCATCATAGATTATACGCAAGTTCGCGACTAAATACAAATGATATCCAAACTAATGGCATTTGAACATTGACACTGACAGTGACAGTCTCATACTCATAAAAATTTCCAGGTAAACATTTTGTTGAATGTTAACAGTCGACTTACCAAGAGTACACTTTCGGCTGTTCCTCTTCAAGTGTTTCGTGTTCATTTTTAGAACCTAGTTTGTCACACAAGCAACCCATATTCAGATCGTTAGTAGCTGAAGTATTCAGCGTGACATTTCTTGTTGCCAAATTTGTATTACTATTTGCAATCCGTAAAATTTTTCAACAGCGGGATCAGTCCGATTTTATGTGCTCAATTATTGTATACGTCATAAATTGTTTATACTACGGATATATATAATCGATATAGACTATCTGCGGACTTATTGTGCTAACCGTTTTTAGGTGCGTCTGGCCTTTTCCTGCTATGGATGACGAAAGCGCGACGCTTACTTACTCTGCGGCGAAGCGATCTTAATCACAGTCCCACCTGTATACAGGTGTGAACTGACGATTTTATGAGAGTCTTATGTGGATGTCACCAGAATGGACACATATTGTACATATCTCTAATTAATATCTTAGCTTTAAGTTAAAACACTATATGCTTTTTCCGTTTACTAATATTCCATAAATTCATCTTCCTTTCTTACTGATTTGTCTTAATTATAATGCAAAACATATGACCAACAAGAGTATTGTTGGTCAGATTTAAAGTCTATGGTGTCCATGTTTTTTTTTTTATACACGTTAAGCACCATAATTTATATAATCAAAATACATTTAAGTATCAGCCACTGGTGTGTATGCCCAGGTCGACGGAACAGAGAGACTATTGACCTGGTACCTGTTCCATGAATTCTATGAATCAAACTGTCTGAACGTAGACACTGTCCAACATAACTAGTGCACAAGCCAACACTAAATTGAAGAAGATAAAGACATTAACAGTCCGACCTATTTTTTAATTTTTCCCTGGATGTAACAATTTCATCTTGTTAAGTTGGTCTGTCACACAGCACAACAGTCAGTCATAATTTTTACACTGATTTTCAGGGTTCCTCATGGGAGACGGAAGAACAGATAATGAATACATGAGATCTTCAAACAGAAGTTGAACAAAAAACAAGATGTGTTTTAAAAACACCATGCCCCCTCCAGGAGCCCTTTGACCTGAAAATGCACAAGTCCTGTAAAGATTGTCAATTGATAAACCAAGATATGAAGTTTGATGACTATAGGTGGTAGCCTTTTGATTTAATAGGCAAGGTTAAAGTTTGGAACAGACAAACAAAGGGCCATAAATCTTCCAAAAATGATTGAATCACAAAACCTGTCAATTTGTGCTGGGGAACTTGGTGACAATAGGCTGGGCCTTAATTTTTTGCAAAAATTGGGAAGGCCGGGCCTTAACCTTTCATTTTGGGAAATTAAAGCACGATTTTGGGCCAAATTTGGAGAAGGTTAGACAACCAAGTTAGAATAACATTTCATTTTTGGGAATTTCTTTCCCTAAATTGGGAAAAAGCACCCTTTTTCAGTTGGGAATTAAGTCACAGAATTTCGGCCTCTGTTATAGAAGGAAACAAGATGTGTTTTATAAACACCATGCCCCCTCCGGTTGCCCTTCTTGAAAATGCACAAGTCCTGTAGAGATTGTCATGATGAACCAAGATATGAAGTTTGATGATTGCAGATGGTAGCGTTTTGATTTAATAGGCAAGGTGAAAGTTTGGTACAGGCAACAAAGGGTCGTAAATCTGCTAAAAATGATTGAATCACAAAACCCTGACAATAATTATGTGCTGGTGAACTTGATGACAATAGCTCTATCAAAGTTCGGTAAAAATCCCTTGAGAAATACAGAAGTAGTTGCAAACAAAAGAGTATTTCTCTATATATTACATACCGGTATGCACAAAATAAACAAAGGGCCATAATTCCGTCAAAATTTATTGAATCATAAAACCTTTACAACATGCATTGGATATCTCGATAACAATAGTTCCATGAAAGTTTTATCAAAATCCCTTGAGAAAACAAGGAAACAATTAAGAGTATTTCGCTGTTACAATCATACAAAATAAACAAAGGGCCATAATTCCGTCAAAAATGATCGAATAACAAAACCCGGAATATATGTGTGGGGTTTCTTGGTAACAACAAGTCTGTGAAAGTTTCGTCAAAATCTCATGCAAAATGTAGGAGTAGTATCCTAAAAGAAATGTCGGAATCTTTTTAAACACAATGATCCTGTGACCTTGACCTACTGACCTGAAAATGCACAGGTCCTGTAGAGGTTGTCATGAGGAACCTACATATGAAGTTTGATGAATGTAGGTGCAGGCATTTTGATTTTATAGGCAAGGTTAAAGTTTGGTACAAACAGACAGACAAACAGAGAGACCAAAAACAATATGCCCCCGATCTATCGATGCGGGGGCATAAAAATGCCTTGATAGGTCTACAAAAATCTGGTCAAAATCCTTTGAGAACCATAGAAGAAGTTGTAAACAATAGAGTACCGGTATTTCTCTACACATTACATATTCACAAAAATAAACAAAGGGACATAATTCCGTCAAAAATGATACGGGGCATAAAAAAAGAAGTCAAGCTATCATATTTTTTTACCTTCATTTAGGCAGATAATTACATCATCAGGTTTTAAATAACTAAGTTTTCACAATCTCAGCTCAGCACAATACAGGGTTTCTATGTAAAACATCACAGACATCAGGTGGATCAAGAAACATGTAAAGACATTCTAAATTCTGATTGTAAATTTCTCAGTTTCATAAATTAAGTAAAAATCGTAATTTCGGGGTAGTTGCATGTAGATATTTTACTGTAGCTAAATTTATACAATGATACTATACATAACAAATACAAGTCCTTTTAAATACCAAGTTAAAATTGCAAATATAGCTTATATATATATTCAAAATGCATTATTATGCATTATAATGACTTACTGTGCATTATAATGACTTACTGTTGAAAATTCAAGGCACATAAATTATATCTAATTGAATTCAGTTTTTAAAAACTTAAAAAACAATAATCCTTGTTAACTTGTCCTGGTGTTCAAATCCACCAAGCCAAATAGTGCACATTATAGATTTACACAAAAGTATGAACATTCATGCACGCCAGTTAACTTCTTTACTCACCAATAATAGGAAAGAAATATGAATGACATGCTACTTCGTAAATACTTGAAATACCAATTAAGTATGTAGTATGTACGTTATACACATCTTAAAGGCTATCCTGTGTGAAATTTAAGCTATATATTATATGCTATACCAAATACAATACAAAACATTTCAGTTGCTAGAGGTTGTATTTAGCGGTAGTTAAATGTTGATATTCAATGATAATACTAATAATAAAGACTTTATTTATAGAGGCAACACAGTTAGGCAATGCCCAATGTTTACGTAATAATTATATACATACATACATGTGTACATTACATGAAAAAACAACAAAGAAAACAATAAAAACAACAACATAAGCATTTAAGTATGAAGAAAACAAGAAACAAGTATTTTGTATTAATGAAATGATTTCCACCATCCAGTATGTTTTTGTTTAAATGTGTTTAGATTTTGTGCATTTTGTACCTCTATTGATAACGAATTCCATATTTTTGGCCCTGAGTATTTGAAGGTAATACTTAACTTCATAATCTTGGTAACATGTTAGATATTACTTTTGCAGATAGTTTCAAAAATGTTGTACTTAAACCATCTAGTCCTGTTGAATTTGCTGGATGTAAGTTCAAGAGTTGCTCTTCAACAAACTTTTCATTTAATATGGGAATCTCAAAAGCTGGTTAAGGAGTTCTAGTCTGAGAAGAAATATTTGTAATGTTTATACTATTCTCAGATTGATAGGTTTTAAGTATATCAATAAAAAAATCATTAAATCATCGGTTGGATATGAAACCGCCAAATATAAACCCCGCCAATTCATCATCTTAAAAACGCCAAATTTTGCACCCGCAGAATTAATGATGTATACAGTACTTTATTTCGGCATAGTTTATAGTTTACATTGTCTCCTTGGGCATTATATAAATCCCTTTGTTTTATGTCAGCTTGAATACCTTTATTATACCATTCCGGTTGATTTGAATATTTAACTTGTTATAGCAAATAACCGCTCAATTTACTATGCCATTTTATCACTTTAACAACAATATCGTTGTAAATGAAAACAAGAAAAGCTGAGAAAATATTTTGACCTAGACTGGGAATTTGGCTCGTCTGCTATCTAGATCACACGACCATCATGCAACAGTCGTATTTCCTGTCCACTACAGGGTGTTTGAAAAGTGTTCATGTCTTATTTATTTTTCGCGAAAATTTCTTAGAATTGATAATTAGTTCATCTTACATTTTCAATATAAATCCTAAAATGTAAGTAGAGCAAGACTTTATAGCTTATCGAATGAAGTTAGCTACGGGTTGTATTACACGTCTATGATATTAATTTATCATTGCATCGGAGATCTTACCAAAATTAAGATAAAATACACAGACTTGATGCCAGAGGTTGCCGCCATTTTGTCTAGCATACCTACGCATCGTAAACTATTAATTGTAATAGGATTAAGCAGTGTAGGTATGATCATATTCACCAAACAAGGTTTTCTCATAATTCCTCGTTATACCTGGTACTTTTGGACCATCTCTGTCTTGAATACTCTTCAATTTTGGAGGTATCGAAAATGGGTCAATTTTGCATAATGGCGGTCACTGATGACAATGTTTGTTTATAGGTCTGTTATTCGTTATTTTGTGAACAAATTGAGCATAAGTGCATTGAAATTACGAGAAATAAATTGATTTTAAGAAATAAAAGAAAGTTACGCATTTATATATACTTGTAGCATATTAGGCGTTTTGAAATGCTTAAGGTATCGAAAACCTGTCAAACAATGATACATATATTAACAAGCACTCAAAAGGGAAAGATAATGGAAGGATTACGTGAACTACATGTTCAGTGTTTTTTCTCTCTTCATTGGGAAGAGGCCTTAGCCTGTTGATTTTGGGAAGAATTACCTCTAAAATTGCTGATTTGGGAAATAAAATAGCTGGTGTTAGTTTGGAATTTTGGGAAAACTGCATGATTTTAAAGAAAATTTCAATTGGGAAGAGGCCTATAATAGGCCTCTGTTATAGAAGGTGAAAAATCACTGATGTTGAACATACCTTTGCGTTGTCTGGTGTTGACATCCAATACATCTGGTTGAATAACCTTCTGGGAATTTTGTTACCTTGTTTCATATCCATATTTTATAAGAATACTTTCTAGAAGGCTATTTGTCAGGCAGTATTTTTTTCAAAATTATAAGGGATATTTCCACATGAACACCGTCTACCTCCAATGAGAAGAGCTTTCGTCTGCTCAATTTAGTCCATTTAGGTCTAAGGGAAACAACTCGTACAACGATATAATTAACATTGTCATAGACAGTCTATGAGTTACGTCCCTTATTAAACTTTACAGAAGATTGTGTACGCACTTTTACGTGCCTTAAGGTCACAGCGGCCTATTTTTATGCTAAATCAAACATTCTAATGCTGAAAGATGTTGTCTACTAGGCTTTATCTTGGTAATTAGCTGTTATAATGCCTATTTGTGTGTTACACAATAGGAAGAGCTGTTTCCTTGACAACTCTATTCTGCGATCAATGGGACATTATAATGAGTCCCTATTTATGGCCCAAATAAAGAAGTTTCTTTACATGGGATTCAAGCTTCCTTATTATGTGAAAAATTAATTTTAATGCTATATGGCCGAAATAAAGACCGTACTTTATACAGTTCTAGCCGCAAAATAGCGACATCATTATCTGTTCATTCTGCGACAATTATGACACAATGTGCGGTCTATGATATGTCTATGATAGCAGTAAACTCCTGTTATGAAATGAATTAGTATTTTCCCCATTATTGTAACAAAATGGTCGAAGTCGGGACCGCACTCTTTAGAGCTAAGTCGAGAGTAGTGTCGACAGAGAAGCGAATTGTAATTAAGTTTTTAATTAAAGCAGAGACGTAATATACAATTATACGTCTCTGATTAAAGCACGAATAGATTTCGAAACAACTGATTACTAAAATAATGCCGAGTAGGCATCTTATTTTTATGTTTAAATGCTCAATATATCATAAATATAGGCGGATGTCGCCCTGAAGATATGAAAAATTGCATCTTCTCTTTAGGTTTAATAAGGGAAGTAACTCGTATGGTTATGTCAATAATATTGTTGTACGAGTTGTTTCCCTTAGACCATTTTTGAGCAGAAGATAGCTCTTTAATTTGGAGGTAGACGGTGTACACGTAGAAATATTCCTTATTATTTACAATAATTATATTGGTTAACAGTTAGCATTAACTGAAGTTATTCTACAAGAAAATGGACATTAGACAATGTCTTAAAATATTCTAAGGGCTAATTCGAAATAAACTCATGACAAGCACATTGTTATGTTCCAGATCACGTTCGTGTACCTAATTACTTCAAACAACAACTCGATTACGTGATTTTCAAACGTTCATGGAAGTTATTTTTCGATTCAACTCATCAAGCAACGCAAATCTGTCGAAGGAAAAATCTTCAATTTTTTACCTTATTTCGGTTTATAAAAAACACCATGGTAGTGCACTTGCCATTTTTTCGATTTACGAAAGTGACGAAAATAAGCGTGGGTCCCGGCTTTCTTTCTAAAAGCTGTCAAACGTTTAAATTTGGGGCACACTACAATGAAAGCAAGGTGCTCGTGCAGATTAGAAGGAATACTAATATCTATTAGATAAATCTTCCTTTCTTAAGTCCCAGACCCATATAGGTGCAGGATCAACATTGACTACAATTCAGTGTTTGAACTGTGTAGCTCTGCACCAATCCCATGTTGGTCCTAGAAAGTTCGGGAATGACCTCCGTGCTTCGAGGAGGCCAACACAACAGTTTTGGGAAGCTCAAAACAGCCGTGTTCTTCAGTGATGGACCGGGATGTGGCAGCATCCTTGATTGTCCATGTGCTTCTTTGACAGTCTGGGAACACATTTTTTACCCCAAACCAGCAAAGATCATGATGATGTCGTTGTTGTTGATTTTACATGGTGTCAATTTTTTTTCATGCATGTCAAGTACCAAATATAATCAAAATGCGTTTAAGTATCAGCCACTGGCTTGCTCCAAACAGTATGAAGGATGATCACTGAATTTGTACCCATTTCATGGAGCCCATGAATTAAACTGTGGTGTACACACTGACTGACACAGCCAGTTCACAAGCCAACACTTGTAGGAGACATTAATCTTGCCGACATATTTTTCCTGGATGTGACAATTTCATCTTATTAAAGTGGTCTGTGCACAGCTACATGTATTTGTTACACTGATCTTCAATTATTTTATTGTATAGGAGATCATAGTAACACTAAAAAAATGTGATCTTCAAACAGAAGTTGAACAAAAAAGAAGTCCAGCTATCACAAAGTTTTTCTCCTTTATTTAGGCAGATAATTACATCATTGTTTA
Source organism: Lutraria lutraria (assembly GCA_964023205.1). Taxonomy (NCBI): domain Eukaryota; kingdom Metazoa; phylum Mollusca; class Bivalvia; order Venerida; family Mactridae; genus Lutraria; species Lutraria lutraria. Next base: position 11,792,895 of record OZ026846.1, on the reverse strand, counting down.
AAATAACTAAAGTTTTCACAATCTCAGCTCATCACAATACAGGGTTAATGTAAAACATCACAGACATCTGGGGGAGATGTAGTTTAAGTCAACAGACATATACTGTCATTGGACAGAAAAATTATATAATTTCTTTTAAAAAATCCTACTGAAGTAAAAAAAACACTAAAATATTCCTATCTTAATCAACAAAAATAAGTTTACTGGAAAACTTTCAAACATTTAAGAACATCTAACAGCCAAAAATAAAACCATTGTTGGCCCATGTTGGATACTTACAATGAAGCTGGTACCCATATTTCTTTTTCCATGTTTATTGATTGAAAACGAGAGAAACATAATTCTGGGGATACAACAATGCATTTTTATCACTTGTTTGATTATTTGACTTCATCAATCAATTAATTAAAAGACAATTAGAGAAAACCATATCATACAGAACTGAACAAACACAGAGTAACAAAACTATAGGAAGCACAGGTCTTACATCTTCATGAACTTTCTTCACTAAGCTATGACATCTTATATAAACACATTACATGGTACAGCATATAAAGACTTTCATTGATTTGTTAATAACAGAACACTAATGATGCAATTGGCACTAGACATAATTACAATCTGCACCGACCATAAAATAATATAATGCTGTTCAGGCTAAAAGTCAACACAGTCCATTGAACACTCAATAAAACAATATACTAAAATGAAGACAAAGAAATCTTATCACATTCCAAAATGGTTCAAAATTTGATGACAAAATAGGAAGGATATTGATGGAACATTAAAGAGTTATAAAATGCATACCACCTCTTCAAACATACAAAATTTAAATGCAGCTAAATATATTCACAAATATTCATTGTTGGAGCCTTAGACTAGAAGAGAGTTTTGGTATAAAATTAATAATAAAACACAGACAGTAGTATCAGTTAAAGAATATTGTTTATAAAACATTGATGTAGATTATTTAAAACTATTTTCATACAATAAATGCACAATTAAACTAACTTTCAGTACAATATGCATGTAATGTTATCTACCAAAAAAAAATCAATATTACTGAAACACATACACTGGCATGATTCATAAACTGTACACACAACTTATCACTGAATAATAATATAGCAAATATAATGAAACAATGAACATTATTTACCTATTTAAGGAGATATAATTACATCTTAATCAATTAAGAATGCCCATTAGAAAACTACTGACACAAAACAAACTAAAGAAAGATTTCTCAAAACTAATTTGCAAAATATTCATCTTTTAAAATGTTACCATGAATTTTCAAGAAACTGTTATACATTTATTTGATTAGTGCCATATAGAACATCCCACAGAGAAGCCATTAGCAGTTAATTTAAATCTAAGTCATCAAAAGGAACATATTCCAGCCAGTTTCTAGCCAACAAAATAAACATTCAAAGGAGAAACAGTACACAAGACTCCACAAAGTATAAAACATTTTTTCGTTGTAAAGATGAAAATAGTTTGTGATGACAAATAGAAAAATCTGATTAATGGTAGATATTTAATGTCAAGATTTAAAATCTTCAGTTATTTATAAAGATATCATACCAGCTTAGATGAAGCATTCATGCATCAAAGAATGCGCTCAAATCTAATAATTCCATTATATATTCATTTTTTGTTCATTTGTTGTTTTTTTCATCTGGGTTTAGAACAAGTACATTATTGCGACTATGTTAAAACCCCTTTATATACAAAAATCAATGTGTTATATCAATGTAAGCCATACATGAACAGAAAATAAAATATCCGCCTTCAATTTTTATGAGTATAAACTAGAAACTAACAAACTTTATGACTGCGTATATACAAAAAAAAACATATATATACAAATACCATGTTCTCAGCCAAGACACACTTTCTAATATACAGACTGCAAAAAAGGTGGCCAAATAAAAGAAGCAAATAATGTACATCATACTATGGCATTGTTTTATAGGATGATTAACTTTGTAATAAACTGTGGGAATGTATGTTTATAAAGACTTAATAGGGAATCTGAGACATTAATACCAGTTACAAGATCAAAACAATTAATTTCCAAGTTTTACTAGAACTTTCATCAACCAATTTAAAATATTTACATTCATGCTGACTTCCATACTAAATTGGTAATATATTAGTTTTATCAAGTGCTGTATTCTTGTTTATAATTCTTCACTAAGCATTACTTACAACCTTAACAAAAAGTGTATATAAGACAAATAAAAATTTGATAAGTCAGCACCTAGGTGAATTAAAAAAAATAGATTTTAAAACTGAACTCTTTAAAATCTAGATCTCAAACTAATACCAGACAAATGTTAGTAAACATGACTTCAACAAAGCATTAATTAACAGAAAGCTTAAAAAATTAGCATATATTTTACAAAGCCAACCATTCATATTCAAACATGACAAGCACTGAAAAAGTATTTTAGCTTGAGACACTGAATTCCCACTGTCCAATAAAAACATGACATGGCCATTTACACCAAAATGTTTTAAGATTTTTTCATTGAAAATTTCAAGATTGTGTAATAAAAAAGAGCTCTTCCAAAAAGAGTACATAATATTATGTAGTTACATAAAAAGATTGCCTAGTCAATGTTTATTAACACAGTATATGTTCTAAAATAATGGTTATTATCATCAACATAGTTAAAAGATATAAAAAAAAACTTTTTCATATAAAACACTGTGTGAGCAAATCATAGACATTCAACCTTGAATCTTAATTTGAAATCATGATCCAGAAAAAATACCTTCCACTCAAATAATGAAATCTGCACCAATAACTAGAAATAGAGTATAAAGTTTAGTTCATGTTCACATTATAGTAGACTAGTTGATATACCAGTATGATTCATTCTTAACAGCTTGCTGAAAACTATCCATAAGATCAAGTAAATCAAGTTAGTATTCTTGTTTCTTTAAGATATTATCCATAATCTTTTCTCCAACGAATGTCCCATAACTCTGCAAATACATGTCATTCAACTAGCATGTAAACAATATTTTTGTCTGTATCAGTTCAGCACACAACCCTATCCAGTTTCTTTTCACATACACATTAATTGCAGAGCACTTATTCACCTTTTCCCACCAGTGAAATCCCCAGTATTTAATCGTGGGCGTGGTCTATCACCAAATATGTATCTATTATCATCTGTAATACTCTGAGCAAGGGCTTGCATACTGGCAGCTATCTGATCTGGTTCCGACGGTGTCAACTGAAATTTAGGATCATGAAATGTTCAGTGTATTCTAATCTTATGACAATGAAAAAAAAGTGCCAGGTCCCCAAACAAGTCCGTCAAAATTCATTATTCAATGCATCAAGGGGCATAACTTGGAAGTGCCTGGGCCGATTGGGCTGATTACTGAATTTGACGAAATCTCATGGCCATAAACATTTCCATCAAGTTTGGTGAGGATCTGAGATTTGACCTAGTGACCTATTTACTGACCTCAGATGACCCATATTTGTACTTGACTGTTTTATCATTAACACAAATAATTCGACATGTGAAATATAAAGTGTTAACATGGTTTTTCATAAAATCATATTTCTTTATCGCACACCGCCATAGCTATTATAAATGTTTTCGGATTGGTTAATATTGTTTACAGAGACATGGCGGTGCATGATAAAGAAATTTCGAATCAAAAGTTTAAACCCCAATTTCCCGAGAATTTGTGTCTTCTGTAAGAGTTTGTTTATCTGTATTAATGTATTTAATATACTGCTCAATTTCACATATGATCGGCTGACAATCTTGCATTAGTATGTGTAATTAGTCCATTTTGGTGTGGCCGCATTTTTTCCGACCAAATGAAATCGGGTCAAATTCTAGCATTTCTTGTTTGATTTCTTGGTAACGGATTGGTGTAGGAACTTAGTTTTAGTCTTATTTGGTGCAAAAATATATACCTGAAGTCGTTGCAAACTTTGATTTGAAGAATTTATCTGTATTGCTATATAATTTTGTGTTTTTTTAAGGTGGTGCTCATTCGCCGAAACATAGAGTTATACGTCTTCTTATAATATATATATACCAGTTGAATGCCATGAATGGGGTCGAATTTTGGGACAATTTCATTTTTCATTTAAGGTAATTATTGGTCAAGTTATTGTGTTTTATGTAGAATTTATTACTATTTTACCATCACAAGTCCGTTACTTCTGCCTGTGGTATCAGACAGAAAGAAATTTTGAGTTACCATCACTATACTTACATCTTCTGTTTCATCCAGAAAATCTGGTTTTTGCATTGTGTTCCATGTAGGCACTGAGATTGGTACAGAGGAAGAATAGGTTAATTTGTTTTTGGACCTTGCCCGAGGAATATTAACAGCTGGAGAGTCAGAAACTAAATCTGAAACAAATAACAGAATATTATGATAAGCTAGACACAGCCTTCATATAACAGGCAATAAAAATTTGGTATGTTATAATACATAGCTCAATATTGAAATAAACATTACAAATAGCTGAATAAGATATATGTAGTCTAGAACTCATATACATAACAAGTCCTACCAAGCTGAAATTGTAAATAGCATATGAGTTTATTTAAAATGCATTATTATGAGAATGACTTAATGTTGAAAATTTAAGGCACATCTAATTAAATTCAGCTTTTTTCATTGCCTTATAATTTTATACTCAAGTTGAATTATTATCTTAATAATTAACAATGTTTAGTACACACCATCATCCTCATCTTCACTGGATGAATTATTGTAGAATGTTTCCTCACTTGTGTCGAAACCATCAAATGAAAACAAAGCTGAAAACACAGGTGTTTCAAATCAAGAAAATTATCAACCAATCAGTATTGTAAATAAAATTATTGGATCTTTTCCAACCAATGAAAAAAAGAGGGTTAATCAAGTATTGATAGAAATAAACTAACTCTTTGTTAGTCACGGCAGAGAATTGATTTCAAGACAACCATCTCCAATATTGTAAAATTATGAATGTACAGAAGCATGAATTCTTTGACTTCACCTTACAAACTTAGTGCATGATTTTCAGTAAAATACGGGAGGTTTCATAATTTTTTTTTAACACAGCACAAATTGCCACGGCCTTTTAGTAACTTTACCAGGTAGAATCATAAGCTAGCTGGTCAGCTTCCTCACATGAAAATTTTAGTTGGGGGGGGGGGGATTCAAACAGGGGTGAGAGGCAGGCTAGTGATTCCTAGTCAGAAAGTGCAGCCTCTTGGCAATAGAGGTCTCAGCTGAAGTATATAAAATGGCAGTCATTTGGCAGCAGATCATAATTCTTGCACAGCTGACCTCTTCTCTATACTTAATTGATGGACAAAATTATCAAACAATTTTATTAATTATTTCTTAAAGCACACAAACCATCGTCTGTATCCTGTTGAAATCCAGGTGGTAATGACTTTACACGAGACACTGTTTGCTGAAAGGCAAAACAAGGTCTTTATAATTTATAAAATACAAAAACTCATACATTTACAATGACCTTATCTCTTAAATACATAAGAAATAAATAAGTTAAGATTCTGACAAAACTTTTTTACCTTTTTGGCAGGTAACTTTCTTGGATTCGTAGATCTTTTTGATGAATCTACAAACATACACAAATTACACATTATGATTAAAAACATTTTCAACCAGTTATGATTTTTAAACTTCAGTAAAGCATATTCATGAGTTCAGGTGAACCTATTATTAGTGCATAAAAAGACTTTTAACAATAACAATACATGCAATAGAAGCAATAGAGCATCTACTCCACCCTAAGTCGTGGGATACATTTAAGGGCAAAAAAAGGTATTTAAGCTCGACCCATACATAAGTTGAGTGCAAATTATTGCTTCAGTTCAAAACCGAAATTTCATTACTCCCAACATACGTGTGAAACAGAAGAATTTAACAAAGGGGAGTAACTTCTACAGACTGTTAATAAGTTACATACAAAATATCTAGGCTCTAGGCATTGTGGTTTTATTGTGAAATTTATTCCTTCTGATACAAGACACTCCAACAAAGCTAGATCTACCAGATTACTAAGTGTGTTATTTAAAAAAAATGAAACAAACCTTTTCTTTGTGTTTCTTCAGTATTGTCAAATTGAGCAGATGTCAACAATAAACTGAAAATAAATAATACGATCAATAATGTAATTACTGGGCAAATAAGACCACAATAACATATTCGCATGCTACCACTTAGTTGAAATTGTTAATGTATTTGCTTTAGAGTTTCTAAGAGATATAAGTAATCACCTTTTTAAACGTAGACCAATTAACTAATAATCTCTGTTGTTTATTGCCCATTTCACAGCTATGGTCATTTTAGAGCCGTCTGGTCACCATGCATTTATATCCCAAATCTTTTCAAATAATTTTGTCTAGTTCTTTATTATTCCCGGTGTAAAGTAACAAAACACTTCTCACTGTTCCTGTGATTATCTTAACACAGTTCCTGGCTTAGAAATTGAGACGATAAACTGAAAAGGCTTTCCTGAAATATTGAAAGGCAAAGCCGAGATCTGAACCCCTTAATCTACCAATAACAGTTTGAAATGAATAATGTAATACCACACACTTTTTTTTAAAATACCAGCTATAATGAAACATTGATATATTACCTAATCATTTTCTTTTTCTCTTCTTTTAATTTTGTTTGAAGAGCTTGGAAGTCTTCTTTTTGTGATTCCTCATATTCTCTGAAACAATCAATATGAATTATAAATAATGCTCACATTAACATGCAACATAAAATGTAAACTTGTCTCACATGTCAAACTTCACAAGTAAATAACATTACGGTATACTTCACAAAAAACTATACTTGCATACTGGTAGATTTAAAGACAAGAAAATGGGGCCTTCAAATCTAAATGGCTCATTGAAACTCAACTTCAGTATTCCTACAAGTTAAATTCAATTCTTCAATTCTTTGTAATTCTATATATAAAACCAATAGCCCTCACACCAACATGGAATAATAACATAAATGGTGGAAGTTTTTACAAATTACGATAAAATGTACAAACAATAACATTGAATAAGTCAAAGAATTTATCCTATATCTTACAACTGACTTATTATTTGAACTACATGTATATATGATAATGCTATATGATGTTCCCTCAATCTACACATAGAAAATATACAAAGCTATTTTACATATATGTGACAAAACTTACCTAATCCTTTCCTCCATCTCAGCTTCTTCTTGGATAATAAAATCAGCCAGGTGTTTTTGAATAGTATTCAGTGTAGATTGTACAGTCTCGTATGTGGCAGAGTTAGGGTCTGAAAAATGTGTTACCAACAATCGTAACTTTTATAATAAAAATATATTGAGCTAAGTATACTTTTAAGCTAAGTATTGATAGAGCCACTAAAACACTATTGTTTGCCACATCTGTCCTTTTGGATTGAGTTGGTAGGTAGGTAATTTCTTATTTTGTCATTCACAAACAGACATGACTTTAAATGAAATGTTTTTTATAACATAAAAAGAATAACAAAAATATATTTTCTAGTCCATTTTTGTTGGGTCAGCAGGATGCCGCTAACATATGTCATGTATTGTACAATTTGAAGATAACTGTTATTAGTTAAAGTTATAACTGTTATAAGTTATTAACATTGTCTATGAATTTTTTATGATGCCAAACTATACCTCATGCTGATACAGAAGTTTCTATGTCTTTGTAGTGTGGATTAATTGTAAATGACAAATGTTTTTTATGCTATTTTGCACCATAAACAGAAAAAACTTACCAGGCATTGATCCTGAAAACTGAGTATCCTTGTTTTGTAGCACCATATTAAATACAGTTGAAAATTCAGCAGAATGCTTCAATCTTTCTATGACAGCAGGGTCACTCTATAAGACAAAAAATATACACATAAATACTTTGCTTCTTCAAACATGAAAGGAAATCCATTTGTTGCATAATACAAATGTGGTAATAACATGTTATCTAATTGTTAGAAACAACTGACATTAAAATATATTATATATGACACTTCATCAAGATCTAGAAATGTGGAAATTCTAACACAGGACAACATAAAAATGTATATGAGTGTCTAGATTTTTAGAAAATTCTGAAAAATCACTTGCCAAACAATGATAATAATCCAATATGGAAGAATACATACCAGCAGCTCATTACTAGCAACTATTGGTGACCCACTGATATGCATTGAATATGCATCAATACCACAATTCAAACAGCGGAATAACATGTAATTGCCAATTTTCCTACGATGAACTAAGTAACCATGTTCCTGAAAAAAAAGAAGTTTGCCATTAAAAAGTACAAAATTAATCAAGATTGTACAAAAATTTTGAAAACAACGATTCCCAATATGTTTGAATGAGCAAGGGAGATACAGTCTGGACAAGGGAACTCTGGTTGGACAAACTTAACAGACTAACAAACTATCTAACATACAGACACGCAACTGCCATTGTGGCGACTTTATCAAGCTGAATGCAAGCAGGCTTGACAATAAAACAGTGAATCCTTGATTTTGATGTTTTCTTAACTCTTGTGTAATTCAGGCTACAAACTTTTTATTCATGCTTTAACCTTATAAAATAGGAAAAGCCTAAATGACTGCTTCTCAAACAATTATTTATTGCAGACTGAATAAGCCATAACAATAATACTCAAAACATTTCAGACTAAAATGATTACTTATCAGGAAATTTTGCCAACTTACAATAATTTGATTACGAAAAATAATTGAAAAAATACCTGTTTAATTCCTTGAGGGTCTAACTCGATTTCAGTTTCTCCAGAAGAGAAAAATCCAGTTGGAATATAATCACTGGAGAGATCTGCAACAATTCAAAACTCATGTAAACAACATTCAGAGGGAAAAAATGAATATGACACATCATATGATGACTATAACTAGAAATAATGATTAATAGGCATAACCATGAAAAGGACAATAGCTATTGTGATTTGATCTTACAGGAGTTAACAAAATATACCAGCATGAGGAAGATAATGCTTTCAAGTAATTTAAGTACGCAGCTCACAATTGACACACTATACATCAATGCAAAGTATAAGTTATTATAACAAGATGTGTTTTATAAACACCATGCCCCCTTCGGGTGTCCTTTAACTTGAAAATGCACAGGTCCTGCAGAGACTGTCATGATGAACCAAGATATGAAGTTTGATGATTGTAGGTGGTAGCCTTTTGATTTAATAGGCAAGGTTAAAGTTTGGTACAGACAAACAAAGGGCCGTAAATCTGCTAAAAATGATTGAATCACACAACCCAGACAATATGTGGGAATTTGGTGACAATAGTTCAATCAAAGTTTGGTAAAAATCCCTATTTCTCTATATATTACATACAGTCTTCACGCTAACCCACCAGCCCACAGCCCGAGGCTAATAAATTTCTGCTTGGGCTAGTGAACTTTCTCAAAATTGTGTATTCTGGCTAGTGGGAAATTGTCTATTTTCAATAGTGAACTAATAGTTCGATCTAATGCTTTAAAAAAATATGTGTAAACACTGACAAATGCACAAAATAAACAAAGGGCCATAATTCTGTCAAAATTTATCGAATGATAAACCTTTACAACATGCATTGGGTATCTTGATAACAATAGTTCCATGAAAGTTTTATCATAATCCCTTGAGAAAACAAGGAAACAAGAGTATTTCGCTGTTACAATCACACAAAATAAACAAAGGGCCATAATTCCGTAAAAAATGATCGATTCACAAAACCCGGAATATATGTGTGGGGTTCTTGGTAACAAGTCTGTGAAAGTTTCTTCAAATTTCCCATGAAAAATATGGGAGTAGTATCCTAAAATAAATGTAGGATTTTTTAAACACAATGATCCCATTACCTTTGACCTACTGACCTGAAAATGCACAGGTTTTGATTTTATAGGCAAGGTTAAAGTTTGGTACAAATAGACAAACAGAGAGGCCAAAAACAGTATGTCCCCGATCTATCAATACAGGGGCAAAAAAATAAAAATGTATAAATAGTATATGTGATCTTATGACAATACTTCAAAAGATATTTTAACATTGTCTTTTCTAAATCCATTAGACATAAAAATTTGACAGAGGCAGCAATATAGAATAGTCAAAATGATAACTATCACACAATATTTCTACTATTTATAAAACATGATAATTACTTCATATTATTATTAATCTAATAATTATTAACATATTTTACACAGTAAAGCATTAATGAAATAATTATTCAATGAGTGAAAACTTACTCTGTTCTTTTGCTAATCTATATTCATTTTCTTTCACATTTAGTTTTATGTTGAGACATTTGCAACAAAGAGTAATCATCTGAAACAAAGAGTATCAAATTAGTCGTAATAATCCTATGGCAGAGGTAAAGAAATAACAAATACATTTTCATTATGGTAAAAATCTGTGAAGAATCATATATACAGTCGGCACTGGATAACGGTGTAACATAATTTAGAATGGAAATTGAACAAAGAGAAAACATCTCTGCCATGAACCAAATATTGTAATTTATATGTACACAACTCCTTTACAAATGCCAACAGTCAAATGTTCAAAATCTGTACTAATCTAATGCCCACAATAAAAAATACAATGCAGTCGACCGCCATCTTTCTTTCCTCAAATGATCTAAATAACAGTGTACAAGTAGAAACCTCTGAAGGTCACATGGTGTCATAATGTAGCAGTGGTATTATAATGCTGGGTCTCCAAACAGTAATTTCAACACAGAACTATTTTATAACGGAAGTGACATAAAAAAGAGCACCTGCATTGAAAAATGCAAACGGCAGTGAAACAAACCTAGTTTTTCAGTGAAAAGCTACATATTTTTGTTGTATCATTAACATTTCGTGTAATTTCTGAATAATTTTAATACATACGTATCCTCAAAATGACGTTTAAAATCTGTTGACAGCAGTAAGTTATGCTTGAGCCAATATTTCGGATAATATTAGATGCACCGGTAAAAGGGGTACTGACTATATATATAGTATTTTTATTAAGGAACAATATTATACAGTCAATAAATACATACACTCCAATTAAAGTAATACATGAGGCAATGCTATAACCGGTTCTAGTTGAGAGAATCTGGGCCATAAAAACTTGCTCAGCTACAGTATGTCTTTGACTTTTTTGCACTGCTGCATCACAGAATGGTAGATTAACTTATTACATGGACACTATTGCTACATACAAATTGATGACACATGGCAAATTCGAAGTAACTTGTTGAAAATTAATGCTGTCATAGAAGTTGTAACTTAAAGCATACAGCCAATTAGGTTAAAGTATACATGTAACAGTAATAAATAACTTAGTCATTCATTGTATGAGAGCGAGACGTGTAAACTGCACGTAAGTTGTCAAGTTGACATAGCTTTTAACAATAATGTCACGTTCAGCAATCTTGTAAACGATACTTTAGGCTGAACTGTAACTGTTTGCCTCACCAGATCATTAAAATATATGTTAACAACTTGACAACAGAAAATCATACCGTTATCTTTAACAGCTGATTCGATTACGTCAGCGAACGATTATTGGGGTCACCGACGATGAACGGAATTTTTGACCCAATTATACAGAATATTTCGACTTAATGAATTTTGCATCAGAAACGACAGAAGGAAAAACAGCCATAGATTGATCAAGACAACATTATGCAGCCAGCGTTTGTAACTGTCTTAACTGTGATCGATAAATCGAAGTAAAAATTAATGTTGATTACCTCGGTCAGGACGGCTCGCGGTGAACTTTCCATCAAACGTAAAGCCAGCACCGCTGACCGATATAAATATTCGAATTCGGTCCCTGCATTTCAAGACTCAAATTAATAAATATGGAGAATATTTAATCAACAATAACATAGAAGTACTAAATTGATTTAAAAACAGTATTTAAACTGCCATTCCGAAAATCACTTTGAGTGCGAACAGTCGGTTCAAAATCTGTTTGCATAGTATGGTTCCCGATCCAATTTTTAATCTGGTTCCTAGCTTGTATTGCAACTCAAGCTTTGTACACACTAGTGAACGGGAACCAGTTTTAATATACATGTACGGGAGAGATAACGAACGACAACTAGGGGCGAGGCATTAACTGTCAACAGTCGATATGGAAAACAAACTTGTCAACAGATTTGTGAAGGATGTAAGACTTGCGTTCTGTTCTATTTTCCAATGTTTTAATTGTTTTAATACGCATACTATAAGCCCAGTTATGTATAGCTTGTGACTACACTGGCTTTGATATCAGAGACGTATAAATTATAATATATCGTATACGTCTCTGTTGATATATAACCAGGTAACTTAATTGTAAAATATATATAGTGGGTACTTGGTACCAGTTGACCAGCTCTCATTGTAAGGTATCTGACTTGCTAGTCCAACTAATTGTACACTACAGATTAGTTCTGGGTCCCATATGATAACTAAATTGGTCTTTTTTATTTCGTCTTGTTGACCATTTTAGTTATGGAATTGTCCTCTTACAAAGTCAACAGCTTAAGACGCTTGTTCATGCGTCTATTGAATCAGATCAATTAACATGTTTTCCGGAATGCTACGGACTTAATCCAAAGCATTTACGAGGAAAATTTGAAATTATGGGTAGTATGAAACATCGGCAAAATATTTGATAACTTTCGTCTGTTGAAGGTATATTTTTGGTCATATTGATAGATTATACTATAATTCATCGAATTGTACACAAGTTTTACGGAAATTTGTGCGTTAAATAGGAAAACGAACGTGACTCAGATTGAGTCGTTTACCTGTTAGCTTTTAAAGAACAAGTGGCTTTGACGATGAACTGCAATGCAAACGTATCATCGTCAAAGCCCCTTTGACTAACTACAGATATGATATCGAGACTTTTTGCGCTTGCCAATATCTTTCTTCTGGGCAATCAATGAAATAGTAAAATCATGAATGGATTAATTGCTTGTACCACAGGGGACAGAGTGTACCTGTGATAGTAATTTGGTCAATTTAAGACAAAATACATGTTTACTTATATATACATAATAATAGGGGTGGAACTCTGGTCGCCAAAATCACATTCTCATTTTGACACCTCACAAACAAATCCTTGATTTTAGGGTATTTGGGAAAACCGAAATCTAAGTTAACATTTACCGAAATCTAACTGAAATCTAACTTCATAACCGAAATCTAACTGTGATAGTTAGACAGATACGCTCATGTGGTGTGTGTGGTTTATGTATACAGTTAGATTTCGGTTCGATACCAATTAAACTATTATTAAATAATTAAAGGATGTTTGTTTTTGGACATGTATTTGTTAATCCATTCGAATAGTGGAAATTGTCATTATCAAACACGTGCCCCATATTGATACGTGTACGCCATTATCACATATATGCCGATGGATGAAGCCGACAATTATCTTAAACGAGATTGAACAACAACAAAACAAAAACAATTAAAAATATGATTAATCATTATGTAACATTTTATGATTATGCTTCCTGATATGTCACATATATTCACACTATCAGTTCATAGTCATACAAATAAAAGTGCAAGCAATTACATAGATGACTAATAATACAAAATGCGTGCGTCCTTGCAAATAGGTAAAATAATGTATGAGATGATGAATACAATTTAAGTTATTCGTAAGAAAATTAAGGGAAGTAACTCTGTAATTATGTTTGATAAAAAAAATTTTTTTTCAAGACAAATCTATCCTATGAATTAATATATTTGATAATTAAAAATAATAAGACAACCCCCGTAATCGTGTTTGTCTATAATTTTACAAGGTTATGTTAGTAAGTTGTTTTCGTTTGATACAATTCACTCAGGGAAAACACAAATCGATCGTTCAAATCACTAATTTTGATTTTTTTGTTCTCAAATTTCGTATACTATACGCAAATATACCATAATAACATAATCTGAAGACAAAAGTATGAAACTTGTGTGGTTTTATTGTAACAGATTTCTGTTATGAAGTTAGATTTCGGTAAATGTTAGATTTCGGTTTTCCCAAATACCGTTGATTTTATTGTAATCTTTTGTCCTATTATACGTATTATACGTCTTTGCTTAGATCAATAGCAAATATAATTTCCTTTTCAAAAATGTGTAGGTTTCCATGGCTAAGTCTGTAATGAATTAGATGCATCAGCTCTCAAAAACGAAAGTTGTACCCGAAAAAACGCGTCTAGGACGAGCAAACGCGTCTAGGACGAGATCCTGCAACTGGCTGTTTACATTGCACATTATACAAAATAAGACTTCACAAGATAGTATATTTGTACATTGTAATGACTTCCGTCATTTGCAATTCTGGAGTAACTCTCTGAAACTTTGTTTCTGAAGTTCTTATCTAAGGAAGGACAATTTTCATTCATAATGTTAGTGTCAAAATGTAGTTGCCTCCCCTAATATTTATAAGTATGTATAGATCTATGGCTACTTCTTGGTTGTACAGTAGAATTCATATATCAATTCCAGAGTATGATTAAGTAGTTTTTTAGCTCACCTGATTCATCGATGAATGTCTCGCATCCGTTAGTTTGTTTACACTCTAGGATCCAAAGCTCTTAACCAATCGTGATCATCCTTGCTCACAATGTATATGGCCACAAAGTCTCAGCTAAGTTCGATTATGGGCAAAATCGGACTTGGAAGAGTTATGCGCCATTGACTTAGAAAATTTGCTATATTTAGCTTGTTTACACTCTATAGTGCCTTCATTTATTCGCCGATCCTAATCATATTTACAACACATCTTGGACAAGATTGATTATGGGTGCAATCGGACCACAACTTCAAGAGTTATGCGCCCTTGGATTAGAAAATTTGCTAATTTTTAGCTTGTTTAACAGTATTATATCATCATTGTTGGTTTTGATCTCAAAATCTACTTAAAAATAGGTGAACACTATATTACCTGGTCATTAATTGCAGTGCCTTTGTTCTTAGGTGAGCGATCTAGGGCCATCTCGGCCCTCTTGTTACATTTATATTTTTGATATTTCTAGGGGTTGACAAATCCCAACAAAAAGTGTAATTTCCTAAATCTATATTCATTTATTTAGAATATAAAAAAATCTTGTTTGTCTAGTGACTTATACATAGACTTTTTCACATACCGCATAAACAGTTTCCCAATATGTATACATAGACAATTCCACAAGTTTCTAGGTCCTTTTTTAATCATATTCTTGAAACATTGGATAGTTAAGTATTAATTTACAAAATAATGTCAGTGTTTTATGTCACTGTCAAGGTGGTCAAGTAGTTAGTGCCCCTGGACTTGTAACTCGGCAATACTGGTTAAAATCGTGATGGCGGCAGGTGATACCCTTCTTTGAAAATTAGACAAAAATGTTGATTTCTATCCATGTGTGTGGAGAAGTTGCCAGCTCCTTGTGGAAGGGTAAATTAGTACTAGTAGTGAGAATACAGTCCAGGAAAATTGTTGAAAAAACGGCATTAAATAACTTTATAAATAAAAAGTAATAACTACACATACCTGCTGTCTGTTTCCCAATAATTTTATAAAACTGATAAGTTAGAATTCATTACTTCATTATTAAATCTAGAATGGGCTTTGATCTTGATTTACAAGATAAAGTTATTGTGCTGACGTGTAGTATAAAACTGTAGCTGTCTGATCTCACAATATAAAATTCAGATAAAGCAGTTGACATAAGATAACATTGTGTCATTATTGGTCTCCAAAATTCCATGTTTGTTAGCATACAGAATTGTGTCGCATGTCTGTCCAGGACATTTATATGTCGACACTCTATATGATGCAGTCAGTTGTTCACTAGTTTCTGTATTAATTATTCACTAAATTGATCATTAATTAATGCATTAATTTTGTTATATTTGTATTTATGGAACATGGATTTTCATACTATTCTGGAGGAATTTGAGGAAAAAGTATGACCTACTTATATGGCATATGATAATATCTTATACACATATAGAAAATTATAGAAAACAGTTTAGTTTTTGTACTTCACACATGTACAAATACTGTTATGTAAAAATTCAAGTTTATTTAGTAGTGTATTTTTTTAAATCTCTTTCTTTCACTCCTTATTAGTTGTAAAAAATGGTTTGTTTCTAGTTACATACTCTCATTAGAAACAGGGTAGGTAGGTACAGATTTTTTTGCATTATTTTTGTAAGGATGCAGAAAGGTGTAATAGTGAGACATTGGATGTACTTTTTAAAAAAATTCCAGGCTTATGGGAAAAAATTTGGCTAGATCGGGTGATATTCAAAATGGCATATTTTTGATGTACTCAATGCTTATTTGGAGTAACTGAATACTTGTAAATGTTTATAATTATTCATGATTATAGTACTTATTGTTTATATATAGATTTTAGTGTATTCCCTACTCTTGTTCCATATTGTTTAGATTTTTAGCCTATTTGCTTAACTCATTAGTTGGAGCTTTAGGTCTCTGGACACTGATGCTCTCTGTAACAATTTATTTGAAGACATTGTGTCTACTTATACTGGTGATTTAGGTGATTTTTGAGAAGGAATAAATAGTGTCTTGCTGAGAATGAGTTTATTACTGGTGCAGAATCCAAGAACACTCGTCTGGTTAAATGCCCTCTTTTACATATCTGAAATAAGTAGAGAACAGAACAGGTGTAAAACCCAAAAGGTATAGAAAAACTGAAGTACTGGTACTATTGAAAAACAGATGTAAGAAAAAACTATTTTACTGTTTACCTTGACAGGTGAGAGAGGTGATTACAGATGAAAAAGATCAAGATTCCTTGTTTGATACATTGAAAAAATATCAGGAGTAAGTATCCTAAAACCTTCCTTAGTGACAATGTCAAGGTTACAACCATCTCATTGTTATGATCTTCTTTTCAATTGACCCTTAAAATGGTATTTTGACCCTTGAATTAAGTAAAAGCAGGATTCTGACTCTTGAGAATTTGTACCATAGGGTCAAATTTGTTATCATAATACAAATGTAATATTTAAAGCTGACTTCTTGAACTGTTTACAGCCAAGGGTCTTGTTTGACCCTCAAGATTTGACGTCTAATGAAAACCCTGCATGCACCTCAGTGTAAAGCCTTGCAGTTAATAATATGACCACACTCCTCATTGTAAAGACTGTTTTTGGTTCCAAAAAAGGTCTGATGTTGAATTAAGAGATACCCCAGTTTTAATCTGTTGAATTATGAGATACCATAGCTTTGATCTGTTGATTACGGGTATTCATATCTTTGGACAGTCTTCTGGTAGATATTTCCTAATAAGTTCAGTACACAATGGTACACAATGACTTTTATCATAAATATTAATATAGAGCAGTTTATTACTGCAGTGTTTGTTTTATTGCACAGTTTCATGAAATATTTAGAAATATACTCATGTCAGTTATAAACTGTTGGAGAAAAGATAAAAGTACTATTTAGAGTAGCTAACATTATTAAGATAACACAATATGGTACCTGATAAAATACTGTGTGTGAGACACATTTTAGAAATATGTAACAACAGTGCGTGTCTTTAGATTTTAAAATTAAATTCCCAAAATCTTAACATAAAGTTAACTTCATTATAGTTTGTAGAAATAACAATTTTGAGCTTGTCTCAGGCAAGTTTAATATGTCTCAGACATCGGGTTTGTGGTTTACTAGTATCTGTCGGATTATCAATTATTCTTTATAAATAAACTCTGTATAATAATTATAGATGTGTATGCTTGTGTACAGATCAGATGTGACTTTACTATGTACAAATGTTTCCTTTCAGGACGTCAGATGTGAAGAAATTGGTATCAGATTTGAAGAAACTTATAAATGATCCCTCCAGACTAGAGATCTATGACCACATAAGGTAATATAAATCACTTTTACAGTAAATTCTGAAATCACTTATACTCAGGTACACTGTTTTCATATGATGGAAGGTATAGCATGAGTGGTCATAAATCATCGGATTTAAGGAACAACTTCTGTTTACATGTACAAATGTATTATATATTGGCATGTACAGACTATTCCAACATTGAGTTAGTGATCCTTGTCAAATCTTGAGTAGTTCATGTATCGGTATATAAAGTATAAGCTAGAATCCATTGACTTTGGTGAGACAAAGTATAACCTTAGCTGTTACAATGATAGAAAATTGTAAAAACAGATGACTGGCTTTTGTGACATCCCCAATTGGTGAGAACCATAGTTTACTGGGTTGAGTAAGATGTTACATTAAGTTGATAATGATTTACAGATTTAAAAAAAGGATTGCCAAAATAAATATTGTTAGTTTGTGTACAAATATAACAGTGTTATCTGGGATTTATACAATGTGGTATTACATGCAAGATATCGTGCACATTTAATCCTTGATCAAACATTGTAATGTATCCAGTGTTCCTGTCCTGTTTGTACGGAATAATGATTTACAGACTGTTTTATTTGTTACATTTTTGTAGCTACATTCATTCCTGATGTCATGAAGGTGAACATTTTATCTGATATATCACTGACTGTTTTATAGTTTGATGTAGTATCTAAACACATATAGAGTATGTTTCTAAACACATTATATGAATATACAGTCAAACCTGTGTTAGCAGCCACCTCCGAATAAACATCACCTTATGAATAAAGGCCATTTGTCAATATAATGACTTTCAAATAAAGGCCACCCATCAATAAAGGCCACACTTTGCCTTTCTCATGGGTGGCCTTTGCTCACAGGTTTGACTGTATTGTAACTTTTGTTCACCAGCCAATGTCAACTTATAATGTACATAGACGTACAAGTTTCACTTACTAATCCTGTGTTTAGCATTTTATTTTGATTTAACTTATGTAATGTTCCAAATTTAACCCATCATTGTTTCATATTGTTTTTTACTACCGGTATGTATTACATTGTGTGAACTTAATTGTACAGCCCTTTTGAACATATATTCTTATATGAAAAAAGTGCCTTATGAAATGTGGTATACAATAATATTACTATAACCACATTACTGCATCATTATTGTGCCTGAATGTGTATGTTTGTTGCTCTGTCGACTATGTTTCATGTATTTCACATACTATGTTTGTTTGAATGTAGGCAGCATTTTAGGCCGCATCTATGATGTAGGGGCATATAGTGATTGTCCTTACTGTCCGAGGTTAAGTAGATTTTACAGTTGTTGCCTATGATCATTCTTAATTACCCCATGTCAACCAACCCCACTTGACCTTGTTCAAATGGGCTATTGCTTCTCAAGCATGCCACTGGGGGCATGTGCATTTATTGAATGCAGCATCTTGTTCTTCTTTTTTCAAATGTAGCATATTACAAGTACTTTGTCCGTGACTAACTTATAGAGATTGAGTCTATGACACCTTGGAGTTCTCAAAATTAGATACGATTGAAAGTTAAAGTGATTTAGAATGAAAATTTAAGTTGCAATGGTATATTATACATATGCTGTGATAAATGTTCACAGTATTTTGTTAACATTCTAACTTGGTCACCTACGTAAGATTTATTACAAACTTAATAAAAACCTTAACAACTTTGTATGATAATTATTTGATAGTTATTTACTTTGTTTAATTAACGTTATCAGATGTTACATAACTTCATTGTATGTGTATCTACATTGAACAATGAATAAGTGGGACTTATTGATAACATGTACACCTGCTATATATATATATATATATATATATATGAAAAAAAACTTATAACTTGCATCTTTATTAAGTACACCCACCCTTTACATCTCAAGCCGTCCATCTTTGTTCTTAGATACATAACTTATAAATTGTCTCATTATTTGCGCTATGCTTTTCATACTAAGATTTTGTGAAGCCCTTGCAAGTCTTGCTGAATGAAATCTTTGTGTACAATGTTGCAGTAGTGGGTTGGAGTACTAATTGCTTTTCACATGACTAACATTAATTATTTAAACTTTAATTAACTGATAACATTATTAATAGTCTACTTTGTTATTGTTTCTTGAAAATGAAACTGATTTACTCTGGTAAAGTAACTAAATATTTCATGTTTCCATTCTGTAAAACCAGCCATATATTTGGGTATTCACTGGTACAGACTTTGACTGGTTCACTAGTACATACTTTGACTGGTTCACTAGTACAGACTTCAAATGGTTACCTAGCACAGATTTTGACTGATTCACTAGCACATACTTTGACTGGTTCATCACACAGACTTTGACTGGTTCATCACACAGACTTTGACTGATTCACTAGCACAGACTTTGACTGATTCACTAGCAGACTTTGACTGGTTCATCACACAGACTTTGACTGGTTCACCACACAGACTTTGACTGATTCACTAGCACAGACTTTGACTGGTTCACCACACAGACTTTGACTGATTCACTAGCACAGACTTTGACTGGTTCATCACACAGACTTTGACTAGTTCACCGCACATACTTTGACTAGTTTAGTGAACAGAGTACAGACTGATTGGTTCACTAGTAAAGATTTTGATTGATTCACCAAACAGACTGACATACTTAGACTGGTTCAGTAGTACAGACTTTAAAAGCTTTGTTGGTAATTAAATTAGTGTCTGTCCACATAATTCTATTACCTGTGCATGGATAACCTAGTACACACAAATACTCATTCTTAAATTATTAATGAACATTTAGACTTCTTAGGAAGTTAGTTGATTGGATTACCTTCCAATTAGTTTTCATTCTTCCAGTATTAAATATTTATGTAGGATTATGATAACTCAATTACTTGATTAGTTTTGTATTCCTCCAGTACTTACAGATGTTTTTATGTTATATTTCCTGTACATTTATAATAATGATCTGTCCTGTCTTGAAGAATAACATGGATTCATACAGAATAACACTAGATAATTGTAGTAAATTGTACTGATTGGAGTTAATCAAATTGATTTCAAGAAAGTTTTTAATTTTGATACAATGTAATTTTGTGTGATGTTTATATAATTGGACTAAGTGATTCATAATTTGATAAATGCTTCTTTTCTGTTATATGAATTACTGTGCAGTTTAGTATGATGTCTGTGTCTGAAAAATCTCATCAGCATGGTGATAAAAATAAGAAATTTTCTGTAAACTGAGAAAAATGAGGGGTTGATATTTAAAGGCTTTTTAGCCGATTGTTGAGAGAAATTTACATGTTTATCCTTTTTAGTGAAATGAAGTCTGTTTAAATTTTTGATTAAATGTTATGAATTTATTTTTGCTGAATGTTTAATATTAGTAGTGAAATGATTGGAGATACATGATAATTATGGGTTGTTTTGGATGGAGAAAGAAACGTAACAGGAAACAATGGATTAAAAGGGCTGATGCTCGGTATTCTTGGGTAATGAGACAAGAAAGGTATCAAAGCATTAGAGTGTCTAGTTTTAGTAGTTTAACTGTTTAAACACATTTCTTTTGGGAATGAGATCTAAGATTTGTACAACAAACCACAATAAAACCTGTGAACAATGGACTTGTATCCAGGCGGTCTAGGTTTGAGTTCCGGTTTCGACAGCTCATACTTCAATTTAGTTGAGTCATGTGTTTATTTTCAATTTGTCATTTTTTGGAGATAAGAGATTGTCTTAATTAATCTTGTTATTCTTCAGAGTTCAGACTGACTTACAGGATTTGACAAAATTATGTGTTTATTATAAATTAATGCAGAAATTATGTGAAACATATGAAGAAATGTAAGGGCCAATAAAGTAATTCTTACAGTGTACCCGATGACGCTTCAGTATCATCAACTTGTATTTTTCAGACCTCTTATACGTCCACACCATCAACAACAGTATGATAAACTTGCACCAAATGCCCCCGGTGAGAGATTGAGAGTGATTAAATTAAACAGACGAGGAAATGAAAGCTTTGGATTTGCTGTCAGAGGAGGTGAGTTTTGTACAGCTTGGACAACTGTAGAAGTCTCTCTTTACTAGTATTTTTACATGCATGTAGTTTATTGTCTGTGTTCTTTTGGGACCAGTTGATATAAAATGTGTTCCTTATCAAAAAACAATATGAAAAGCAATGTTTTTCCACATGTGATAAATTTTACATGTACCAGACTTTTGAAAATAATAGAAATTAAGCAGTGATATCATAGTCAGTCTCACTATGTTGATTAAATTGACAATGTTGATAACACCTGTTGAAAACATAAGTTTAGAATTACATGTATATCAAGTGACAGGTCTATTTTGCTCTGGTGTGTATTTTTCTAAGCAAATGTCTTGAAATTTCGATCAGGGAAATGAAAGTTCTTATTTCGAATTTTGTAAAAAACAGTGTTTTTAATCAAACTTTGGATTAAAGAGGGAGTTGTCAACCCTGAGCCTCATTGAATGATCATATGGAATTTTTCAAGTTACATTTGTGTTGTAAGGCTGCATTGACAAATTGTTATTATTAAAATATTGAATTCATTAACCAAGACACACAGTCCACTGCCCTGTGATGGTACTTTATGAAGTTGGTAATGATCATGATTCAATGTATAACATGTCCAAGAAGCTTGAATTTCTCAGGCGTTAGATTATGTAACATGTTACAATGCATTTTATCAGGATATGAGCATGGTGTTGGTGTCTTTGTCTCTCGTGTGGTACCAGGTTCACAGGCTGAGCAGAAAGGGCTGAAGGTAAATATATATTACACATGGTCTTGTAGTAATCTATTTCTCTGATATTGACCCACCTCCGTGGTCTGGTGGTTAAGGTCGCTGGCTTCGTATCACTGTAACCTCTCACTGATAGAGGGTCGTGGGTTCGATCCCAGCTACCAACCATGTCTCTTTATGTGAGATAGTAGGCAGTTGCTTATGGAGGATGGGCGTCTAGTACTGGTTCTTCCTAGGAATGATGGTTAGGTGAACTGTCTGCCTCATATGACTCAGAATGTTGAAAAGGGGCATAAAAAGGGACAATCAAACAAACAAACATTTTCTCTGATATTCTTATATTTATCTAATATTTTTACTAGAATTAAAGTAGTAGCTATTTGGTCATACTTGATCATTTACTTGCATTTTATAACCCTTCTTGCAAAATTTATTAGGATTGTTAGACAACTCTATTCTCGACATTCATGTTTAACTTAAATCTGAAGTCGCTGAGAATATGTTTCACTCCAATTCCTTGCGATAGATTATTCTTTGCTGTCATTTAATGAGTGATTGGTTATACATGTTTTTCGACCTAAAACTTTACTTTTTGTCAAGTTTTACTTTGAATCTGAAGTTGTTTGATCTTACCAAGTGAAACATCAATGTTAGTATTACATGTACTTATTTGGCTAATCACTGAGAAAAAATATGCATTATGGAAAATACTCCTGGAAAAATGAGTATGTTTTTCATTGCACATTTCATGCTTTCATTTTGTTCAAATATTGACATAATATAATGTATTCATGTTTCTATGGTGACAGCTTGGAGATGAGATTGTTCGTGTGAATGGTTTTACTATTGCTCAAGCTATACATGAAGAAGTCCTCAATCTTATAAAAGGCAGAGATATGATTGAACTAAAAGTTACCAGTATGTCTATTTTATATTACATGTACTTAAGATTACTATGTGATTTATAAGTATATTAATCAATTTGTATATGCCAATGTTGATTCAGTTTGTGCATTTCTCAGCAGTAAAGTACATGAACGCAAACCTATTAAATGATGTTTGTTTTAATTCTTGGCTTG
Source organism: Lutraria lutraria (assembly GCA_964023205.1). Classification (NCBI taxonomy): domain Eukaryota; kingdom Metazoa; phylum Mollusca; class Bivalvia; order Venerida; family Mactridae; genus Lutraria; species Lutraria lutraria. Next base: position 11,769,123 of record OZ026846.1, on the reverse strand, counting down.
GTCACACTATTAAGTTTATTTTTTGTATAAAAGACAAGAACTTGCTTTTGAATGGTTTTTGTTGACAACTGTTATTGTAAAGTACATCTTTATCATCATACACTAATAATGTGCTTACACAGAGATTACTGTGGTTTCACTTATTTTCGTTGGGGATTTAATTTCATGGATTTTGTTGGTTGACATGTTCACAAAATGGAATCCCTGCGAATGAAAATGTATAAATAAATAATAAAGAATATTCAGAAAAGCATTAGAAAACACTAAAACAATACAAACATGTAATATTTATTATCCAAAATCAAAATCCACAACTTTACATCCTAACATAATAGCCATTTTAGTAAAAAACACAAAAAATGAGTCCAACAAAATTAAATGAAACGACAGTATCAATCAAACTTATTGACATGTCATATACCTGTTTTACTGTACATACATTTTTATTTATCTTTTACTTATCTTTTATTCTATCTTTTCTTGTATATTTCCAGACATTGGAATGGTGCCTATCAAACAGTGAGTATTGAGTCTGTACAGACTACTTTAATTCCAAATCTTTTGCTGATGAGGCCTAAATTTAAAATATGTTTGTTTGCCCTTTACTGACCCTTAATTTTAGAAGAGGGTCGGTAGGTAGGAAAAATATCTTATCTTATTTCTGAATTTGACCTTTACCTAACATGAAATTTCTCTATTAGAAGCATGATATAATCATTTTATGTATCCTGCTTAGTGCTAACATATAAACATTGTTTGCATGCTTTACAAATAATCCGAAAGAGGAAAACAGGTCAAAAGCGCAAATACAGTTGTCTATTAATTATAAGTATATTTTGGCTGTTCAAACCTTGTATACATATTCATATTATGTCATTGATTTCAGTGATATAAAACAGTATGTTATTGTATTCCAGATCTGCAATGGATCCGGTCACCTGGCAGTATGTTGATAAATCTGCTACCGTGAAGTCTAAGGTAAATTGTTAAGATAAATATCAGTTGAAGAGAGTGATTCAATGTCATGCTTAGTTTAATAATTGAATGCAGTTTGTTAATATGGTTTCCACTTTTGCTTAACCCATTGATGTTTTTAATATATTTTGTCTTTTGCAAATATATCATTTTTCATTACGACTTCAAAAACAGTAAGTCACACTTATTTCCCAGAAAATATAGCAAGCAATAGATTCCTCATTTCTGCACAGACAGCCAACTCCCTCAAAATCAACATACCTCATACATACATGTATGTATATATATATGTACATACATCTTTTAATGTGTATCCTTCAGAGTGTTGTTTAATCCTTATGAATATAATTACAGACATCTGTAACATCGACTACTGCAAGCTCTAGTGATGAGGATCTTGTGAAAATTTTCATTAATCTTCGTGGAGCCTCAAGTCTTGGATGCACGTAAGTTACACACTGTATTATAGTTCTGTGCATTAAGACAACTGCCTACATGCTACTTGATATTTACAACTGTCACATTACATTTTTTTGTGCACTTTGATGGCTAATTAAGTGCTGTTTGCATATTTATCAATGTAAATGTGTTTAATGTCATTTTGTTTGTGGGGGCAATTAATGATGTCTTGGCTAATGTATGTTTTGTATCTAACATCATGAATTCTGAATCAGAGATCTTAGATTTGAATTCTATAAGAGGGATTAAGAGTTTTACATATACAGGTACTTGCATTATGTTTTGAACTTACTTGTATGGGGTCTTGTTTATCGGTTGGGGAGCATGGAAATTAGTCTGTTACGATGCACATTCAGTTACATGTATAAAGTAGACATTTTTTCATAATCAAAATATCAAGTCAATATATTGTATCATGTATTGATATTATATAAATTATGTTATCGTTTTACAGGATCATCAGTGGACCGAAGCAGTTTCCTGGTATATTTATTGAGACAATACGTCCAGGTAGTCTTGGTGCGGATTATGGTCTAGAAGTGGGGGATCAGTTGATTGAAGTGAATGGTAAAAGTTTCCTTGATATAAAACACAAAGAAGCTATTGTAGAACTGAAAGGAAGTAAGGAACTTAATTTTGTCATCAAGAAAGGAGCGGTGAGTTATTAAAGATATGTGTCTACTTTCTTGTAGATTAAAAAGCATGCATTAATATGGAGAATGCTGTCTAAATTGTGCTAATTATACCCCCAGATATGTAATATATGGGGGCTATATTGGATTCATGCTTGACGGTCGGTCGGTCGGTCGGCCGGTCGGTCGGTCGGTCGGTCGGTCCGTGCGTCTGTAGACACAATTTGTCCGGAGAATTTCTCAGCAACTACTTACAGGATTTCAATAAAACTTCACAGAAGTGATCAGTAGTAAGCCTAGTTGTGCTAGCTTAAAGCATTTTTCGTTCGGATTAATTTTCACTGAGTTATGCCCCTTTGTTGTTTTTATACAGTATATACAATAGGCAAATTTTGTCCGGACAATTTCTCAGCAATTACTCACAGGATCTCAATGAAACTTCACAGAAGTGATCAGTAGTACGCCTAGTTGTGCATGCTTAAAGCAATTTTTGTTCTGATTAATTTTCACTGAGTTATACCCCTTTGTTGTTTTTCTACAGTATATACAATAGGCAAATTTTGTCCGGACAATTTCTCAGCAACTACTCACAGGATCTCAATGAAACTTCACAGAAGTGATCAGTAGTAAGCCTAGTTGTGCATGCTTAAAGCAATTTTCGTTCGGATTAATTTTCACTGAGTTATAGCCCTTTGTTGTTTTTATACAGTATATACATTAGGCAAATTTTGTCCGGACAATTTCTCAGCAACTATTCACAGCATTTCAACGAAACTTCACAGAAGTAATAAGTAGTTAGCCTAGTTGTGCATGCTTAAATCATTTTTCATTTGGATTGATTTTTACTGAGTTATAGCCCTTTGTTTTTTTCTACAGTATATACAATAGGCAAATTTTGTTCTGACTATTTCTCATTGACTACTGCCAGGAATTCAATAAAACTTCTCAGAAGTGATGAGTAATTAGCCTAGTTGTGCATGCATTAAGCTTGTCTTGGTTGGTTAAATTTTCACTGAGTTATGGCCCTTTGTTGTTTTTATACAGTGTATATACAATATCTCAGTAACTACTCATAGGAATTCAATGAAACTTCACAGAAGTTATAAAAAGTAAGCCAAGTTGTGCATGCAATAACCAGGTTTTGTTTGGATTAATTTTCACTGAGTTATGGCCCTTTGTTTTATACAATTAGGTAAATTTTGTCCGTACTATTTGTCAGCAACTACATGCAGGAATTCAGTGAAACTTCTTAGAAGTGATAAGTAGTTTGCCAAGTTGTGCATGTCCACAATAGGTTTTGTCCAAGTAAATTTTAATGAGTTATGGCCCTTTGTTATTTTTTATATAATGTATATTTAGAAACTGGTCAGGATATATCTAAGCAACAATTTGCAGGTATTAAAAAAATGAAAATGCATTATATTTTCCTCTGTAAAATGTAACAATAACTGTGTCAAGGCCGCATCTGGGGGTATTCATCACCTTTAGTGATAGTTCTAGTTACCTTTTGAATAAAGTCCTCAGTATTAAGTTTTAAGAAATTTTGTGATTGCAAACAATTGCTTTTCTTTTTCTAAGCTCTGCAAATGTACAATTCATGGTAGACAGTCTAAATCCCGCACCAAAATTATGTAGATTGATATATGTTAGTCTTTTTATGCTCTCTGATGCACAGTTTAATTTGACATATAAAATTGATATGATTTACTCCAATAAAGTAAATGTAACTTTGTGATTGAACTACATTGATATAATTCTAAAGCAACACATTTGCAACATTTTATAAAAAGAGGCATTTATGGTAACAAGTAAATATGTAATTCTGTAATTATTGAATTGCTCTTCATTTAGATGTTTATTATTATTATTGTTGTTATCAGGGTTTATCTTTACTGAATCTAAAGAAAGGAGACAGTATAAGTACAGCACCACCTAGACAAGATCCAAAACCTCCTGTACAGGATTTTGAAAGGTATGAAAGTCGAGATGTTGAAGTCAAGGTCACTGAAGATAATGTCATTGATGGAAATCATTATGAGAATGTGAATTATGATACAACTGAGGATATTGAGGATAAGATAAACAATGATACTAATGAGAATAGAGCTGTTGATATGGATGATGAGGAGGTTTTTGAGGGTTTTGATGATATAAGTGTTGATTATGAGCAAGATGATAGTGATATAAGTGAAAGTCAGTATGTTGAGATTGAGCAAGTTGTTGAAATGTCTGAGAGTCCTGAACCTGAAACTGGTCCAGACTTTAGGAAAGGAGTCAGTTTTCAGGATGAGTTGCAAGGTGCTCTTGCTGGTATGAAAAAGAAGAAGGATAAAAAGTTTGCGAGAGTTAAGTTTGCAGACAACAAACCTGATTTCAATGATGAAAATGATGACAACATGGTGACTGTAGCATTTGATAATGAATATTATTAGTAACAACATTATGCACTTTAATGGTTGTAGTACTAGTGTGTATGCTAGATGTATTTAAACAAAACTTGAGGTGCAGAAATTATGTGATATTATGTCTTCTGTGATAGCTTGCTATTGTATAATGATATGTCTATATTCTTGGGTGTAAGGATTTGTAATGTCTGAGTTGATAGGATAAAGAGAAATGTGGAGACTTGGGTTCTAGAAATGATAAGTAATGAGATACTGCTTGTATTTGTTTTGTCATTTTTATTTGTCTTAAGATTTATTCTGATATAAAATAGATCAAACATTCAATTATATGAAAATAGAAAAGATACTACTACATAAATTAGTTGAATTTAAAACAAATTATACTTACATCATGATTAGAATTTAATTGATAATAAATATATTTTTGAGTAATGATTTAATAAATAAATCTTTTTAGGCAACAACTGATTTCTGAATTATTTCTTAACCTTTTTTTAAATGTAGATAGAAATTCTTTAAGACTGTTACCTGTATGTTAATTGATTAATGTATATGTAGGAAATTATGTACTTGTATACATTTAGATGTTATGATATATATATATATTAATGTACTGATGTATTGTGTTTTTTATATATTTTTTAGTGAAGAATCAGTATGGTAAGCTATATGTGTAACACATTATATACATTGTATGGATACTTGTATACCCTCTGTACCCAGAATACTCCACCACTTCTCTATGTAACACTGAATATCTTACCTTCATCTCTTCTTCATTTTTATTTCTGCCTATAAATCTTCAAAGACTTTAAACATGGAAGCCATATACACTGAAACGTATGCATCAGTACAGTAAGTGATTTAAGTTCTTTGTTTAGTGTGAAAATCGGCAAATATTAGTGATTTGTTGATAAAAGATATACTGTTCATGTCAACTTTAACAATTGTGTTTTATATTGACCCTAAGTTATGCTTTGATTATTGTAGGCAGATTTTATTAAATTTCTTGTCTTGTGGATCTAATGTTTCCTCTAATACTGTGAACAATGAAGTAAAACAAGATAGAATTGATTTACATAAGCTTAACAACTACATTAGTAGTCATGGAAACTGAACTAACATAGACTTGCTATGCAGCATGAAATGGGAACTAGCTTAACAGTTGCATGGTGGATGTAGAAAACTTAGTACTTTGGTCTGCATCAAAATTCATGCGTACCGAGCAAGTGAGGCTATGCAAAGCTGAACTGTCATTCAATTCTCTCTCCTTAATACAGAATGTTGATCTTTACTCCTCCTTATTCATAAATCTTCATATTCACCTTGTTCTCACACACTTCCCCCACACCTTTCCTCACCCACTTTCTGATTGGCTTAACTGCTTTTATTATTCTGTTTAGTTACATTTTTCTTCCTGTCTGTTGCATGAATTTAAGAAGTCTGGTATCTGCTGCCTCATACTAGAATGTAAGTTCTATCAAAATTTGGCATAATTTTTTTTCAATTGCAATTTTCATCAGTAATATTTGACTGTATTTATATCAAATATCAGGTACATGTATTTGATTTTCAGTTTTCTTTTGTTTTTTTTTGTACACATTTAATGTAAGCATCATAGACACTTTTCATAGTATTACATTGTACATAAATTTTGTCTGATATGATATTTTGTGCTAATCTATTACTATAAATAGCCTTACACGTCACTAACAAATCCTGTCAAGTTTTGATATTTTTTCTGGTACATTTCTTTGTTTGGGACTGCAAAACTACCAGGTAAGCATAAAGCAATAATTTTGCTTCAATTTGATTTCAAACTGTGTACATATTAATGTTATTTATCAAAGTCTAAGACATAAATACAAGCATATAATACAGCCTGCACTTGACTTGTCCTCACCATGGTAACTGGTTTTCATCACTTAATGGATTGAGGGATGGTAAGTCAACTAGTTATAAGAGATTTTTACTGTTTACTTTAGTAACCATTGTGCTTTTTGGGTGCTGCTTTATTTACATGATTTCATTGTGACAAAGAAGTAACAATCTGCTTGATTTAATATGCTGTTTAATTTATTGTTAAGTCATACAGTATATTCAAATTTTCTTGTTCATCCTTAGTGAATGGCTCTTTAATTATTTTTTTGCTTAAGTTTTCTATATAGTATTGAAATCTACTAGTTTTGTTCAATTTTTTACCATGGCAATATTACGTATTGTGTTAGCATGAATCATGACATCATTTAGTATTTATTGTGTTTTGACAGTGAAATATTGGATGATGGTATCTACGCACAAGTTGATAAAACACGGCGTGACGAAGAGAGGCAGAAAGCTCAGCGACAAGCAGGTATTGTGATATTTTGTTACAAGAAATCTTTCCCCTTGGTATTATGGATCATGTACTGAAACCATGAAAGACCACTGTTAGGACTTAACACATCTGTAAATTTGCATCCAACCTGGGACAAGAAAGCTGTTCAGCTGGTTTAAGGAATGTCAATGGTTCTACCCAGGTGTACATGCCAGGCCTTCTTACACTGTTAAAGCTTGAAATGTTGCCAAATGATCCTGGCTGTTAGTGTGATGTTAAACTACAGATAGAAAAAATGATACGTACAGTGGTGGTCTTATAGTCAAGATGAAATAAAGAAGAAAAATTGGAAACTTGTCATGTTATTAGTGGTCATTGTATTGAAGTACCAGTAATTACAAAATGATTGTATTCTTCTACTCTTAAAGTAAAATGTTGTATTTATTTGTGTGTAAGATGCTGAGTGTATAATTTTGGAATACCGGTACTTTCTTTGTTTTGATATCTACCAAAGTGTAAAGAGTGTTGAATCCAAAAACAGAAAAGAGATTTCAGAGGGTTGTAAAGAAATGAGCTAATCTGATTAATGTTGGATTTGAGGATAAGATTATCCTTCTACATAAATGATTTGATGATAAGTGCTTTCTTCTTCATTATTATAGAGGAAGAAAGAATTAGAGAACAATTTCATCAACATGAATTAAGAAGACAGATGGAGGAAGAAGAAAGAGAGATTGCTGAAAGAGAAAGAATAGAAGAAGAAGAAAGGTTAAGGGAAGAAGAAGAGAATCAAAGATTACGAGGTAGAAAATGACATCATGATACTCAAAATAATATTATCTAAAAGTTATCCATGGACTTTATACTCAATAGTTAACTGTATTAAAGGTAGAATCCTGTACAATCATGTAACCTAAATGTATTATTTTCCAATCGAGTGGTGAGGGAGGATGTGGTAATTGTCTCCGTCCGTGTTTACATGCAGAATGTTTGTCCAGGGAACCCGAAAACCCTTCAAGACTTTAGATAAAGTTTGAGGGCAATGAGGAGGAGTGCAGACTTGTAGACTTTTTACCCTTACTTACCTGTTTTTGAGCTCATGCCTTTGCTTGATTATAGATTAGAAAACACATTTTTTACATGGTGTTAAATGTTGAGATGAAATTTGTTCTGATTTTGTAGAGGAGCAGCAGAGGAGAGAAATTGAAGAAATTAGGGAGCAACAAAAAGCCAAAATTAGAGAAGAGAATAGAAGAAAAGAAGAAATAGAGAAAAAGAAGCAAGAAGAAGCTTTGAAAAAGGAAGAACAGGAAAGAATGAGACAGGAAGTTATTGCCAGGAGACAACAGGTATAATTCTACTGATAGTGCATTGTATTGCTAACGTTGTAATAATAATCATTTCAAATTTGAATACTTGGATGTCAATATTATCTCTGATGCAGGGTGCAAAAAAAACGACAATTTGCCGGTCTAGACCAAATTTCAAAGCCTCGGACCGATTTGAGCAGCAGAAATTGGTTAAAAAATCGGTCTATAAATGAGCTCAGGGCTTTTTTTCACAGGTTGGGGAAGGGGCTTTTTCCTTAAATTTGGGGGAAAATAACGCATAATTTTTGCAAAAGGGGAAGAAAAAACTTCATGTAAGTTGAATTTTAGGGGAAAACTGCATGATTTTAAAGAATTTTCCTGAGGGGAAGATGCCTATGAACGGCCCCTGCTATAGAAGGAAAAAAAGCCGTGGAGCTATAAATGTTCCATAAATTTCATAAAATTTGGTCCAAATCACATTGTACGTGCAAAATGTCACAAACCTTCCTGTATATTGTTTGCACCATTCTAATTACCCCCCAATAAACACGTCAAGATGCCTGCAGCGATCTTTTGTTAATCTGATCGATGGTAATTAGCCCAAACACGTGGTCACATGTAAACTGGTTCTCATTGAATTGTCTGTACTTCGATGTACAGCAACATGGAACTGGAACCAGTTTATGTTTACATGCAGACTTCAGAGTCTTTAATAAAGATGTCATTTGTTATGTTAGGTTCATTCTGATCCTGTAAAATATAAAGCACAAACAAACTTGTTTTTCTGATAGGGGATTCTAGTGAAATTGTATGTACAGTTTCATTTTGAAATGTAGTAGTTATATTAAGAACAGTTTAAGAATATGTTTTGGCATTACAGAGTTATACGCATTTGTTCCATTGCATGTAATATTCATATTTAGTCATATCTTTGATGTGCTTTTTTATGTTTATGAAGAAGTTTGTATGAAACGTACTGCATTTTCCTTACAGTCAGCTGTGTTAGCAGGTAGAGCAGGACCATCTAGTTCAATGAAGCCTACCTTACTAGGAGCAGCCCCTGGTGCACCGGTACTGTGTCTTTTTAATACCATCTTCATCTATTAGTAGTTCTTAATGTTTGAATATCTTGTCATCTTTACAAAGTAATAGTTTCCTAGTGTACCTGAGTCTGATTGACCTTGCATTGTCATTCAGACTACTTTATTTTTAGATTAATGATACATTGAAATGAAATATATTGGCAACCATTAATGTTCTCCCTCAGTACAAAGATGTTATATTTCCTGTTAATATCTTATTAGCTCCTCCGACATTCTTGTTTGGATTAAGAATGCATTATGGGTATTTCACTTTCAGACATTTGGTAAAACATCAAAGAAGAATGTGAAGACAGTTGATGTTAGAATTGTAAGTGGTTTACTAGTATATACTCAAGTATTTTCTAGCTGTTGTATTGTAAACTTTAAAAAATGTATTATGATGATGACAGATGATCTGTAGCTTAAGTTTGGTCTTGATAAATTGTCCTTCTATCAATATGGTGTATTTAGATGCCTATGTTTGAATCCTCAACTAGTGTTTTATTGTACTATAATTAATTGATCCATAAGTATATTTTAAATCATTGGTGAACATTGTTCATTTACTCTTTCATGTGCTTAAATTATACAACAAAGCTGATATTATAGGAGGCTTCTTATTTATGTATTTTATCATAGAACTAGATTAGGAACTTGTTAATGTACAAAGTAAAGATTACAATAAAACCTGTGTTTGCGGCCTTCTCCAAATAAAGGCCACCCTGTGAATAAAGGCCATTCTTTTAAAATCCATCATTGATTATTTAGAACAAAACCTCAAAATAAAAGGCCACCTGACAATGAAGGCCACATTTGTATTTCCCAAGGATAGCCTTTGCTCACAAGTTTGACTGTATTTATATGTGCATTATTTGATTTCTGCTCTACCTTATAATTAAGGGCTCAAGGCCATACATTGATACACAGGCAAAAAGACTTCCTGGGTAGTACTAGTAGAGGGTCTGTGTGGGGATATTCACACGCTGGTGGCCTGTGCCTTGATATACAATGTATTATAATCTATAATTTAATTTTTAATGTATTAATGTGATGATTTTTACTTGAAGGAGGAGAACATGTCTCTAGATATAGAACTGGAAGGTGGTACAGATTCGCCACTTGGTGGTAAAGTTGTTGTAGCAGAAGTACATCATGGTGGGGCTGTCTACAATAATGGTTTGTGTGTTAAAACTTTTATCACTGTAATAGCCTTATTTGTAATATCAGGGAGTATTTTTGTGACAGACTCGTATTGTATTTGCTGGTATGAAACAATATGATTTGTCTAGTATACAGTGAAGAATTTTATTTTTATGGTTTTTACACAGAAATAGAGCAGATATGATTTACATCATAATTTATTGTTGAACTAGTGTTTTTAGTTGCTAAACATTACATACAGATATTTTGGTGTGGTTTTTATCTTACCTTCATTGGTGTTAGGTATGATTGCACCACTAAGCCAAATAAATACACTTTAAAATTGCAAAGTATTGTATATGGATTTAGTAGTCAGAACTTAACTACCAATATAAGTTATGTACAGTCCCTATCCCCTGTGGCATTATGGCGAAAAGAAATTCAATTAAAACAATTAGATATAACTACAGTAAAACCTATGAACAAAGGTCAACCTTAGAAAATAATTATGTGGCCTTTATTGACAGGTGACCTTTATTTGGAGGTCATTGTTCTAAATAAGCAATTTCTTTATTCTAAGGGTAACCTTTCTTGTGAGGTGCCCACTAACACAGGTTTGACTGTATTTAGGAAATGTTGATTATATTTCACCAGGTGATATTGGAGTTGGAGATACAATACTAAAGGTAAATGACCACAGTTTGGATGATGTCACATTGAGTGTGGCCAATGAACTTCTCTGGACAGCAGAACAAGGAACTCGCCCTGGTGTAAGTGTAATCAAATAGAAGCTGAAGTTAATTTTAATATCAACTAGCAGGGTAGTACATACATGTATTGTGCATGTATGTAACAGCCAAGTATAGTTTTGGAAGAGCAGAACACTTCCATCAGTGACCACCTCACTATGGATTGGTTTTCCATAATTTCTCTTTACTACAACTTGCTAATGGGACCACCCAAATATTAAGAGTTTTATAAGGGACAGCTTGTGTGCAGAATGTCGCTAATGGCATAGTAAACCATGTTGTATGTTTTGCTTATTGTTACTTATAATTATCATATTACAGAAAATGCATTATGATTGATGAGAGTTAATAATTGATAATTTTGTGGTTTCAGGAATACATGAAGTTTGTTATTGTGGAGTCGGACTTACCAAAGAAGGATGAAATGTAAGATTTAGAGAATTGAGTAAAATTTTTATCTATAAAACGCTTGATACAATACATGTACATAAATTTCATATTTATTCGGAACAAACATTTGCACAATTGTATGGAGCTTAAGAGAAGCATGTACAGTTTAACTTTAATGCATTTAGCTTAAGCAGATCTTAACACTGGGTTGAGTGACACTATTGGCTACACAAGTGGGTGATATTATACATGGCTTTAAGTGAAGAAATATCATACAATAGTAAATAATTGCTAATAACTGTGTGCTATTATAACCCATTTCTAGATATGAGGAAGGTAAAAGCATAGTGTTGTGGTTATAAAAAGGTCAGTTACTGCACTGTATTTATAAGACTATATTTTGCAGGAAGCACAATGGCCTAAATTAAGTTCAGCTGCAAACATTGAATACTGGTCACTTCTTTGAGCAACAAGACCCATACTGCCTACTTGAAATCTTTGTGCACAATTCCCATAACTTCCCAGTTTTGTTACTAGTACTAGTATCAATATAATTAATTTGATTTGAAATTAAAATATAAATAAGTATTTAAAGATATTCATATTGTTTGAGATAAATTTACACATATAGCACTGATTAACCCATGTTGTCTCGAACCTTCACTGAATGCAAAAATACAGTTAGACATTTGTAATATAACTCTGTATTATTATGTCCCTACAAAGAATCCAGGTTATATTGCTTTGCACATGTCGGTCGATATGTCTGTCAGTAACCAAACTATGTCCAACCAATAAGTAATGAAAGATTTGCCCTAAGGTCCTCATACTTGATTGGGATGTTGGTCTTTACATGTATATGACCCCTGTTGATGAAAAGGCCACTAGGTCAAGGTCTTTCTACTTAGCATTTAGGGGACATCCATGTTTTACACCTCTTATTTGTACTATTTTCACTTATTTCATTTCTGAGCACATATTACTCCTGCTTTTAACCACTTTTATCTGTCAATTAGAATAACAGTTTGGTACATTATATTTTGTTACTGTATGTATCTTATGAAATCAATGTTGTATTTGTATAATTTATGTTTAAATGTAGACAGTGTTTCATCAAGAATATTTTAATCCCTTCTTTACTACAAGATCATAAAATCTTTGTTGATAGTCATTTTAAAACTTTGTGCAGCTATGATACAGTCAAAGGTGAATGAACCTTGTCTGCTTCCAGCTACATACCAATATAGTACACTCTCCTTGTTTCCTACTGCTGGAGAAAATATCTCATCATTAAGAAAATGTGTTAATTTTCTCTGTGGCCAATGACTTAATATGTGTCTGCAGCATAATATTTGAATGCAGTTGTTGTTACATTAAACATGATACTTAATTATGTTTTTTCATGTACATGTATAGAATTGCTCAAGTCATTTTCTGATGTATCAAGAGGTATAAGATGTGGATCCTTTACATTCTTAATTCAGTATGAAATATATATGTATATAATTATAATACATGTATATATATATACGTAATATCCTATTCCTTGTTGCTAACTCATCACACTGTTATTTTGAACACCGATAACATCTGTAACATGACAAGTATCTTCAAATGGATTTACATGGTAAATGATCTGAGTTTTCAGCTCTTTGTTCATAGGATGAAATTTGTACATTTAATGCCCGGTCAATGAACTCATATCCATTCATTATAGACATCTCACAGCTCATGTACCAATGTTTTTTAAGAGTTTTCTTATCAGCTTCATGCATGGTATTGTTACATTGTTCATGAAGGACATGTAGTATATGTAATATGTTGTCCATATCTGTCCTTTATTTACAACTTGTTGTGTACATTTCAGTACCTTTTTCTGACCTGGACTCCTTAGATTTCCTGGATGAACAAGACATGATGGACAATGATGTACCCTATCTTCAAGATCCACCAGTGACTTATATACACTAAAATAATCAGATAATTTTATATACACTATATATATACACTAAATATTATGAATTTCTAAATTTTCACCCTAAATGACTCAAATAACTGAAATAAGTTAATTAGTTCTTGTACAATACTTACAATCAATCTACTCAAAGAAATCAAGTATCTCAACTAACTGTTGAATTTGATGTTTTTAATAAAAAGTTCTGATCAATGATTTTTCCAGTGCTATAAAAAAATCCAAATTGGCTCAATAAACTTTAGACATACCGGTAAGATGTATTTCATATTGATCCTAATGACATTGTGTGTTTTTAAAATAATATACTTGAAGGAAGAATATGTTCTTTTTGTGATGGCCATCATGTGAAACACAGTATATGTCTCTAGGTCATACTGGTTATATTTTTTACTATAGAATTACAAGTGTTCTTACTCATCTAAAGTTTTTAATCTTCCTAGTTTACAATCATTATTTTTATATGAGCAATATTGAGTTTTGTATATAGTCACAGTTCACCACCAAACATTTTCAGTCTGGCAAACCGTATGCTAGTATCATATTTGTAATTTTGTTTTCAATTTAAATTGGTGTTGGATTCAAGATAAAAATTTACAGCATAACACAGCTTGCCAGGTACTAAAAACTTCAAATTGACAACATTGAAGGACTATTTTTGTTACGTCATTCATAATGTAACTTCTGTAAGTCAGTCCATCCATCACATGTGTCTTTTGAATAGATTCTAAATATGATGGCAATTTCTGGGCCTTTTTGACACAATTATTACATTGCAGAGAAATGTCATATTTGGTAAAAAAAGTAGCTACAGAAAGGGCACATATTGATTAACATTGTATGAAAATCTAAAAATCAATTATGATTTTAAAAAATGTTTGTCTATGTATGTATACAGAACTCAAAATTGTATCTTGTTGCAATATATTTCTCTACCAATTTAATGCAATTACAGTAATATTCTGATTGGACTTTGTTTATAAATATGTATTCGTATTTTCTATATCTGTGTATTGGAATTATCCTAGTAAAATGTTGTGAATAAATATAGGTCATGTTTAGATTTACACTTTGTTGTACTTTATTTTTCTCAAGGATTTGATAGGTAATGGTGATATAAGGCTACTGTACACATGGATGACTACCAGATTTTAAATAAATTCAGTACAGATGCTACTTTTCTAACATCTTGTTTACTTCCATTATAGTTCCTGCACCAACTTGTATAAACATTGATTAGATTTAACCACTGTGTTAAACTCTAGGTATGGTTAAGAAGTTTAACAAAAACAAACAAGAAACAAAATGACTGTCCTTGTTAAGAGACAATTCAGACTATAGTAAACATGCAGATGAACAGGAGATTTTGACAATATCTCATCTGACCAATATCAGACTTTTTTCAAAATTTAATACAAAATAAGCCTGACCACAACTTTAAACCCAGTGTTTAAACAAATGTAACCAATGTTTATACAACTTCACACAGATATTTTTGAGAATTCGTGTAATACAGATATATAACAGAAACAAACTACAAGCGGATTATGAAAACGTTTTAATGATAACTGATCCATTAAGCACACATTTCAGAAAACATCAAAATAAAACAATTAACTTTTAAACATCAATGGCAATATAAACTCTCCAAAGGATTAAGTCTGGCTTTAAGTGCCAGGTGTATACTAACAGTAGGAAAGTCTGTACTATTTACTTTGTTGTTTTTATCAAATAAAGGATTTATAGTTTACAAGACTTAAAAGTTTTACCATTATCACCTGTTTAAATTAAAGAAATGAAAACAAAGTTCAAATTATCCTTAACAGAAAAAGTCCAATACATTTTATCAAAATGAAAACACTGGAATAAGGTATGACATCCCGAGTCATTATTTCAAGAGCAGAATTTAAATATGAAAATTCAAATTCTGGTACGAACTAAGATACATGTATATAAAGAATAGACGGTTAATCAAAACAAAGGATTTTTCATCATCTCAAGATCAGACTTAATGATTTTAAACATAAGCATTTCTTTTTTCTTGTATATAAAATGACTTAGTTTTACACTCAATTTAGACCAAGAAACAAAAAATTCTAACTAAATCTTTAGTTAAAAATTGAAGACAATAAATTACAAAAAAATTGACAATGTGTTTCTGTTTATCTTTAATTAGCAACTAAAGCCAATAATAAAAATGTCTCTAATTCAATTGATCATTAGGAAAACAATATAAATTTACCAATGACATTCACTCAGCTTAGTACAGGCAAAATTTCCAAACATTATTTAAAGTATGAAATTTAATGTTAATCGATTTAAACAATAACAGTATACAAATAACATATAGCATTAAGTTGTACAATATCCTTGTTTTAATAAGAAAATAGTTTTATTGTACTGGTTTCATTCATTACTTTTTTTAAGTATTTCTTAAATTAAGCACCTATATGACAAATAAACACTTTGTATGGCACTAAAAAGTAAATATTAAAATATGAGATCTAAAAAGAATTCACAATACAGGCTTTTTATTAGCAAGTATGATTCTTAATGTATTATAATATATGGTTCTTTATATACGACTGTCATTTATATACTGACATATTAATAAATTACAAATATAACTGGTATTAGTTTTGAAAAAAAAAGTTAACATTCATTCATTTAGAACTGATATTAAATGATGATTTAATTAAGTTATTTTACAATCATGGTAATACACATTACGTCATCAGTTGATCTCCCCTGGACCTTCTATCTGTAAACATCATCTCTTGACTCACAGGTAAATTGCTTCATTCTTGTATGAAATCATTCAAAACTAAGTAATTCAAAATGATATAGCTCACGAAATATTTACAATGAAAGTTCGTAGTTAAAATCTTTTACGAGACATTAACATCATGAACTGTTTTACAATTCTTTTAGTCACAATAGCCATTCCATGGTGCACTGTATTATTTTCCTTTACTTTTACCAGTTACTATAATGAAAACACATTTCATCTTAGAAGCAACAGGTGCGTGATGACATAGTGTGTACTATGATTGTTTTATGCTTCCATACATTATTGCAGTATTACAAGCTATAAGATATCAAAAAGAGAACAAACATAACACAAATAATAAAACCATGAAAATTTTAACTGAAATTACAAGGTGCAGAATAAAATATGAAACACAAAAATTACACAAAAAAGTGCTGATTATATAATAATGAATAATTACTACCTCAATCACCTATGTTGATTTTTAAGGGAATTTAAATTGGCCACAAAAAAATCTGAATCAAATCAACTTATTAAAATCATCACTGTTTCCGATACAATGCACTTCAAACTGAAATTTACCAACATTGATTATACCTATAGATGTCTACTTTTAACCTCAATTAATTAAAAATTAAAACATCTAGAAAATAAGATAAGTAATTAACCTATTAGCTACACCTAATATCAAAACAATCGTATCAAATACAAATTTAATGCAACAGTTGATGTTGGGGTAAGTGAAACATACCCACATTATAACCCTATTAGAAGTCAACTGATTCATCACCAATAGCATTAATGCTACAAGATAAACAATAAAACATGATTAAACATTTAAACATAAAAATGGACAAAAAATACAAAAACAAATTGGTGCTAGGTTAATGATTCCTATAAATACACTCAACTCTTCCTTGCCATCTTACTACAAGACATTGAATAATTCCTAATTAAAGCTATAATTAAAAGGATTGCGATAAGAAAATAATCATTTCCTTTAGGAGCGCATTAAAAGAAAACTTGTTAGATAATAAAACAACAAAGCATTTTAAATAATGAAAAATGCAAAAATTATAACAAAAATACAACAGCCAACCAAATATACCAGCAGTATAACTCTACAGCATTTCCCCCATATGCATTTACTATATATACAAAAATAGGTATTCTAGATGCAAAAATCAAATGCTTTATTGACTCAGTATAACTCTTACTAAAACAGAAAATTGTAACATTTTTGTTCTTAACCTAAAATGTGATCCTATGTGAGACCCACTATGTCCAATCCATTCTGTTTTATACCTAAGTATACAACAAACATTAATTCAACATAACATGGTAGATCTATACAAACCTGTCCAAGACATAAGGAACTACCAAGACCATCCAACATGACCAGTATGGTATCCCAAGTTAAATAAGGTGCAATCCATTTTATCAATTAACAGGGACCTCCATAATTGAATGGTTATGATCTGAGATAAGGTGTGCCCCTACACCACTAAAACTGGACATGTTGCCAAATGACCCTTGTGGAAGACTAGGTATGAAATTAATGTTTAAACCCCAGTGAAAAAAGTTAATGGAAATTATTTATTCAATGATGGCAGCTTCTTCCAAAAGTATCTCGCTTAAATACATTCGTACACATTTGTTCTGTTTAATCAATGCAACAATAAATGGTATAATATATTGGAATTTGCTCAGCATTCGATTTCTTCATGGAGTTTTGTTTTTAGACCAAATTTATTTCAGACTTTGTTAATGATCATCATTGGATTTTAACTGCTGCAATAAAAGAAAATCTGGATCCTGATTGTTCATTCCTTCAAGAAATATTCAGAAGTGAACATTATCATAAAACAAGAAAATTAGGAAGTTAGAAGTATGAAATGAATTTTACTTACCAATATTGATGAAGATTAATGTAAGAATGAAATAGAGAAATATTAGTAATTTTCAGATGAATGATGTTCTCAATGACAAATGACTCTGAAATGCATCTAAGAATGTATAAAATATAATCTGAGCGATTCCTTCCATTTTATTATTATACTTACTTTTAAGTTACTTATGAACTGAATACTACAATAATACTTCAGTTAGTGAGACTTTTCCAATTTTCCTTGTACATGTGATCCTTGTATAAGTACAAATGTAACAATTTGATTCTCCAGCCTCAAAAATCCTGGTGGAAAAACTACATATTTCTAATCCATCATCTTGTTGGCATACATGAGCTTCCTACTAGTACATAGGTATGTGATTGGGAAATAAGGTATACTGTATCAGTACTTCTTAAAACCTGAATATCCGGAGCAAGCTTGATGGCTTTCTTTCTTGTGTTGGATCAAATGAGTGAGTACCATGAACGATGCGGGACAAAGAGAGCACACAAACTTCACTTTCAAGTTTTTATGAGTAGAATGACGAATGTGCTTATTGAGACCAGGACTAAAGTTAAAGGACATGTTACATAGGGAGCAGTTCCATGAGTTATAGGTATGTTTACCCTCCATATGTTCCAAGTATGCAGCTGAAGACGGATAACCTTGTTCACACTGATCACATCGCCAATTCTTATTGTTACTTTCAATCATGTCATGCCATCTACCATGAGCCTTCATCATACTATGGTCCAACAGCACGCAATTACATTTAGAGCACACCATTTGTACAAGATCATCAAAGTAGGCAACATCATCCTGAGGTAATCTTCCTGTATTAGAAGTTGGACTTTGTTTGACATTTAAAACAGCAGATCCTGTATCAACTTTAGCCACCCGCAGCCCTGTTGCTGAACTAGAGCCACTTGTCTTTAATGTCCCAATGACGCCTCTTACTCCTTGAGAATTGGTTGTAACAAATGCTTGTTGGTTATGAGATGTTTTAATTACCTGCTTATAATTGCCCTGATTCATTTGAGGTACCCGAGAAGTTATTTGCTGTGTCATGTGGTCAGACATCAGATTTTGGTTTACAGACAAATTGCCAACATTTGACTGTGTCTGCTGGAACTGATTTTGTTGAATATGTTGCAGACCCATCTGATTTTGTCCCAAACTCGAACTATACATAGGTTGCTGCATTTGAAATTGAGACTGACTTTGTTGAAGAACTTGTACTGGCTGCTGGTGTTGTTGATATTGTTGATGCAAAGGCTGGAAATGCTGAGACTGAATGCCAAAATTCTGTTGAAAATTGCCAGAATTAGATGCATGCATCAATTGAGAGTTATTACCCATGGAACTAACAGGTGGCGGAAGGGACATATCTGGTCTAACAAGTGAAGTAGGAGGAAAAGGAGGCATTGTAATAGGTGCATTTTGAACAGGTGGTAAACTGTGGTCTACACTGGGCCCTTGTTTAGAAAATTGTGGAGGCATTGAACTAGATTGGCTGAAAGAATGTCCTTCGATAGTTTGTTGTGTGAAAGGGGAACTTGCTTGGTATGTGCTTGGCAAAGTTCTTTTGCTAAAGTGTGAAGGTGAGCCTACAGTAGGACTTCTATCCATTTTAATATCACTAGTCCTATCAAATTGATGACTATCAGCATCATTCTTGAAATTTCCAAGTCTTCTACCTGAGTTAGAATTTTCCCACTCTGCATGTTTATAAGACCTGTAATTGCTGTCTCTATCATTTCTGTATTTAGAAATAGTATTTCTTCCTTGGTCAGAACTGCTATCCTCTGCACTCCTGTCTTTATACTTACCATATCCAAAGCTCTTTCTATCATCAGCCATCTGAGGAGCTTCAACGTTTCTGCGTGAGTTATGTGTACTTCTGCGAGTTTCAAATTTATGGACACTTTCCTCTTCTCTGTTCCTAGAACCATCTAATCTCTTGACATCATGTGTATGCCCACCCCTTTCATCCTGACCACGAGCAGGAATTTCTTTGCTGTACTTCTGATCTCCAAAGCTATTAGGATACTTATCCGAACTTTTTTCTCTCTTCAAAAAATGACCATCTCTAGTTCTATGATCATCTTTACTGTCTTCTGTTCCTCTCCGCTTTGATGAAGAGACCTTAGAATAACGCTCATTACTTACCGTTATTTCAATAGGACTGATAGATCGTCTATTTTTCTTACTTCCAACTCTAGCTGACTGGGTCCATTTACTAGACGATCTATCAAAAGTATCGGGCTCCTCTTCATATATAGACCTTTGTCTCTTCTGGCCGTGTACGTTTTCAATATGTCCGCTGTTTTGACTAATTGATGACTGAACTGATGATTGAACAACTCTTCTTATATCTTGTAGCTTATGATCATCTTCATCACTATTACCAGCTCTGTTTCCAATTTGCTTCCTATTACCTTTTCTAGGTTCACCAGGTTTTCTGAAAACAGGTCTTTTATCCTTTCTATTGTCATAATCTTCATCATCAGACACATCTTCCAAGTCACTAACACTGTCATATTGATTAGATTCTTCCTCATCACTTATATCTATTACATCATCTGTCTTTTTTACAAGTTTAACAGTTTTTTGCAAATGAAATGGTTTATTTCTTGATGGAGGTGATATACGTTTTATAACAGGCTTTTTCTTAACATGGCTGCTTTCTTCATCTTTAACAGCTTGCACAGCATGAGAAGTTCCAAAGAGCTTCTTCAGCAATCGCCTCTCAATTTCTTCTTCCATATGCTTTTTTCTTTTAGCTTCCAGTTTTTTTCTCAATACTGCTCGAGCAACCTTTGACAATGGTTTTTTCTTAGGATGTTGGGGACTTTTCGCAGATTTATTTTCATCTTTTACTCCTTCGCTGGATAAATTGTTTAAAGGATTGGGCATATTTTCAGGATAATTTGTCATCTGATTAACAAAGGGGATAAACACCAATTGCTCACCAACTGCAGTTCCATCAGCTGGATACTGCTCTGGAACATATTGTACTGGAATCTGGCCTTCCATTGCCTGCTCAGAAATATCGTTATACATAATACGACCAAACTGGTCTACCACAGGTGGCAGACCTCCTGAAATGTCCTGATTTGGAATAAATACTATTTGTTGTTTAGAATTTACTTGCTGATCTACATTTATGGGAAAATCATTAAAAACCTTTTCATCATTAATATTAACATCAACATTTACACTATCAAAACCTTCTTGTCTACTATCCGACCTTTCATTCCTTTTCTTAGCCCTATCATTTCTGTCATCTACTCTCTTTCTCCTTTCCATCCCACCCCTTGTATGTCCATGATTATTATTACCTTTAGACACAGAATGATCCCAGTCATTGCTAAAACCTTTAAATCCACCCCTGAAATACTTTCTCTTCACACGGTCAGTATAAGAAGTATTTTTACTTTTAAATTTTGAATCTACAAATCGGTTACCTATCCTAGCACCAGCCCTAAAATTTTGTACCTTACCCTTATTATAAGTTTGAACCCTAGATTTATTCTTATCAGCATCAAGTCTATCTTCTCGTAAAACAGCACCACTAGAACTAAGCTTATCTCTTACATGTCCATATTTTCTTCCAGTTGCCAATTCACGAATATCCTTTAGACACTTTCCAGATCCTTTATCAGAATATCTTTTGGCCCCATGCCATCTCCTATCTTCTGTTTTAGAAACTTCACTTTTCTTCATATTTGAACTACCAACCCTCTTTGCTCTAGAAGATGACGGTCTGGTACCACCACTTTTCTCCACAATGCTATACTTTCCTGATCTATCAATACTGTCACCAAACATACGAGCAGAACCATCAGCATGATTTTCAAACACTGAATCTTTGTTCCTGCCAGCTTCATTTTCACTGTTCTGTCTATGAAAACCTCCTTCATGATGTTTTTCTCTAACATTACTTGATCTATTTTCTCGACTGTTTGAGTCCCTGCTGTGAGTCCTCAATAGCACAGAGTTTGAATTGGCATTTCCAGACTTATGTTCAGTGTCAAAAGCATCATCATCTGCCATTATACTCAAAATATCATCATCATAATGTCCACTCTCAGACTCAATCCGTCTACTTAAATTAATCCTGGTAGTTGTATTAGGTTGCTGCCTATCAGTTGGTTTCTTGAATCCATCAACATTTGCTTCAAATTTACTAGATCTTTTGCTATCAGGAGTAGACCTATTTGACAAAGACCTCTTGTTGTTTTCCCTAGATCCACTTCTTGGCCTATGACTGTTCAGTCCAGTCCTAGAATGGGAATCTGATTTATTTTGGTTGTTCTTTGAGCCAGATTTTTCTGGTTCTTTACGTGAATTTGAATTTGACCTGTTATTTCTCTCTCTGGCTGCTTTATCTTTAGATTCATCCTTGGAATATTTGACATCTTTTGAATTCTTAGCACCAGATCTTGTATCATTCTGACTGACTTTGCTGGTAGATGAGTATGATCTCAACGAATGATCAGACCTCTTTTTCTTTTCATTTTTTATAGGCCGACCTAATTCCTTGCTATGTCTTTTTACACCAGCTTCTCGAAATTTAAATTCTGCATCATGTTGTTTGACAGAGCTTGCTCCTAATTTTGGTCCATGAACACTTCTAGATTTTTCTAGTTTAAATGGCACAGAATCATTTCTTCTGGAAACATATTTAGAACTGTAACTAACATGTTTCCTATTATGAATTCTGCTGGCATTTCTTCCTCTTTTTTCCCTACTGAGAGTATCATAGCGATCTTCAGAATCAGATACATTACGCATAGCTGGTCTAATACCAGTAGACAACTGTGGCTGGTCCATACTAAACTCTGTTTTCACATGATCATTCATTTCATAACTATATTTGTCATCTCCTGTGTTACCATAAACTTTTCTATCAACTGACTGGTCCTCATATCCCAAAAGTACACCACTAAACCTATCATGATACTTAGAATTACTTCCACTCTTCCACCTATCAACTTCTCCAGTGCGCATTTCATCTCTGAATTTCCAATCAAGGCCACTGCCAGTTCCAGTATCTTGTGTGGTACTAGTGAATGTCTCTTCAAACTTTAAATTAATGTCTCCACTATAATTGTCATATTTTAAATCAACATCTCTGTTATAATCATCTATTTTGTAACGTTCATTGTCAAAATCTCTATTAGAGCCAAATGCCTCATCCCGTTCTAGTCCAACAAACTCATCATTTATGCCAATGAACTGATCTCGGTTCTGATTACTTATGTTACGATCATCATACAGGTCACCACTGTTATACCTTTCAATATCAGTTCTATAACCATCCCTTCTGGAGATTTCATTTGCATCTCGATCACTGCTTAAACCATCAATTCTGCTATCATGAAGAAGACTAGATTTTCTTTCAACAACTTGTCTCTCATCATCATAGATTGCTCTCCTTCCCGCCTGGCCATCATCATTAAAATACCTGAAGTTTTTTTCATTACTGAATTGTTCACTAACCCTGTCCCTTTTAGACATAGGCCTTACCCTATCAGGGTCTTGTCTTCTTTGAAATGTTCTTGTTCCACTATGTCTATTGTTTCCAAATTTATCACCTCTTCCACGCCTGTTCGGCAAGTTTTTTCTATGGTTATTCTTCCACATTTTACGGACTTGCATTCACTGACTTACTCAAGATTACACAGCATGCATGACTGACATAATCAAGGTGACTGAGAGATGTAATCGGTCAGTATTCAAAATGTAGCAAATTAAATCTTCTTCAGTCTAAAAACTATAGTGATGTAAATATCAATGTTGCCTGTTGAACACTGCTTCTAGTAAGCCTGTAAAATATGAATTTATATAACTTAATAACATAAATAAATAACAAATTAGCAATGAACTGAATTGGTCTCAAATTATGAAACTAATGAATAGAAGTCTTTATGTCAGTGCGCCCAAACTTATCCTTAAAGTGTTTACACTTTTCTCACTTCAGAATGCTTTGAAAGTATCAATATTTACATTTATGATCTTTATAGTAAATGTTGAATGAATGTACTAATAACAAATAAAAACATTGACATAACAGAGGTCGCACACTAAACACTGTAAACAGTATACTTAGAAGTTGGCATACTTTGGTTCTTGATTTTTTTGGGGGGTAAGGAAAACTGATGAGTTCTGCAGTACTTAGGATTCCATATTAATTTATCTATATATTTAAAGCTGTAAATCCATTAATTATTGTAGAAGATCTATTTTCGTTCAGATGTATGTACTGTGTGCATACAAGAGATTGTAAGAGGGAAACCATCAAGCTAATGAAAACCAAGTACATTATTTTACTACCACTTGACTTCAAGGTACATCTCCATAAAGTTGTTCACAATAAGCCATAAACTTCAATATTACATGAGTCATTAGTAATGATACATGTATACAATTATATTACCACCAAAATTAATGGTTAAATTACTTCCATGCAACAGAATTATATAATTTTATAGACTACATGTTGCATGTAACAATTTCTACTAAAATGATTACATAACATAGATTTCAATGTTTGACATAATTATATTTACATTCTATATGATTTCTTATAAATGAATTCCTCAATACAACATGAAATGATGAATCTAAATGAGAACTCTCACAACCATGACATTCTGCAAATTTGAGTAACACCAAACATGAGCAAACATCAGAGGGACCAATAGATGAAATAAATTCATATTGCTTAAGCTTTTTCACTCTTAATTAGTAAATTTACCAGTAGAACATAACATTTTCTTTACTATATGATTAAATTGCCTAATTGCAAATACAATATAGAACTTGCATATATTCCTTACAAATTCATTTATATATTGATGGTTCACTCCACAAACTTGTAGGCGGATGGATGGACGGACCGACCAACAGTGACTCAAATATACCCCCGCTTAAACTTCGTTTGCGGGGGTATAATAAGACTATATGAACACTTTTTAGCACCCTGTACTAGCCAGGAAAGACAACAGTTGCGTGATGGTCTTGAGATTTTGGTAGCAGAGAACTAAATTTCTTTTCTCGGTCAAAATATCTTTAGGTTTTTCTTGTTCTTATCAATATTGTTATTTATGTAAATGTAATAAAATGATGCCTTCTACTTCCTGTCAAGCATTAATTTATGCGAAAAAAACAGAAAGCATCGAAGACATGTCAACCTACAGTATGATATTACAATTCCAACAGCAAAATAAAATTAGTCTTTACATGTATTCAAACATTCAAGCAGAGATTTTCTCTTCAAATAAAACTGAGTAAATTAAGTTAACAAAGAGTCAAGTGCTAGAAACACTTATTTCAATTTTCATACATAATAACATAGGTACTTGATTCCTGATTTTTAACTCCATACATATGTTATTTTAATTAAACCACATGAGATTGAAATTGTGACACAGAATTAAGTTTAGATATTTATATACATGTATACAAGGAATGAAACGTTCTTTCCCCCGCCATCTGTCAATACAAGCAAAAGTCCAATGTTTATCATTAATTGGAATTATATTGGGCTATTAAGTTTCAAGACAGTAGAATTTACCATTTGCAACTATAATCATTGCTCACATGCCACAGATGTAGATAATTAATACTTGAACTGTTCCGTTAATTCTGAAAATTCGAAATCATATAACTTGCGATTTTAGGGAATTCCCCAATAAACGTAACACAGTGAATAAAGTGGTACATAAATTCCAAATACCATAACTGGCTGGGGTAAGGTACTTGGAATTTATACACAACTTTATTCAAGCTAGGTAAGAGGGGAAGTAACTCATGCAAATCATACCAGCAAACTGGTTTAGAGTACAAGCTGTTTTTCTTTGAAGAAATCAACATTATAACTACTCGGGTTTTTCCGTAATTTAGAAATACGCCTCATATGTAAATGTAGGGTTACAATTTTTGGTTATTTGGTATCTGGTAACTACTTTTTCAATATTAGGTACTCATTTTCATAGAATTTCAGACTGGTTGTTTCCATCGTTGGACTCCCAGGGTCAGCCATGGCAGAAAGTAGCCCGCGAAGAACTACAACAAAATGGCGGCCTATCTATTAATTAGTGTTATTTCCGAGGCACTTTCTTTAGACAAACACTGAGGAGTTCCGATTGTGAAGAAATATTATCTTTGTAATTAATAATCTAAAAATAAATCATTAGTGGAATAAAGAACATAAAAATTGAATTTATGCATAAAATTATTCTATTAAAGGTGGTATATATATATAGAGAAAATTTTCATCTAGATGCATTTTTAATTAAAGATTAATAATTATATTATTAACCTCGCGATTCTGTAAAAAATATGAAGGAATAGAAAACTTAATAGTTTGCAGAACTGAAGAAAAATACAGATTTTTGGGGGCCGAAATTTGGCCCCATTCCCCTCACAAAATAGTATACTTTTCCCCTAGGCTATTTTTGATAAAAATTCCCTCAAAATGGTTGATATTAAGTTATTAACCTTTGTTTAGTTGTATATTAATGTATATATTTAGATACAGCTATTGTAAGCTTAAAATGTTTATTGGTTATAATGCAGTTTAAAAATCCCCCGAAATTCCCCTTTTCCTCAAAATGAGGTGAAATTTCCCTACCTGAGGGCACCAGGCCCCTTCCCCTAAAGTGCAGCTAGGGCCCTGGTACTGATTTTAAATAATGTATCATTCATATTTGAGCATTCCTGTGTATCCCGGCATTACCAGTTCTCGATAACTTAAGAAAATAAGCAATTATAAAATCAAGTCCAAAACATCCTTACCCGAAATTATTGGACGTAATGCTGAATAAGTCATCCAATATTTGTTATTTGTATTAAAAACATTATCTACACAACATATCTTTAAATGTAACATCCGAAACCTGTACATGTCAAAGTGATGATTTCGGATATGACGTCACCTGTTCTCGAGCATGTTCCGGAATCCCTGAAACCTATGCCATACTGGTGAGGAAGTCAGTTTCTTCGAAGATATGTAACACCCATTAATGTTTATGAATGTAATTTACGGGATATATTCAAATTCCTTTGTTTATTGAGTGTCTGCCACGGGCACCAATAATTGACATTGCCAAATGGTTACATGAAGTAGTATACATGTAATAAAAGCAGCAATTACAAGTGAACCTGGCCCCCTTTCTTGCCAAACTGAGATGAGTACAACATTATAGATGAACACTATGACAACATGAATCACATTGGACCCATTGAGCAATCTTTTCGCTCCATTTTTTAGCTGAAATTATAGGATTACGATAAAGATTTTTTTTTCTTTGATGTTAACAAAGTACACCAATTTGAAACCGGTCCCTGTGTGCGTAACAGGACCGTATGGTGTAGGGTTTTTACGTACAGTTTGGAAAATAGACGTGCTTGTATGCGCCTGCAGACGAAAGTTTAAATATAACTTATTTGTGGAAAATATGCTTTTTCACGTATGGATAAAACTTGCATTATGTAAATAAAGGTAAAATGCACTTCTATCTTTAGTTTTGGTCTGTAACTTGGTTTTATTCGAAGAAAATCGCTTGTTATTTACATTTGCATTGACAAGAGTTTGATGAAACAGAAGGCAGGTTTCCCGGGTCAAAACATGTTATAGCCTCGATTTGAACGCGATCATAAAATGTTATCGAGAACAGGTGATGCTCGACTATAGGTCACGCGAGGATAATAAATAATACCAGTTTTTAAGCATTTCTACTCCTAGTAGTTGAGCCAAGAACAGCGTTTCATTCCTTGTGTATATATTAAATACAAATGATTGTTTTGTAGTAGCAAGAAACATATGGATACAATATCAATGTCCTGTGATTAAACTCATCAAACTACGCAAATCTGTCAAAGGAAAAATCTCTTAGAAGAACAACTTCAACAAGGTAAGTCACTTGTCATCTTTTCTGTTTGTATAATAATAGATACAGTAATGGTAGTAAACGATAAGAATGTTAACAAAACGTGTTATATTCCATTACATAGAAAAGAGACAGTATATATATGGTAAATTTCATACATGACATGCCATTTTCCGAAAATGACACAACTTCACAAGTGTTGAAGTGAAAAGGACGACGTTCGTTTGTTTTCATAGAGTTTCCATTCCTCGAACCAAAGACACTTTTCACTGCCTGTATGCAACATGCACACCATTTGTTTAAAACAACTGTCAATAACAAACAGACACGCTTTCGCCACACAGCAGTAGAAATAATCTCATAAAATGAAGATTAGTTAACTCTCTGAGCAAAGTCTGATCACATGACCATAAACAACATCCGGGGAATCGTATTTAGCCAAACGTACAAAATTTCCAAAAAGAATAGGCGAAACGATTTTAAACCGAAACGGATTTCGTTAGACCTAATGTCGACTTATTTATTTTTATTTGTGAAATTCATATTACATTGCTATATCTTGTATTGAATTGGCAATATTCTTGTACAAAATTAAAAAGAAATTCTGGCATTTTGACCATCCAAGGATGTTTTTGAAGTGGTGCGTTTTAGATCGGAACAAAGACCTACATGTATCAAGGACTTAGATGGATTCGCAACTGCTAAAATAGCTCAAACGATATCGTTAGACGATCCCACAATGCATTGCTATATACTCGGCAATGTCCGACAGCTGCAATCGGGTGTTAACAAACTTAAATATACTACAAAACTCTGGCAATATTGGGCACGGGAAATTGGTAAAGGATGTAATAAATTCCTTAAAGATACCGAGGGTTTAACGCAACAGTGTCGTAACTCATATTGAAATAAGAACAAGTTAGGACAGTGTTGCGCTGAGCCCCCGATACATGTATGTGTATAAGTCCTTGCATGTATGTATATAGGTCTCTGAAAATATGTTTTGTCACAGACTTATCAGTATATACATTTGTGAATGTGTTGTTCCTTGTGTAAACTTTCTATTTTGTCTGTTATTCTTCAATTTCTATTACACCCCATTAGGGTGGGTATGTAGACGCATTACACAGACATTACGAGAAAACACATAAAAAAATAGGATATCAGAAAAGTAGACGACAAAGATATGGAGTGATACTACTGGCATATTTTAAAATTATTAAATAAGGAATAATGATATTTAAAAAAAAGAATTTTATAATCTAGATCTATTCCTTTTTTATTGAAATTAAAAAAATGACATTTACATTTTTTCATAAGAATAATTACGTAAGTTTTATTTCCATGAAACATTTAGGTAATATTCTTTATCGATTTGCTTCCAACAACTGCAAATATTGTCAGCTATATTTGTACATGAAGTTGTACCCTATATATCTTAGTTGTCTGCATTTTCTGATATCCTTTTATTTCTATATTGTCTGCACACCAACATACACATGTCATAGAATTACTTTTTTAATTGAATATGCATATTCATTATTTGAATATTCAGCCAATAAAACGATTATGGTATTTGGTCAGATCCATATTTCAACTGGTCCATTTATTATATATATCACATACATGTACAGTACGGTTCGGGTGATTTGTCCGATTTTCGCGTTTCCCCCGCGTTTGTAATCGGCAATTTATCACCCGTAGCAGCGATTTTCATCGCGGCATCGATCTTGAAAAAAACGCGCATCACCCCAATGTCGCTCATCACCACGTTTTATGACTTATTTATCAGTCGGTAATCTTTGATAGCGATGGATCACGGTGATTCGCGAACGTCTAAAGTCGACTCAAGTAGCTAAAATGATATTTATTGTGAATTTTTCTTCTACTTTCGCTTTCTGTTGACCGCTAATTTTCCGAAAACAGTCACATGGTAAGATAATTCAGGATTGAACACTTACTAAATCCGTCGGCCAAGACCGACTGAAATCCTGACATCTGATTGAATTTTGTCAAGTAGGAAATCCTATTCTTGAAGTAAATATGTAGAAAAAATGGCGAATTGCTAAGCGAGTATGTAAACTGTGTAGCTATGTTTTACATATGCAGCGTTACATACAGGGCGAGATTCATATGTCTATTTTTAATGTTTTATATATCGAGTACCAGGGCGAGAACTTAGACCGAGTCGCAGTCTCTCATTTTACCTATGTAGCTCGGTGCTCTAATTATCAGCAAACAAAAACAGTTACATAACAACTGAACACACTTTAAAACAAGATCATCAATTGTTTATTTTTCTCTAAAATATGAAACATAACAAACTGTAATAACATATTTACACTTTTTTAAAGCTTTCGTCAATACTAAACAAAAGGGCCATGATGGCCCTATATTGCTCACCAGAAAAAAGACTGGAGAAGAACATTTTTCACCTTTTTCCTATATATGACTATAGAAATCAAGTGACCCCGGGGTGGGCCATTCTTGACCAGGGACCATCATTTGAACAAACTTGGCAGAGGTCCACTACATCAGAAATATATAAGCTCTAGGCATTGTAGTTTCCAACAAGATGATTTTTTAAATTTTTCTATATAAGCTCATTTAAAAATCTAGTAAACCCCAAGGCAGAGCCAATTTCGACCCTAGGGCCACAACTTGAACAATCTTTGTAGAGGTCCACAAGAAGATGCTATACCACAAATATCTAAAGTCTCGGCAATGTAGTTTCTGACAAGAAGAAAGTTTTTGATTCTCCTTACCTATATAAGCTTACATAGATCATATCCTATATAAAATAGAGTAAACCCTGGGGCGGGGTCAGTTTCAACCCCAGGGCAATACTTTGAACAAACATGGTAGAAGTCAACTAGACAATGCTACACACAAAATATATAAGCTCTATGTATTGTAGTTTCTGACAAGATTTTAAAATTTTTTCCTATAATATCTAAGTCGCTCTAAAATAAATTGACCCCCCCCCCCTGGGTGGGCCTATTTTGACCCCAGGGGAATAATTTGAACAAATTTGGCAGACACTAGACAATGTTACACACCAAATATCTAAGCTACGCTGAGGTTTTGGACAAGAATATTTTTAACGTTTTCCTGTATAAGCCTATATAAATCAATTGACCAACTGCATAAGAAGGAGATGTTGTTTAAAAGCAATTGTTGACAAACTGACAGACGCACGCACGGACAACAGACAACACATGATCACAACAGCTCACCTTGAGCACTTCTTGCTCTAGTGAGCTAAAACTAGAACTTCAAAACAATGGTCATCTCTATTAACTGCAGATTATGACAACACTCATCACCATACACATATACATTGTATCTCAATTTACAAGGATTACACAAATCCCTAATACATACAACAAATAATGAAAGATACATTGCAGGCACAGTAGTTGAGTACACGTTAAAAATTTATTAAAACTGTCATTTAAGTTACAACAACTTAAAAAGATAATGATTTAATTACTTCCTGCTAGCGTATGTCTAAATAGCCAGTTGACACAAGCACCTTGTCAAGTTGTGTCTGGTGTTATGAGGCTGAGAATATCAACCTGGCAAATAAAGAAGCCCAAGATAGTAAATTTTTTGTCCATTAGAACTACAAGTTCCTCTGAAAGCATCTTAAACTTCCTGTGCATGTGAATTGGACGACAAATGACTTAAGCTGTGCTACCATATCTAAAAACTGTCCACCAAATCTTGAATTCTAGGACCGAATAAGTAACAACTAATCAGATGCATCTGACAGAGATTTAAAACTCCTCACATTTGTATAATCTTCTGCACATGGCAAGTCAATGGTGATCATGACAGGATTTTTATTGTGCCAATATTCAAAATAAAACTTCAAAACCAATTTTAAGTTTCTTTCAGCATTTCTAATGATTCTGTATGTTGCACGTCTGCTAGCTGAGGATCATCTTTCTTGTATTTTTTGCTGATCAGTACAATATTTTCTGAAATGTGGTATAAGAAACTGACTACGAGACAAGTCATTGGCATTGCTCGCAAAACCCCCCACTGAACATCAATATGCTGAGAAATATTGAAAGTGAACAATTAATTCATTTAAACCCCCCAAAAAAATTGTTACAGTTTTGTATTCAATTAAGCAGGAACTATTAGACATTATAAATACAAATTATCGTTTTGTTTTTCATTGAGGTTCAAAGTCCATTAACAGCCAGGGTATTTTTGGTGACTTCTCCAGCTTTAATGGTGGGTGAAGATATAGAATCACCGACATTCTGTTAGTAAGCTAAAGTGTTCTCACATTTGAAATGTGTCTAATCCCGGGTGAGTTTTGAACTCAGTGGAGAGGGGCTGGTGACCACAAGTCCAGAGACCAAAACTATCTGATCATGGAGGTCCCTAAAAATTGTCTAATCAAAGGCCACTGATGATCTGTATGAATTAAAACTTTGAAAGCCGAAATTCACTGACAGAGAGAGATATACTGTTTTAATGGCTGGGCCAATGATCATTTTCAGCAAATGGAGTGAATTCTGAAAGTCTTTTAAAGATCTTATAATACTTTTATAATAAGTTTTATGATGAAAACAAACAAGTTCAGTCAGCATTTTGAATGCATCAGAATTATTTGATAAACTTTGACCAATGGACTATTATTGTCTATGCTAATACACAGACATCATACAGTACCTGCAGATATCTTATATCTCTTTATGCGCTCATCCAAAGTATACCATAGATTACCTTCCACAATGATTCGATCCCTGAAATACCATTAACATTATTGGACATCAATACATTCATACCGGGTAGCCCATCATATACAAATGGCTGTCAAAAAGACTCTGATCATTTCTTCAGAGTAAATTTAGTAGATTAAACAGGACAAGAAACCATCTATTTTTTTATCATTTGTTTCTTAATTTTATCAGTTTACTTATAGTCATTATATTCAAGTATGCTTCAACTACATGTGATATAAAATTACATGACATATCACTGAATATATCCAAGGAAAGAATGTAAAAATAACACCTTCATAAAATAATGGCCTATCGAAATCCAACCCTACTCATACACAGATACAAACAAATTGGGGGGGGGGGGGGGGGGGGGGGGGGGGGGGTCGGGTAAAACACAGTGGATATTCAGTCAGAAGCACAAAACAACTAATGATAGTTTCAAAATTAATCTCAGATAAATTTTGATCTTAAATCCACCAGGCATACATTTAGAAAGCTAAGCTGAGACTGAGGTCCAATATATACTGAAATGCTCTACAGGTTCAATTTTTTTCCTTAGAAGCAAGTAAACAATACATAATTACTAGATCTCAACAAACTTATCCACTTGGAAAAGCTTTCGTTTTTCAAACATGATGATAAATTCAATAATCAGACTGCTGAAAATGTTAACTTTTTAAAGAAATTTCTTACAATTTATGGAAAAAAACCAACAATTCTACAGTACTTACCCAGACATAATGGATTTCATAACAAAATGTTGCATCGTTAAACGATTCACATTAACTTGGTGCCAGTGCATTTTATTTGAATCTAGAATTGATGGAAAAAAATCACATGTAAACTCTCATATTTAAACAAAGCTGATTTTTGTGGTTATGACAGCTTTCACATCCAGGAAAAAGGTTCTAAAAAAGAATAATCATGAACTTGTCAATAGACTTATGAATTTATTCTAAACAACACTGCAAAAAGGTCAGAAACTATATGACACTCAAAAGGTTTGAGATACTATGAGTGGCAAAATATACATAAAAAAAATAAGCAACATTTTTGCATTACTCAGGAGTGTATTATTTAATAAACAGCAATGTATATCTATCATAAAGGAAGATGAATATATCACAAATTGTATTCCAAATGACAATGTTGTCATGAATCTAGTTTTAGATTGGGAATTTCCAAAATTTCCAATAAATATGAAGTTGCACTATTGAATACGACATTTATATGTCACAATGAATCAGGCTTTAACCTAAAAAACTTATTTATAGATCATACAACAGTAGACACTCATTTCAAGTTGAGCAAAATTTATTTCATTTAAAGGGCAGACTCGACCCAAAGCCATAGGCTTAACTCATCCATCACCATGGACAGATAAGTAACAGTGCAGTAATAACTTACATGATTGTACTCCAACAAGAAAAGACACAAAGCTATTCTCTCCTACATTTATAGTCTGAGGAACAGTCCCCACTCTACCAAGTATACTAACACGGCAAAATGCTGTAACACAATATAAAACAATATAACTAACAAGTTAAAAGTTCATGTCCTTACAAACCAGCAACTTAAATTACTCAAACTGTTTAACTACTCCAATAGGTTATATGGTAAAAAAGGCAGTTAGTTTCAAGCCATTTTTCAACAAATTAAATTCAGATTTTTTACAGCATCTGGTTCACTTAACTAGTTTACCAAAGACTTCTAAATAAAGAGCATGAAAAAAGTACTTGAATGAGTAGACATTCAGTGCATGGCCAGAGGAGTTCCAATATGTATATACATGTGTATCACTATAGAGGTGCTCACTAGACGACAAGAGGTGAAGGTAAAAAATGACACTTATCTGATATTATCAAAAGGGTCAACAAAATTTTCTACTACTGTAATAGTTAATTTGACCCTCAGGTACGAATTCTCAAGAGTTATAAACTTTGTTTCATTGTTTTCAAGAGATACATGCCATTTCAAGGGTCAAATGGGATCCCTAGATAAGTAAGCCTATTATGTAATTATATAATAGCAGTGTACCAGACTCCTTTCTAAATGATGGTTTCTGTCCATCTTCATGATCTACTGTATGTTTTTTGTCTTCATCCACATTGGTACAAAGATTTCCTCGCAGACATCTGAATAGTGCAGGAGTTGGAAAATGGGTCTGGTCAAATGTAAGAACCTGGAAATTATACACATAAAATTCTTTGTGTTAAATCTTCTTGGCATGCCAGCTACTTGAGCTTATTCTCATATTATTTGCACAGAGATTTTTCGAGAATAGGCGATTTTTTATCATTTTTGACAGAATTATGGCCCTTTGTTTATTTTGTGCATTTTCAAGTTAAAGGGCACCCGGAGGCACAGGCTACCGGCATATGACAACAGCAAAATAAAGTTTCAAAAAAAAAAAAAATCACCATACATATATTATAGAGCAAAGGTATAGAACTCCTGGGCTCAGAAATCACACCGGTCACGTTCATCAAGGTCCAGTTGTTACTATTCTGATTCTGAACCGATTCTTAAAAGCCAGGTCTTATTCGACGCAGAAATAATTTCTCTTTAACCACCATCCGCTCTTATATCCATACATTGCTCTGAACTGGAGCAATACGCCCTTCAACTTACAAAAATATCACTAGGCATAGATGTGACCTAAGTTTCTTTTTAAACTTTATTTTGCTGTTATCACATGCCGGTAACCTGTGCCCAGAGGGGGCATTGTGTTTTTGAAACACATCTCGTCTTTTTTAGTATTTTGGGAAGATGACCCATACTCTTGGGATTGGGAATTTTAGCAGTATTTTGTTAAAAATTGAGAAAATATTGACAACTGCAACTTAGCACAAAATCATGGGTACCTTCAAAGGGATTCGGCACATAAATTCTGACAAATTTAGTGCATTTCCAGTTCAGATTACTCTGGAAAAATTTCAGAATCTCCTGCGCAAATTACTAACATTCAAATCAAAGTACTGAAAATATACTCTGTGGAGGGTGTCATGAGGAACCTACATATGAAGTTTGATGAATGTAGGTGCTAGCGTTTTGGTTTTATAGGCAAGGTTAGTTTGGTACAAACAGACCTGTAGACAAACAGAGACACCAAAAACAATATGCCTCCGATCTATCGATATTTGGGCCATAAAAATGAAACTGAAAGTTCAATTAACTGTTTCCACCGAGTATATATCGTCAG
Source organism: Lutraria lutraria (assembly GCA_964023205.1). Lineage (NCBI taxonomy): Eukaryota > Metazoa > Mollusca > Bivalvia > Venerida > Mactridae > Lutraria > Lutraria lutraria. The sequence goes on along the minus strand of OZ026846.1, from coordinate 11,733,190 downwards.
AGGTCCTAACTGCGCCAATGTCCTAACTGCGCCATCTTTCTTGTTTTTATCGTAGTCTCGTGAGATTTTACCGCACGCGCCAGTGACCGTGTGGATTTTTTTCTATGACGTAATAGATAAACGAGGATGAATATTTGTGTGAAAATACGATTCAAATATATAAATAATTCCATTTCATTTCACTCAACTGTTTTTATGTGTTTTTTTCTTAATGCAAAATGGTTTCCATGAAGAATGTCCCTTTTATGCACAAATTATTGGAGTAAAAATGTCTGGAACGCACCGTTTGCAATGTTTCCTGTTGCATCAATAAAAGTCACGTGACCATAGTCGTATTTTAAGGCTGTGCCTATTCTTATTATTACTTTTTTTATCCCTTGTAGATGTTAAGCTTGGTAAGTGATTTGAATCCGTATTTTTATTCTCAATTGTCTCCCGGAACATACAAAGATCAAGAAAATATTTCAATGACGCAATCATTCAAGCATTGTTATAGGAGGAAGGCGTGGGCATAGATAAAAATATGAAAGTAGAGAAATACAACTTAAAAATATGGGTTAATTAAATTACAGTGCTAAAATTGGAGAAGTATGGAGAGGTGACACATTTTTGCAGTCCTCACTGTAAACAGGAGGAATAAACTATGTTTAAAGCTACTCATAACCGATGAAATAGTTTTATAAGTTGAAAAATGCATTGTTTTAAGTAAATTCGTTCAAAAACCTATTAACATGAATAACCTTGCCTAAATTATTGCAAATGTCAAGACGTCACTCACGCATGGCGCAGTTAGGACCAAAAAAAATGGTGGCATTATATTTGATTCACAATGTGTTTTACGTTACTTTGTAGTAGAAACGTATTTATGATGAGCGATTTTTCTTGGTATTGAAGTAAATTGGTTTTAAATAAGTGGTTAATAAATAGTTTCTATTATATGTAGTGTATTAATGTAGCATTTCACAGCTAAAGCTTAGATTGGCGCAGTTTGGGCACTCGAGGATATTTTTTCATTGTGTCACATGTATGCATGTTAAACAGTCGCGAAAACTTATAACGAATAAGGATACTACATCGTTTGATTATTGTTTAAGTCTGCAGACGAAATATGCAGTATTGAAATTTGAACGGAAACGAATACCTTTGAACAAACCCGACGCAACATTATTGGCTAATAACTGAAACTTGTGGATTGTTGAGCTTGGAAAGTGTCTGATGAATGGAATCAGCCGAGATGTATCGAATGAAGGTGCGTCACTATTCGTCACCTGTCACACTCGCATTAGTAATTTGCGGTGGGGATTCTGATTTTTCTCCAGAGTAATTTCAACTGGAAATGCGCTTTGGAAATTCATCTGTTGATATATTTTCATCATTATTATAAAGCTGACAATTATTTTGCAGGGGTAGGTATACTGTTCTAGGTTTTCGAAATAATGAAGCAAAAGTTATATGACTTAACTTTACATATATGCGGATAGGCACATACATTTGACTGTAATAGTGTACCTTGTGTATAATTTTAATACACTGATTATATAACAGGTTGTGAGAGAATTGTTGACAGCTGAAAAATGGACTTACTGAAAGAACAGAAGAAAAACATCATCATTCGTGTTTTTTCTGATGTTTTAATTGTAGGAGCAGGTAAATATATTCACCAGTCTTGCTTTTTTCTAATGTTCTTGTCTACCAGTTTTTGTGTGTCAGTATGATATACTGCATTGTATTTATAAATTGGCTGGGATATTCACCTGCCTGATTAGATTATTTTGTAGAGTATCTGCATGACTTATTAAGTTAAAAGCAGGAGGTCACGGGTTCAAGCATCAGGAACATTATTTTCCTCATCCTATTACATTTGAAAGGGTGAATCAAGTTGATAGCATCATTATGCAAAACTTAGTATTTATGAATATTATATTGTTGCTTATAGCAGGGATGCTATATTACATAATATAGCATCCATGTTAATAGTAAATTGTGCTTTATGATTATAGTAGATTCACATTATGTACCTAAACCTGCTATCTGTTGTCCATACTATGATAATATAATAAGTTCTAATCAACCAGCTCATTTTAATAATTGAGCCTAGAGATAAGCTGCTCTGTAAACTAGCTCTATGCGGTTATTATCATTTGTGTAATTATCTTTTTTTTCTTCTGTGTTTTTTATTGTAGAGTTAAATGTAATCATAATAATGTTATCCAGAATTTTGTATTACAATGATCTCTTTTGGGCAAAAGTTAATCTCTTAAAATTAGGAATTTCAGGTGGGAAATGGTTAAGTCAGGGTTTACAAGATGCCATTTTATTACAACACACATACACAGATATTTACTGATACTCCATATGCATTCTGTTGATTTCAATATCAGAGTTATCACCCTTTTCATTTCTATTTTGTAGTTGCTTATTAAAATTAACAGGTTGTTTCCAAAATTAATTATTTAAAGATACTAGGGTATGATTCTTAGCACATACAAACAATTATACTTCAAACAATAGGACTGTCAGATAAAGACATTTTATTTAATGCTTTTTTTTTCTAAATGAGGATCATAATAGAATATATTTTGCTGTAATCTTCATTCTCATTTTAAGGTGATTTCATTGTGGAGAATAAGTAGAAGATAATTTTGATGAGATTGTTTTGTTTTCAGGTGGAATTGTGCTATTACTGTTTCGATTTCTCCTCAGCCCTTACAAGCGTGGATTCTTTTGTGATGACCAAAGTTTGATGTATCCTTTTAAGGAGTCAACAGTGCCATCTTCTATAATGTATTCTATTGGCTTCATTCTTGCATTTGTTCTGGTAAGTATGTACAATAGATTCAGACTGTATGACTCAATTTTATGAAAGCATTCCATCTTAATCTGTAGGACTGTTGATTGAGAGGTTAGGAGTTAATGACCAAAATGAAGTTTATATTCCTGAGTGAACAATTTGATCATAGATGCTATGGCTAATATGTTTCTCTTATTCCTCTGATTTACCTCACTTGTAGTAGTGATTGCAAATCCATACGTACAGTTTAGATCAACTGGCTACCAATATATAACAAATTAATACAATTATACTGATAGTTTATAACTCTACACTATAACAACCACATCAACAAATTTAGGTAAAAATGGTTCAAAATGAAATACATTGTAAATAAATATATATTAACGTGGCTTAAGAAAACTGTTGTAAAGAAGTCAATTGCTCTTTTGAAATAATGTATGGCATTTTGTTATTGAATGATTATCTTCTGTTTTTAAAAAAATGAGATAAAATGGAGAGAGAATGAATATCAGAGTATTCAGAACAGCCGGCTGTGGTTACTTTTTATCACTTGTGTATTTTATTTATTATACCCCCACAAACAAAGATTGAGAGGGGGTATATTGGAGTCACTCTGTCTGTCGGTTTGTTGGTCGTTGGTTGGTCGGTCTATACGTCCGCATAAAGTTTCTGTAGCGAACTACTTCCACATTTTTAAGCTATTGCAATGAAACTTGAAATGTATTATCACCATTAAGTGTAGATGTGCAAGACACAATTTTCATGCCCAGCAATTCACTTATTGCAGAGTTATAACCCCCTGAACTTATGGTGTACTGTTGCAGTATTAGTGTCAAAGCGGCGTCGGCGTATTACTTATTAGTCACCTCTGTGACAGCTCTAGTTTTCTATTGTAGGTGTGTGCTGTAGAATCTCTACGTGTGTATAAAGCACGTCGCTATGACTTAAAGTTCAGTGAAAGTCACATTCGCTTATCACCACTCTGGTTATTTGTTTACCATGCATACACAGCTTTTATTCCTTTTGTATATGGAGCAGTTATTGAGCATATTGTTACAGACATAGGGAAATATGCTGTTGGTAGACTGAGACCTCATTTCTTTGATGTCTGTAGAGTAGACTTCACTTCTGTGAATTGTTCCTCAGGGTACATAGAGGATTTTACTTGTACAGGCAATGACAGTAACAGAATCCGTGAAATGAGGTATAGTAAAATTGATTATTTTTTTAGAGTTGCTGTATTGAATTTGAGTTTGTTTGGACATAGAAAAGTATTATAGATTCTCATTACTGAAATTTTATTGCTGTCAAATGACATGTACAGTTAGTCTGGTTCCTGGACATACTCTACAATTATGGTAATGTAGTGTAAGGGGAAGGAACTCAAGAAGTAAGTTTATTTATTTGGCAAAAGCTATTTTTTTAACGGTATAAAATCGGGTAAAATTAAATTGAATACTGTATACAAGGATGGTGAAATAAAGCTTCCTTTTCAGCATTAAGTTTATTATTTATTTTTCATGTATGCATTCTTCTGCTGATACAAAACAACACACTCACACATAAAGTACCAAAAATCAGTGATGATAAAAAACAAAACTTATTTTATATGGTCAGAGATTTCCAGCGAACATTTCCATGACACAAACTTATCCACTTTTACTGTATTATGTTAATGTCCTCTATTCCCGATCATTTATATGATGTGATAACTTTTGATATATATCTGTTGTCATCTAAAGCTTTATATAGTATAGTGAAATGCATTTGTACAAACCTGTGTTAGTGGGCATCTCCAAATAAATGCCACCCTGTGAATAAAGGTTATTTTTTAAAAACTGTCATAAGTTAATTAGAACAACATGTCCTCCAAATAAAGGCCACCTGTCAATAAAGGTCACATTTGTTTTCCAAAGATTGGCCTTGGTTCACTGGTTTGACTGTAGTATTGTCATTATTTAGTAACTTATGATAGTGTCTTGTTTCTTATTTTCAGATTATCGTTTCCATCAGGACACTCCTCCTTTTCATCCTATGTTGCTGTTTATATGATGGTATGTGTTTTTCATAAGTTTTATCTTTATGTCAGGAATTATAGATAAATGAGTGAATGAATCTTGCCAAAAAATGCATGCATCACTTATTTTCTAAGATTCATGGATCACAATCTTGTTTGTTTACGTAAATAGACGCAATTTTTTTTTGCCTGATTGGGAAAGGTATGGGTACAGGACAAATTGGGAAAAGCTTGCAGTATTTCGAACCAAACAGGGATTTTTTAGAAATAAAATGTGAAATTTCAAAAAACTAACACATCATTATCAACTGCTCTTCTTTGGTTTTATTTTCTTATCATGTATAAACATATATAGTCATGTTTTTGGCAACCCAATCAATCCTTTTTAACTTAACTTTTTAACCTAACACCCATGTTGTTTTGGTCAAGTATGACTTTTCCTGCCTTATTATTTACCCAGTGATGCATATGATGGCCAGATACAAAGTTATGTAATGTACAATGTATCTTCAATAATAGGCAGTAACTGTATAAATTGTGTTGTTTTATTGCAGATATATGCCCAAAGACGAGCAAGATTTTGTGTGAGGTTACTCATTCGTCCGCTAGTGCAGGCTCTTCTGTTCTGTTCTGCCTTATATATATGTCTCAGTCGTATCTCAGATTATAAACATCATCCTACTGATGTAATGGCAGGTGCTTTAATTGGTTCTGTAGTAGCTGCACTAATTGTGAGTACTATTAACTTCTTTGTTACACCCTGAGCTCTATATCTTTATAATGGACTACTCCATCCCTATGCTTGGACAATTCTATTTTCGCCAGAAGGGTACTTTTAGATGGAATGATCTTTGCAATAATCTTACTATAAAATTATTATATGTCATTATAATAATGTAAAGACTTGTACTCATTAATTGTTTGTTAAATAAATCAAATATTGAAATAATAAATCGAGCATAATTTTGTGATAATGTACTTAAATAGCCACACATGTTCTAGTCGTCATATTAATCTGTATCAAGAACAATTGACTGTTGTATCTCTTCTTAATAAACACTTCCTTTAATTCTTATCTCAAACAGTTGACATTCTGTAAAAAGTCTGTGTTACAAAATGAATGTGTTAGATAAGAAGTGTTTCTCAGTATACTGTAAACCAGGAAATTATTTGCGCAAATTAAGTTAGCGAGTTTCGTGGTCGAGTTGTTTTCGCGAAAGTAAAAAGCCGCGAACCATTGTCTTGTCATAAAAACGCGAAAATTAGTCGCTACAAAATATTGTCTTCAAAGCTGCAATAATTTGTTTATTCAACGTGGTAATGGTAAAATTTTGACACGTTTACAATCGAAATTGTGAATAACATACTTTAAACAAGTTTGGTAGTTACAGGTTTTATTGTTTTTGACACCCTTTATTAGAGTAGGCTGCGGTTGAATATACACAGAGATGACTATTGTTATAGTCACTAATTGATGTGCAAACAGACCATTTTCCCAGTTTTTTTTTACTTTAGTGTCATAAAAAACTATGTGTCTTGCCAAATTAACCACTAATACCAATATTCAGGTAACTCCAATCAACAACAACTAGCCATAAACTTCTCAAACTATATTTTCACTCAAACACCATGACCACTGACCAGGCAAATTGGCGTTAAGTATATTGTAATGCCGTGTCATGCTATTCAAAGTATACATTTCATTCAAAATGCGTATTGTTTCGCGGGATTCACGGTCTCCTCAAATCCGCGAAAGTTTAATGCTGTGAACATGTCTGGGTACATAAAAACGCGAAAGTTTTATTGACGTGAAAGTTTCCTGGTTTACAGTATTCAGATAATGTCTTTTTTTGAGATTTCCAGCTTTAACTGTGCCCTTTGAGGGATCAAACTCACATAGGTTAGAGGCTAGTGATATCTAATCAGAGACCTTAATCACTGAACCTTGGAGGTCCCCATGAAATCTTTACATGGATGAATATCGTGAAGTAGTAGGAATAAAAAGTCGCATAGTAACAATGTGTTTTTATGTTTCAATTTTAGGCATATAATGTGTCCGATTTATTCAACGAAGAAAAGAAGGGAAAGTCTTGTCAAGGTGAAAACAGGAATAGCATTGAAGAAACACCAAGGAATTCATCCCTATGAGACCACTGCTTATATAATATAAAAAAATTATAGTTCAATTTTTAAGTCAGCAATGTATACAAGGACGATCCCATCCATTTGTACATGTTTAGGGAACAGGAATACTACTGTAATACTATAGAGCAATCTATGAATCTTTATGATCACTGTCCTCTTTGGCGCAATTGGTAAAGCATAAGGACTGCATCTGATGTTGGACATCATTTTTTTACTTTTAACTTTTACCCCCTTTTTATAAAACAAATAAGAAAATAATGTTTCAAAGAGTTTTTATGCAAATTGTCCCGTGAAAATCACATAATTTCCTCATACGGGTATTTAGCATAAATTTTATATATTATTTTTATTTAATTGTGGAGTAATAATTTTATCACGGATTTAAGCTGATTCGGGCAATAATTCATGGTGGTTACTTTACAATGGTATTGTTCAATATTCGACCTTGACTATAAAAAAATTGAACTAGACTCTTTTTTACTAGAATATTAGATTATGATATTTTGTGCCTATATTAAACATCCTTGGATTAGTGTTTTCATTCATGGATTAGTTAATTAGAGTCCTTTTAAGTGTCTTATTGAAATATGCTCATCATTTTAAAAATGTCACAAACAGATATAATTGTAGAGTTGATACTTTATTGTAAATTCTGGTCATACTATTTTGAGTTTCGTGTATGTGTGTATGATAGTTCAGCTTTCCATAGCTGTCACTCGCTCAGCACTTATTATATTTATGCTGACCAAAGTAATATGTTTATTACATCCACAATGCAATTGTAAATTTAAACTAGTTCCCATTTCATATTGTAGTGCAAGTCTGTGTAAGTTCAGTTTGCATGAGTACTTTCAGTACTTTGATTTGATATCATGGATATTATTTTGCAGTGTATATTTAATTAGTGGTGTTCATTGTTGTCCAAAAATGATGTAATTGATATTTAATGTATACGTATGTTTTTTATTGACACTATTTTGAGTGATAGACATACAGTGTATACTAATATTCATTGTTTAGAATTAGTCTTAAATGACAGTGTGACTTTTAAACTTTATAACAAAAAGGTAACATAATAATTTAAACATCGGAGTTAAAGGATTCAACTCAAACAGCAATTTGATAATTATCAATTTACAAAATGTACAAAATACGCTTTTAATATTATTGACATGTGTTAATTGTGTTGATATGTTTTGGGTATGAAAATTAAAACAGCTATATTCAAACTGAGTAATTACAATCATATACATATTAGGAGACCAATGCCACAGAGATTTTTTACTCAGACCTAAGCAAGTGCTGTTGGTTAAAATCACCTCAAGTTCACTTTAATTGTTATTATAAATATTATCCATTGAAAGGAATTTCCAGCTTACAGAAGGTTGGTGGTTCTATACACAGGTGTACACATGGGATCTTCTTCTATTGTTATAGTCTGAAAGTCATCAAATGACACTGGCTGTTTATTGCTATGTTTAACCCTAGTGAATGAAATTTCCACAGTTATAAATAATCAGTCAGTAGTGCAGTCCCTTCAAAGGCTATGGAATTGTTTTGCAGACATTTTCCGTAGTGTTATACATCATATATCTATTGTCCAGTGGAACACATGATCTCGTAGTTTCAAAATTTCTTTGTAGCATTACAATCCATTAGTTTTAGCTAGTAATCTCCCTTAGGATATACGACCTCAAGGTGTTGAATTGTTACAAACACTGTCAGAGCATCATGTATAGTGATGTTGATCATTTATTGTTTTCATTATGTTGATTATGTTGTATATGTATGATGCAAAAAATTGATTCCAAATACCACTTCAGGTTAGTTCTATATTCATTGAGAAAACACATTCCATTATTCTATTACCGGTATTCTTTGTTGAAATCAGGAAATTTATTATCAATTAAAGACATGTAAATACCAAAATGCATTCCTATATAATTATATAATATTATATTCTCAAGGTTCAAAAATATTTAGTTGTCTTTTGTGAAAGAATATATTTCAGTATGTAGTGACTTCCGTATTATGTCAATCAAACAAACATCACTGGAGGATTGTCATCATTGATAGCTCTGTTAATGCAAAGACCTATACTATACATGTATGGTACATAGGTCTTTGGTTAATGGAATGATATCCCTTTATTTGATTTTTATGTACATGTGAACAAATATGTCTTTATTCTTTTGTATGTATGGTTTGTACTGTAATACTCTTAGTACAATCCTGCAATATGTTGTATTGGGGATGAAAATGTTTATGTATGTCTATAGACTATGATACTGTATTTAACTTAATATTATAGTTCACCTGTATGAATGTTTGTTTATTGTAACATATTATTTACCAGTACGATTGATTCACATTATAGAAGGCATTAACATTTTGTTAATCTATCCTGTTCTTGACTTTGATTAATGAACACATCAATGTTAACATAAATACCATGACTTGTCATAAAACTGCTCTGTAATGATAGTAAATATTATAATAGTGTATTGGTATTGAAGAAAAGATAGCTGTACAGGAAAGACTGCATGCAGTACTCAGCGTTACTTCAACGTAGTCACAAATAATCATCACCCTACATGTTTACATTGCTACGTACACATGCACATTACTTGACAAAATTACCACAAGTTCACAGATCTGTCAACTTTGTATGCAATGACTCTTCTGAAATGTATTTTGTAGTTATACTATACTGGTGATGATTTGGAATAAATGCTATTTGTCATGAAGAAAGTCCAACAAGAATTGATATTTCAATTACAGTACATGTAATGTTTTAGTTGATGTTCACTGTGTGAAGATCAGAAAAGAATTCCTATTTTAGTTTTGCAATAAAATGCCCATAGAGAATAACAGACTTGTGATGATAAAATTGTTACCTGTTACCTATGCCTTAACATTACTACATAAATATTACAGTCTTTCATACTTTTATTGTTATATTAAATAATGTTGAGATAATGTAATTGTTCGTAAAACAGTTACTGATGTTTTACAAATACACTGAGCAGAATTTCTAAACTTCCAACAACTTATATTGTACAGCATTAGAAAAAAACATCAAACACTTGGATGATTACCAGGAGGTCATTTTATATACATGTATTAATTATACAGTCCAATATTGATTTTGAATACATGTACTTGATTTCTTTGTGTAGGTTGATTGTATGTAACTTAATTTGGTTATTTCAAGATTTTTTTTTTTTTAGGTGGACACTAGAATTTTGACTCAGTGTGTTATCTTTGTTCTGCCATTTCCTAACATTCTGATATTTGACTAATTGTTTTACTTGCTTTTAAAGTTTTACAATTATGTAGGCTTATGTTCTGTTAGTGGCACCAAGTGTTTGTAAATGTTAACTGTTTAGTTTTATAGGTAAGCTGTGTAACTAGGAAGATAAGAATTTTTGTGACATTTTTTTACTTCTATAATTTGCCAGTTTTTACTTGTTTATTGTGCGTAATTGACACAATATTGTTATATTTTTATGATTCATTTGTTGATATTTCTTAATTTTGTACATGAGATCTTAAAGTTCACTTTATTAACATATCAATTGCTAATCACATATTTTGTATATATATACTACTTGTTAAAGATTTAATAAAATATAAGAACTGTAAATTCTGATTTTTTTCTACGGTCTTTCAACAATATCTACAAAAATAAATTGTTGCTGTGGTTTTCTGGCTAAGATATACTAGTCAAGTACAGAAGATTATTCACTCCTCATACATTACAGTGCTTTCATTTGACTCATAAAATGACATTTGGACTTTTGAAATCAGTAAAGTAAGGTTTCTGCCTTTGAGAATTTGTACCAATGGGTATTTTGTAGGAACATTAAGAAATTCTGCTGACTCTTTAAATCATAATCAGCCAAGAGTCATATTTGAACGTCAACTTTCAAAGTCTAATGAGAACTCTGCATTACATGGGAGCTTCCATGGTCAAGGGTTAAGATCTGCGTCTAATAATTACTAGCTCCTCACTGTTGTTAGTTCGAATCCAACACTGAGCCAAATTCCACATGTACACTGGCTTAATGGAGGGTCGATGATTCTACCAAGGTTTAATAGTGCTGGAAGTCTTCTTCCACCTTCTATGCTGAAGAAGTTGCTAAGTGATCCTGACTGTTAGTGTAATAGTAGGCTATATATCTTTAGAATCTTTACAGTCTTTTCTATTATGATGATACCTGTTGCAATCTAAGACCAAAATGGTGTTTGTTTCAGTTCTGTAATGATATTGATTACTAAATTATTAAGTATTTCAAATGGATGTTTTTAAGGTTTTCCGTCGTCGAAAAAAGACGCAAACAATCAAGTTTTGGAATGTTGAGTGGTAAATGTATACGCTTTGGAGCCAGTGACCCATAAAACATGACATGATTTAATTGCACTTTGAAGGTAAACATGATTTGGCTGAGTACATCTACAAGTAACTATCGATCTTGTCGAAGGTCTTTGACGATGATACGTATGCATTACATTGCAGTTCATCAAATAAAATGGTCAACTAGACGATATAAAAAAGACCAATTTAGTTAAGGGACCCAGAACTACTATCGACCAAGGTGTATCTGTTGATCAGTGTTCAAATGAATTTAAGTAGATCTCATTACGTATTAGCAAAAGTCTGCATTCGTTTAACGTTTGTTGATGCACATTGCATATAACCATGCAAAATGTCTCCTGATTGCTACATTATAGAACTTTTTGGCATAAGATTTGAGTGTTAATTAATATTGAATCCGTGACATTTAAGCAAGAGAATATATAATTCGAGACAAACAGGGCAAAAAGTTAGTAACGCAAAAAAGTTCACGCATAGTCATCATTTGATATAATTGGCGAAATATGATAACAATACAGAGTGATTCAATGATGGGGTGGAATTGAGTCAAATCAGCGACTCTACATGTACCTGGTCATATAATCGAGCTGTTTGTGATTTTTTTAACTCACAGCCAATGTAAATACCTGTTTAATAACGGTTGAGACAATTCTATAACGTGCATTACCGGAAGCTAGTCATGATTATGCAAACATGCTGTGAACACGATCAATTCTTATAATTCAAAACAAAAAGTGTCACATTTTGCTCAATTTATCATCTGTTTTATTGAAAAGATTTCATTTGGAAATCCACTGTGACCAATACCAATATATATATACATATTGGTCGCATGCAGCCAGACTTAATTTGTATGTTAAAGCCCCATTAGCTTTTTAAATTTAGTAATACAGAAAAATATAGATGTATTGATAGTAAAATATAAGAAATGTATTTTATTTGCTCTAAAACATATTTAGGGACACAATGCCTTTCTTTAGCTAAATATCGTAGAAATGTTGTCAGACGCTTTTTCTTATTTTTTGCAATATCATTGAAAAAATACTGTGCTATATTTCTATATGTAGTTTGTGATTAAAAAAGAACATTTCGGAATGCTTTTATCGAAAGTAAAAGTCAATTTCACTGATAAGATATCTTAAGATATCCAAAGTGCTAATGGGGCTTTCAACACGTGTTTCGGTGTACTTATACTATAATAATATATGGTTGGTTATAAAGAACATTTTAACCTCAGTTAACCTACTTCTAACAAGTATGTTATATACTTGCTTGCCCCAGGTTGACAAGGTGCATATTGCATATAATTATGGCATATTCATTAATTTACTGAAAAGTAACAAGACATTTGATAATGACCCCATTAATATTATGTCAGTAGTTCGTGGGCAGAGGACATGAATATTCAATAAGAATAATTAAATTAAATGTTCACTAAGTCATAAGCGATTGTTGTAATCATTTAAATGCAATTAATTATGTCATGTGACATAACGTATATTTTACGGCCAGTAAAGGGATAAATCCCGTCAGTTCCGTATCGTTGTAGATAACAGGACGAGTGCCAGGATAGGAATTATAGTTATTTTTACATCTTTAATAACTATGCTTACATTTAGAAGGATATCGCACGGTAAACATTTTGCTATATATTTGAAATCATTTTGAGGTAAGCAAAACATTGCAGATTGTATAAAATAACTTTGAATAATTATTCGTATATATAGAATTTATTTGCATAATGTAAAGCTGGCAGTCCAAGACTTCGTTGCTAAAATTAATTTGACATTTTCAATTATACTTCTAAGCATCTTCGTACGTTTGTAATTATAATCAAATGTACACAGGGCATTTTAACATACATGTATTAATATTTCTCCGATATGGTAAGATTTCATTGCTGTAGTTGTAGATTGTTATTTGTGGAAAAACTAAAATTGAAATTAAACAGTTTTCATTGCATGAGTTATTTCAAAGATCTTGATTATGGTTAAAGTTATATTTGGAATATTTTACTGTCTAAATTATTAGATATTTTACCGCAAGGCAGAGAAATAATACAGTAAAGTTGACACCTTGTCTTGTGCCGTATCGCTTTGATTTAATTTGCCAAGTTAGTTTAAATATTCACTTTTATTTGCAACTTTCTGATATCTATGCCTTAATCAAAGAAGATCTCGGGGAGGGGTGTGGTGCACTCAAGCTTGGATAGGAACACAAAACGATCATGGCCAGGTCCGTTGTTATAAAACTTGAGATCTATTTCCAAGCTCAAGTCTCGTTTTTGTTCTCAATATACAATTATTTATCATGTACGCAAGTTCATACGTTCAGCCTTGACTGTAACAATCATTTTGATAAATCTCTGTTCTATTCTGTTCTGTTTTGATAAATCTCAAAATGTAGCATGATTTTATACCACGTTATTTCATCGGTGACTATCAATTAAATTAAAGTACCGAAAGCACTTATAGAAACTGGACTTACTAAGACTTGCACTTCCACATGGTAACGGGAACTGGTTTAGTAATTGTTTGGCGGATCCGGATGTAGAAAAACAGTTAGTTCTGTGGTCCGCATAAAGATCAATGCTCGTCGAGCGAGTGACTGCTATGGAAAGCTGTATTATCGTTCATTTTCCAAAAACTGCATGGCCATGTTGAACAAATATCATTACATACTACATAGTGTGTGTTAATAAAGCTGTAGTTAATTGTTATCTAATAAGATTGTTGATGAAGGCATTCTCTTCTTTTTTTTCTCGACAAATGCGCACATCCCGTAAAACACAAATAGAAAGTTGTTTTGCTTAGTGTGAAATAAGAAGTTTAGAAATGTTGCCACGGAGTTCGGGTTGTTTTATCATTGCTCTGTTTTGTCCATCTACAAATGCAAACCAATGACATAAATTTGAAATTAATTACTGCTGTTTTGTTGTGTCCTTTTCGTTACTGTATATGTCGTCTTCAACAACGCTTAGAGTACAAAAACTTAAATCTAAATAAATTTGAAATTACAACAAGCTAAGAGTCAACATTTTGCATTTTCACATCATGAAGTGATTTAGAGCGCAAAACGCCATGGCATGTCAAAGCTATACATGGTGTTTTAGTTCAGAAATATAAAAGACGTTTTTATTAAATTATGAATAAAGATATAATTATGTCTGTGTTATTATGTCATTTTAGGAATGCATTTTATAAACTATAAAACTGAATTGTGAATTATCATGTTAATCGAGTACATTGTGTGAAAATTTGCATGATATCTATTTAGTATTTACACAATACGTTCGTATTCAACGTATTTCGTTTAAATCATTGTAGATATATAAGTACATGTTTTAAACATATTTTGACAGTTTATCGTCTTACACAAGTGCACAACCTGTCTCTTAATTCATGATGTTGATTTACCAAAATAATGTTTAATGCAGTTTTACTTAAAAAATGCCATTATATCTTTATCAGTCTTCTTGACGTTCATAAAGTGATCGTCTCACACGTCAGCTGCGAAACAGTTATTTTATGATACACAACAAAAAAGGTTGCGTATAATTATTTCGTTTAATCACATTTCATGTACAGTGTGAAAGTCAATGTAATTACTGACCAAACATAGGTTGAACAGAATGTAATATACAACTCCAATAAATATGTTTGCCCCTCCGGGTTTTCTGTGAATTATTTTGGCGCAATGCCTTTACATGAGTATATAAATCATATCTAAACAATATTTCATGTTTTTTATAAGTACGCTTGCTTAATGAAGATAAACTGTCAACAGCCTAGTGTGTGGACACTAAAACGTAGTATTTCAAGGCAATTTGAATAATTCTACAATCGAACACGTCAACATAGTTAAGAACTGCAAAATCTTATAATTATTACTTTAGAATGAGAACCTTGGTTTAAAAAACATGTATATAAAAGTTAAGCTGTCCATTACTCAGCATATTTATTTATGACATTATCTTAACGCTTGGTCATCCAACCACGCACCTGTGCATACGAATTAAAGTTGCACTCGAAATATGTCTAAAAGGTGTCATTTTCCGACGTTATTTATTTTTACCCATTGCAGAAGGCACTCACCTGATTTAATTAATTTAACTTCGGTTGTGACAATCGTTGAGAAACTATACTTAATTTATTCACTGGCAGAATTAAGCGAATAATTATGGTATCATATAATTTGCTGCCTTTGCTTAATTGATAGTTTGTTAAAATAAATGAATACCGAGCACGGTTGCAAGTCTTATAATTAAATTATTTATGGACAACCGGACACAATCATTGTAAGGCTACTAAATTGAACGAAATTTCAAACATTTACTCTTGATATACAAAATGTACATGTATGCATACTGCTTTTTTGTTATCGGTAAAATGCGAATGTCCCTGGTAGTATAACTAACGAGAGAGCTTTTATTTGCCCATATCGAAATTGACGGGAGAGCTTTTGTTCGGATACCAAACGAAACACAATGTGTAGATAATTTAATATTTTAAGTACACACTGTATGCCAGCATTACTTAACATAGTCTTGTATTCAATATACAATACCATATAATATTTGATGAATTAAACAAGTTACTTGTTTAGTAAGTCAACACAATGTCACTGTACATGTATCCTGCCTTGACTTCTATTCAACTTATGATGTAAATACTTCCCAATCTGAGATTTTTTATAGACTTTGAAAGGAAATCAACATTCCGTGGACAACTTTAAACTTTGGTTAGAATATTCTTACATTCTTTGTTTGAAAACTTTATACAGTATATTGTATTTGCAGAGAAGCAGCGTCTGTCCTTGTCCTGTTTTCTCTTGGTAACCTTCTACGTGCAGACAATACTTGGTGATTCCAGTGAGGTTAACACCTTCTACTATGATCCAGGTTTGTAGAATGACACTGGTTTTATCTAGTTTACTTATTAAGAGAATAGTGTACATATAACTATAATTATGAATGTATTACGATACCACATTTGTATATCATCATAAATATGCCCTGTTTAACTTCTAAAGAATTAATACAATTAATATAATTAAAGTAAATCATTCATTTTCATTATGTATGCCCGTCGAATAATGACATCTTTCCACATCAATGAAATGTGACATCAAATAGTTTCCATTTAGTTAAAGGGGCATGCCCTGGAACTGAAGCGTCTCGAATATAAATCAAATTGGTATCATTTGAATGCCTAAATCAATTAATGAAAGTCCTGTAAAATATTTACGAAATGTCACGCTATTTGACTCAAAATACACATTTCAAGATTTACCAAACCTGCCGATTACGCCTTAGAAAATATTCGTCATTTTCATAACTCGACCCTTTCGGGATCTGTCAAAAGCGGAAAAAAATGTCAACAAACTGTGAAATGGTAAGTATTGCTCATGTCATGTTCATTGTTTGCGACATAAAGCTTATCTATCGATCAATTATAGGTAAATATCATTGTTTTGCTGCTTGAAAGGCAGCGCGCACGCTAAGTTAAATTCTCAGACGAATCGGAAATATCGTTGTCGTCAATAAAAGGCTTGTAAGCCTTTTATTTAAACCGACATACAAATACCCACGTGTGCGTTATAGGGCCATTTTTGAAGGCACATTCTTCTTTGACTTTTCGGTAATAATTGTTTTTACAAGTGATAAACGCATTTTTGGTGTACGAAAAAAAAGACACAGCAGTTCCTGGGCATGCCCCTTTAATTAAATGTTTGGGCGTAGTTTGGTCATGTATAAATTTCTGCATGAGCCTGCAACAGTGTACAATTATCTTTTAATTACTGTTTATTACTTTTATATCTTACATCATTTCTACTGGAACAAATGATGAAGTAAAAAAATGAAGAAGTAATTCTTACCATGCTTACACAAAACCTGTACATTTTTTTAGTTATTAACTCGTCACGTGCTTATTATTACGTAACCAATTATAATATTGACAATGACAAGAAGTCTTGAACTATATTAGCATGTTCCAAGTACTTCCGGTTTTAGTTTTCCGAAATGAAGGGTTAAGTGCAAAAGGGCCTTGCTCCGTTTTGACAAAGGATTTTTTTAAAGAAACAGGCCCCTTCTTGCACTGATCCCTTCAACTGTAGCTGTTCATGAATGCATTTTTTTATGTTGCAAAAGTCTGCATTTTTATCCTTCAATTACAGAACCGATATGTGACCGACTTGATATCCCTGGTTACCCAAACTATTACATGGAAATGATAGATTTTCACTGGCAAACCTTAGCATGTCCGAATGGTGCTGTGTACGAATCGTTGTTATGTGGCTGTATTTATGTACAAACTGGTGAGTGACAAAATACTATCGGATGTCTTTTTTAAAGCATTCTTGTCGCAAAAACGAACGTATAAAATAAAAAAAATATTATATTGATAATAGTGTTTGTGAAACAGAACCTTTAACTGCTGTAGACTGACTTAACATTGATTACACAACGAATGTTTAGCATCAAAAGGTGCTCGATGTCATTTCTTAAATTTACGAGCATTAAGAAAAAATGCTTTTGAAATACTTTAAATTTAAGCGGTATGTTATCACGACTTGCCCGATTGCTTTTCCGAACAAGACAATCTTACTGATATGATTTATAAAAAATAATTGTTTTGCCAAAATCGAGTATTTATGATGTTTTCTATAATTTAGTACATTTGCCATTATTTTGTGTTAAGCTTCTTGTATGCATTTTCCAATAGCTTTCGTAAATTATCTTCATTTAATGCATTCACCATTCTCGTAATTTCATATAATTACGTAAAAGGGTGCATAAAGAACTTACATAAATATAAGTTCAAATGTATCGTTGGTTGCATTAATATAACACAACTTATATTAGCCTAGACACCACTAGCGCTAAAATCATGCCATTCTTTGTTTGTGCAGGTCTAATCACCAGTTATCTAAGATAACCAACTGACACACATATCCATCGTCGACATGACATTATAATTATTTTTAAGTTAAATAAGTATCGTCTTAATGAGCACATGTATGTATAACAGGCATGTAGGAAGCAATTTCAGATTTGGGGGCAAATCTTTAGGTTTGTAATCAGTTAAGCACTTTTTAATTACTATAAAGCCGAAATTCAAAATAATTTAAGGGAATAAGCCCCCATCCTATCCCCCTGGTACCTATGGCCATGTTTTACACAAACCTTGATTGATTGCTACAGGGAAGCAAAGGGTAACGTGATAACTCACCAGACATAAAATAGAGAAGAACTAACTTACCTTGTCACTGTAGACAGCGCATCGTTTCAGAGTTGTATTCGGACCGTTGGTTTTATCTTAACATATACCTAAAGGTTACTAAATTATTCGGTACCTCGTCTGTTACAGATATTCTTTGCCTAAATTTACTAGATCTCAACCGTGTTCCAGGACATATATAGTGATTATTTATTACCATAGTGTTAAGACACGGTATATTTGGTGTCGCTTGTATTAGACTAATCTTGTCATATCGCGGACAACTTCATGTCCTCGTGGAATTATTTAACATTAAATTGTTATATATTATATCCAAGCCTTTGTCAACATCGTTACATTAATTATAAATATACACTACATATAATTTGTTAGATTTTCAAATTATCATTAGATATACAGGACTCAACTCAATGTTTATCATTGTTGTAAAACTAGGATGGGCGGGCAACCGTAGGCCCGACTGCATTTGTTTGGTCTTGTCTGCAGTTTGGTATTTGTCAGTGTAGATTATTCCGGTACAATACGACTATTAGAATGTAATTGATTCTAAAATGAATAATAAAAGAGCTGAAAATCAATATCACTGCCAGTATCACTTAATCACTATTATACAAGTTACATTTTGTTTTGTACATAGTTCCCCCGCCGACAGTACTAACTAAGCCACCAACCACTACGACAGTTACGACGACGACAACAACTCCAGCGCCGACAACAACCAGAAAAAAGGTTGTTACCACCACACAAATTCCATGGAAACCACCTATTCGACGTCAGCATGCGGTATTATCACTAAAAGGCAAGTGTTGCTTTTTGTATACCTTCTGTCCGTTGTTATTAGCATTGTTTGTTATATACTGTGGACAGTTGACCTGACTTTTTATAATTGTTATACTTGTAATTGTGACAAATGGCGGCAAAAAGCATGCATTGCTTATACGCCTAATACATTGAATTGGCGCTAGAGATCCCCGTGGTTGAGTGCTTATTGTCTCTGGCTAGTAATTACTAATTCATGGTCACTGTGAATGCGAACCCGACCCGGAACCAAATTTCACAGGTGGAGAAGCAGTCCAATCAGCTTACGGAAGGTCGTCGTTTTTCAAGTGTCCTGTAGTCATCATCCATTGTTTAAAGCAGGAAAATTAGCCGAATGACCCAAGGTAGCGTTTGGTGCGACGTTACATTTGTAAACATCGCAGAAATAAGTAAGGCTATATGCCACGTAGTACACGTAGTCTCGCATGGATAAAATACACGTTGTCTCTGGATTATACAAGTGCTTATGCGTACAATGCATTTATAGATTGCACCAGCAAGGAAAATATTATCATATACAGTAAAATATCTAGAAGGATTGTATATTATTTTCCATTTTTATATGTTACATATTTATGCTAATTTTAAGGATTTTAATTTAGGGACTCATGTCACATTAGTGTCATGACACATGTAGAAGGCTAATATTTCATATGACTTACAATGACTGCTAACATGCTATTTAAAGTCACATGTCCGTCAACAGTGACTCTGACAAGGTACAAATGGGTGTTACAAAGTGGAATATACATTTGTACTTCACTTAGTGTACCTAGTGATAATTACTGTTTTATGCGGACATGATATCTTCGTACACCTGTATATAAGCTTAAATAATTGTTCCGGTTCTGAAAGAATATGTTTGCAAAAATATGGAAAATATATCCCTATAAATAAATAACGCCTTTGTACACAGAAAGCTCACACAATTCTCATTTATAATTTACCGGAAAGAATCACATTCTTATAGTCGATACTATTTTTATGTGCAAAATGTCAACTTTTTTACAAAGATAAGTTCTATAAAAAGTGCTATTTAGAGAATTGCGTAAATAAAACACATCGGATGTCAATTTAAGTGATGAATTGGGACCATAATAACGCTACTGGCGAAAAGTACGGAAGTTTTTTGAAAAACATTAAGCATTTATTTGCATGCATATGCTTGCACAACTTCGTGTCAACATTTTATCGTCTTTAGAAGCCTTCAAGATGGAACATATCGATTTAAACAACTGAATAACCTTATTTTATCATGTTATCTGAGAGTGTTGATACTCGCATTACATTGCACAAAGACCTCCGCTAAGTGTTTGATATAAGTTACGTACAATCATCGTGACATTTAAATGTTATTTTGACAACATTATTAGCTATTTACTACATATGTTGAAGTAATGTTTAAATATATGACAATTATGTAATATTTGTATGTAATTAGTTTTCTATGTCCCACGTCAATGTTACATGAATGTTGACGTTTTATAGCACGGAGGGCTATCAGTACATTTTGATATAATATTGTTTTTTTCACTTATGTCTGTCTTGTTTTCATTCCGTTTTCTGAATAATTTAGCATTTATGACTAAAATAAATATTATATTATTTAAAAAGAAAATTTGCATTGCTTATTTTCTACCTTTGAAAATATGAAGCAAATTACATGTATTTGATAAAAAGAAATATGTTTTTGTAAGATGAAACAGATTACCATTGTGTCATGTTCGGCTGTGATTGTCGTTGTGTGATTCACCGACGAACATATACCTACCCTGGGGTGCTAGTACGTTGCAACACAGACCAAAAACACGTATATCATATATATACATATATATATTTATGATAAACGTGTTTTTGGTCCTTGTTGCCATTTTTACACTATCATTGCAACGTACTAGCCCCCTATGATACCTACAAGGCGAGGAAATGAATAATACATTTAACTTTTATTATACAAAATAAAAGAAATAGACAACTGATGTATGCCTAATAATGATAATGTCATAATACTAACATATGAACAAATGTATCATACGATGAACAACAAAAATATTGATACTGTATATAGTGTGTACTAAAATACACCGAATACCTATATAATAATAATAATATCTTTATTTATAGAAGGTGTACACATTAAGTAAAATATACAAAACATTTGACTTATTTTCAATGCGGCCTTCTGGAAACAAGCAAAATAACATTTAACTAATACATATTAAAATGAATGAATGAGTAATTATAAAATACATAAATAAATGAATGGATATAAGTTAATGAAATTAACTGATGTGTGAATGAATGGCGGACGATCGAACGTGGCCGTGGCCGAGTGGTTATGGTGTCCGCCTTTGGAACGGGCGATCGAATGTTTGAATTCCAGTGTAGACTGGGTTAGAACTGATGCGGTCGGTTGGGGAGCAGCCAGCTAGTAATAATGGTAACTATAGGCCGATCTCAGCCAGGCACCCGACAAAAAGAGAGGTTCTGTTCCGCACAAAAGATAGGTGTCTCATAAGCCAACTTTGGCTGTCCTTTTCAATAGGAGAGACACTATAATATACAAAACCTTTACCTTTTTTACGCATATTTGTCATTTTAATGATGTATGTAAAATAATCATGATCGCTGTTATACTAACGTTATTTTTTCTTGTTTATTACAGCGGCAAAGAAACAATGTTCTGGCTGTAAGTTTGAAGGTGGGGTGGGGTATAAGACACATGATAAAGACTGTAACATGTATATTATGTGTTCACCCGGTGTTCAGCACGGTGACTTCAGGGCTGATGTTAGAAGTTGCGGTATTGGTGAATACTGGGATCAGGAATGGCTGACATGTAGATCGTCTAAAGATGTTATTTGTGAAACAGGTATGTATTTTTCTTTAACAAAGGTTTGTATAATGTATAATATAAATTATAAAGATGCGATTTTTGGAACTCCGAAACTGAAAAAAAACTTCGCAGTTTACCGTTTTTTATCTTATAGATTCCAAAATGAACTGAATGTGATTCATTTAGAACTTTTTTTCTCTACCATCAAATCAGCTGAAAATTGAAGGATTGTAACAATAATTATATAATTGCCCACTTTTTGTGAGGACCAGTATGTTGTTATTTTATGTTGGCTCAAATCTAATATGAAGGAAATGTAAACAAAGAAATTGCCCCTGTTCGCAGGAATTCTTCGTTTAGTATCCGACACTAATTGATATTTTATATGTAAACATCGCAACATTCAAATCAACAAAATGCTTGTAGATGTATGTAAAGGAAGGAGTAATTTACTAACGTACAGCCATACTGGGGACTGTAGAGCGTACTGGAAATGTGAGAACGGTGTTTCTGTCGGCCATTGTTGTCCTAAAGGTGAAGGTTATTCTGAAGGTGTTGGATGTGTTCGGTCATCATCGTGCAACAGTTTATGTGGAGAAGAATTTTCCACCGGGAGTAAAGGTAAGAAACTTGTTAAATTCATAGTATGCATAAATACTTTCATCGTGATGTTTTATCAACTTCTGATGAAGTGAAATTTAGGTCTTAATTATGTGTTTGCCTCCTTCGGGTACAAGCTGCTTGATACAGTGTATTGTAGAATTTATTTCCACATTTCCACATACTGGCAGTAGTAAATTAATAACCGACTTACGATGGTATAATTGTATCAAATTACAATTATAATATTTGTCAGTTGAACTGGGCTGAATTATGATACATTTTGTCCATTTAAGTTTATTTTAGGTAAAATTATTTCGTTTTGCATAAAATACAATTGTACCGTCACAAGTCCGTTGCTACAGTAACTGTCCGTGACATACACACAAAACGCACATCGTGTCATTTATTCGAGGATTTGCAGAAAATTCTAAATCTCTTTTTGCCGTTTTGTCATGTACTTTCTTTTAATCGATCACATTTAACGAAGTAGGTTTCGGGGTCATTGTCCCCTATAAACATGATACCAAATGTCAACAGACATGACACGGAACTAGTCTATCATCATTGACACAAACCTGTCATTAAATTCCACGTAATAAATTCATTATTAATTCATCATTTAATTGATGTCAAAAAACTCTCGAAATACCAAATTAAAACAGTGTAACATATTATATTTATGTAAAGTATCACAATATTTGTTAAATATAATTAAAATTTATAGCATACATAATATAGTATTAAAATGATATGTAAAACAATGTCATTATTATTGGCTCACTAAGCGTATCGTATCTTGTCATAAATTCTGTATAACAAAATAAACAAAACAATTACACTTTTATACTGCTTATTAAATAACTAATTGTTGGAAGGAAAATAATCATATTATGAAGTATATATGACGTATTTAAATGATTGAATATTTAATATATTGCTTGACTTGACTTAAGGAGGCATAATTGAGTTATTCGCCCAGGTAATTTCGAACAAACTGTACTTCATTTTCTGGTATACTGACCCTTTGTTTTAACAAATACTGTATAATTTGATCATATTTAGACAATTGATCTTAAGTAATACGTCACATTAATTATGATGTACTGACTGGTGTATTTGAAGTTCTATTATTTCATTATATATTGTTATAATAGACATTTAATTTAATACAAATTTACTATATAGTTTGGCCTTGATGTTTCTATTCCACACTATTTATATCATAGATCGTACTAACTGACTTAATTCTTTGAAATTTATATTTCCTAAGCAGGTTTGTATTAATAATATTCGGACATATGACGGACAGTTTAGTATAATATACAATATATATATATATATATATATTAATTCGTGAACATAATTAACACCTAACGTCTCTAGAAAATTTCCTCAGTATCAATTTATTAACAATGGTGATAAATAGGATTTTAAAATGATCTGTGATATCAACACACGGTATAAATCAACCACCCACACATATAATTTATTTAACAGACATGTACATATTAAATAGTAAGATTAATGATTGTATACAACATTGACATATGAATGATAAAAATGTCACCATTCTTTAGTGATCTAACATGAATTTTTTTTCACCTACGCTTGTGGTGTTGTCATTGCTATGTATTTACCTAATGATTTATCTGTCCGTCCGTTTACGCTTATCAAAAAGACAAACTTAGATTCAGCTGGCTACGATTGTATGATACGCAAAAAACATTTGAGTCAAACTTACGTCACCATCATCACACTCTGCCGTGGACGAATTATCATGGGGTTTTCTAGTTTGTTTACCTTCACCTATATGAGCGAGCATAATGATGCTTGAAATGAAACACATACATTTCATACATGTACATATGTATGTTTTATTCGGCACATTCATCATTCGACACATCTCGTCTAATTCAACAGAATCAGCCTAGGTGTGTCAAATAGTCAATGTTTATGCAAGTATTGTACCGATGTATAAGTCGATTAATGCCATCACATAATCCAAAGTTATTTTTACCTGTCTTCTGAAAATTTCATTGTTACTACATTAACATTGTACTAGCATGAACTCGGACACTTCTGATCCTTTTATTTAAGATTGTGATAAAACCCCTTTTCCTGGAAATCCAAAGAAGTTCCGACAGACGGTTCCAGGACATGGTAAGGTAGAGATGAACTGTGCTGCTGGTACAATATTTGAACAATCCTCTTGTAGTTGTCAAACAGATGCGTCTAGAAAACCAAGAAGGAAAGGTAATTATTACAGCTAATTTTATTTACTTAGCTATGAAAATCTGTCTTGATTGATGCTTCGTATAACTGTTCTTTATGCAACATTTTTGTCAATTCAAAGTGTATTGGTCATGTTTACATTGACACATGCTCTGCAAATGGCCAAAGGTATAACATATATGCCGGTTAGCTTTGAATAAATGATAAATGGCAATATCGACACACTTCTAGCTTTCTTATTCATTTAAATTTAAAGTTTAATTCCTGTTTTCTAAATCTTAGATGTTTATATGTCGTTTATTTCTTATGTTTTAGCCATGTTTGGACAAACGTAATGACTAAATGATTAAAACGTATTTCTTATGGAAGGTTTCCAAAACATGAAATCCACATTTTCAATATTTTAGAATGCCAGAGAGACCTTGACCTTTCTTTTACAAACCGAGTAGTGGACACTTCAAGCAAGCACGTACATATAAGGGAGGTTAATTTGACCTTTATGGACAGGGCAGCGTGTTTCAATGGGTCGAGCGCCATTGTTGTTCCTCGTTTCGCAAATTCTGAAATTGGACAGACTATTGAAATCAGACTTAGATTTAAATTTGTCAGATCTGTTGGTAGTTCGTTACAAGCAGTTTTGTTTAATGGTGACTGTGGTATGAAATCTTCTATTGTGATTGCTGCGAGCAGACACAAGGTTGAGTTTAAACTTACGAATAAGAACAACATAACGAAAACTGTAGACGTGCATATTCCGATCAAGGTAAGCGTTACCCGTTGATCCATTGTTCAATAAATCAACATTATATCAAAATAAAGACTCTTTGAAACAAGTTAGGAAAGGCTTATAAGTTTTTGTTTATTTCTGCCAAGTTCCCTACCCCCCGCGACTCAACACATTCTATTAAGCCCGAGGAACAGTACACCCGCCTTTTCACGTTATTTACTTTTCCACATGGTTTCAAGAGCCAAAAAAGCCCCGACTTTCAAATCCTATTTTTAATGAGCTTGTTACTATAGAAACAAACATTCTCTTTACGCCTGGGCTAAAATGTAGTGTTTTATTGTATCACAGTGACAGCATATACCTTTTAGGAAAACTTTATGATCATGATTCGGACCATGGAACTGTCTCTTTATTGATATGAACTCATTATCAAGTTTAAATGAAAATTGGAATATTGAAAATCGGTCTTAATTAAGTGGTAATTGAAAGAATAGAATGCTGTCTGTCCGCTATATAACTGTTTGTTAGTGAAAGTTTGTCTTGGAAGTAGACTGGAATACGATTCAAATCAGTGATGATTTGATTGTACATTTGAGCAGTATCAATAATTTATTTCTTTGATTTTATTACTATTTATATTTAGTTATTTACTATATAATTATGTAGTTTTATAATAATGATAATGGTGTTGGCATGATATAACCTTTTGTTAATTGCAGACAAACCAATGGATAAGTGGAAAATATACTTTGCATAAAAACAAAATGACAATGATGGTGGAGGGAAGAACGGAGTCCACAATGTTTTTTGGTAAGAAATTTAGTCAGGAATTTATATTCTTAATCGAATTTTCACTCGAGATACATCTTTGTCATAGTATATATATGTATGTGTGCTTAGCAAAGTATGTTTAATGTTTAATAATTGTGGGCAGTCTAAATATTTTCAATTTGTAGTCTTGTAGTGTAATAATTGTAAACGTTGCAAATACAATTATATTTTGTCCCTTAGCAACTGTTGGTTCCCGACCGTCCTAACCTTTGGTAGATATTATGGTTTGTACTGAAAACGAAAAAACTCGAAAAAAAGAAGGAAAATTGTGACAAGGTCACTGAAACTGTTTAAATGAGTCGGTCGGGCCAATTCAAACCAGCAATGTTTTGAAGATTGCCTTAATGTTTATAACAACGATATAAACATTTCAGGAAGCGTTGCTCGCAGCCGTTGTGGTTTGAAGTTAGGATGGGGGAAAGACTATGAGAGTTTTGTTGGATGTATTAATCAAGTAAGAACTATTTTAGACATAATACGATCCCACGACAAGTTCTAAGCTGACATTAAAAGCCACAGACCTTAAATTCTTTAATATTTCATGACATAAAAGCATAGTTTTGATTTCGGCAACCCATCAGTATACAGATAGAACTATGTACATGTAACTATTGTTTTGTTGTCTCCTATGATAAGATTTGTTAATTATAAGTTCAATTCATGTTACCACAATGGAGCAATAGCATTCAGTACCACTTGCTCGACCACGTACAAGTTCGTTAGCCTCATATGTACATTTTTTCTCTTATCTATGTACTGAGTCTTTAACAATCTAGCCACTGTATTCAATATAATAGACTATTTATAATAGAATGACTTAAATGTGGAAGTAGACAGTCTTGTTGTATTTTGATAAACGAACACACATTTTGTATCTTCATCTTATAGATTAACCACGTGACTTTTATTTTTCAGATGACACTCTCATTTTGTCCGGAGAACAAAACATGAACATGAGATATTACAGACTGGTTCACGGCTTCTAATTATTTATCTAATTATAAATCTTGTGAAATCCACATACTGCGAAGAGCGATTAATATGAATTACAAACCACCTCATGATACAAACACATATTAAAAGTAAAATGTGTATAAAGGCCATTCCTACCTAGTGAATAGTACGATTATATCAACTCAACTGAAATGTTCATCACTGTGACGGAAGATACAACAATTTTGAAAGAAAATAATATTACAAATTAAAGACATCACCATAAAACAATTATTTAAATTTTTGAATTCGTGTCATAACGAATTTTTTGAATGTTTGGAAAAAATCAACACATGTCATATATTCTAGTGAACGCTTACTGTAGTTAGACTTGTTTCCACTGGAAGTCTTCGTATGCCGTTGCCAATTGAGTTCTGGGATTTGACGACCCATGTGTGAGGCGATAAGATACTTCTTTGTTTAATACTGGAATAAAACTGTTACCTGCATTACATCAGCATTAATGTCACAACTTGAGCGACGCATATCCTTATACATATAGGTCTTTGTTCATGTACATTCACGTATTAAGGAGGAAAATACATGTACCATATTTGACCATGGTCTTCCCAGAGATGCGTACTGTTGTTTTAAGTGTTTTACGCCCAGATTTGCATGAGGCTTTTTGAAAATATTCGTAACAAATCTGTCAGTCATATTGTTTTTGATATTTTGATACTTCGTACAAAAATCCATGCATATTCCCCATAAACATAAAAAGGCTTGATAACAGACTGAAACACGTGAGATAATGACTGTATGATCTTTGTTACTATAGATACCCGATGTCATGTATACCTATTATTGAATTTTCTGTACCATCTGTACGTCGTGTATGATGTTCGTTATTTGCATGGTGTTCAACTTCTAGTCTATGTTGACAATAAAACTTGAATGGTTATTTCTGAAAATGTTGATGCTGTAGAAGCGATCGCAATGTGTACTAAGTAACACGTTAAAATATATACTTTTCATCACACATCATTTGTACCAAATTAACAGCAAATAATGTTGAAGCATATGCCATCATTTATTAGTAGCTTGCACCGTACGACATTTTGTTTTAATCACTGATTTATACTTCACTCGCTGTGTGCGGAGGAATGGGTCAGTATTTATTGGTACAGGTTGAGAACTAATAATGGTATGATCGACGTGCGTGAAATGCTGATCAGCTGCTTCCGGTAGGGTTTGGATATGTTCTGTTATTATTGAAAACGAAAAATGGATACAACAAAGAACATATCAAGTATACTGTCTGTATTGCCCAAGTTATCGGTCCTTAATAATTTTCGAAAAGTAGTTTTTCGAAAAGATATGAAATAATCATACATGAAACCGTCCTGAGTGAATCTCTCCGACAAATTAGATTGGACTACCGTTGCTCAAATTTTAAATGTTTGTGTACACCTGGGCAGACCCAGCGACTTCAGTAAACTAGATGGACAGATTCCCCACAGGTGACTTATGTCTGGTCCCGACTGGGCCTAAAGATGTCTAGTCTGAAACCATAAACACCTCTGACACGGACGTTCATAATGATATCCTGAGACATAAGTCCTATGTGAATAATCTGAGGATAAACTGCCGCGTAACTAATTTTATTCAACCCAGGCTAATAACAAAGCAAATTGTCCGTTGAGGATAAAATGGCCGTTGTTAGCGAGCATACATGTAATAATGATGGTTTTTCGAGAGATAAACAGAAGATGGTCGTTAAAAAACAATAACATGTAATATGATCCGAATTAACTTTATTGTTCGTTATAAGAAGAATATTTGTAATGTCACAAAGTAAAACACTGACATTGAATAAAAGCAGTATCAAAACATTGCATCGACTGACATCAAAATCTTTATTAAACAGTGCATGTACTGGATAGCGAGATTGTGTCCAATATTCGTGAAACGTCTACACTGCGAATAATCGCAAACTGGATTTGTCAATTCCATAGTGTGAGAATAAATTTTCTTAGTTCATCTTATGGAAAAAATATCACCAAACTATTTTTCGAGACAGCAAGAATAAATGAATTATACAGCATATGATTAAGCCTATTAGTTTTAGTGGTAGATATTTGCACGGATACATATGATTATTTTTACCGTTACCATAGAAAGTATGCAGAAATAGACATAAGTCATTGACAATTTAGCTGTGTATAAAATATATGTGTTGCGCCATCACAGTATACGGAAACCGTTCCTTTTCGTAAGTATGCAATACTGCATAGCACGATTTTCTTTTTTGTCCACTCTTAAGTCACATATTTATCACTGTCATTTTTACAGCCATTTATGGTCCATGCGGGTTGTAGCCGATCGAATTTTTATTGTAAGTAGGCTTTACACAATGGTCTTTTGTATCAAACGTCAGTTTATACATCTCTCCGACAATATCCAAACATTTTTCCAACAATTTCTTATCTGCAAGAAAAAATGAGACAATGATATCAAAACTTTGGTGTTTACAATGAATCATTTCCGATAAACATTAATTCACGATAATTTGTTTGTTAATGAAAGCGTTTAACGGTCATTGACAGTAATTGACAGCCTTATTCTCAAATAAACTTCCTTTTACTTTGTTGTGTTAGACTGAATTTGATACGGTCATAATTATTCCTCTCAGTTTACACAGAAAAGTCATTTATATTTAATGAGGCAAATGTTGTAAAAATATTCTACACAAACTCGTACATTGAAAAATGAGGTAAATACATTATTCAATAAAGATGCATGCATGTACTACTATGCGATACAATGTGTTATACAATGCCTACTTATATCTCGTACAAACATAGAATGTTTAATACAGATGCGAAATTTATCTAATAGACAAACACTATCACCAAGTCAGAACACAATTCAAACAATACATAAATAGCTGTAAGCCGTGCAAGCATCAAGTGACTACGACTCACATTATTATGGTTTACATAAACATATTATACATCTACGTTAAACGAGCGATATCTTTATTGTACAAGTATAGAAACAGTAACAGTATACAGTATATTCTTTTCATAGAATTATCCCTGAAAATCAAGAACAATAAGCTGAAAAAAGAATAGGCTTATTCAGTATCATTATATTATGCTTATTAATGCATGACATTAATTAAGTAGAATATACAAATCTTTGCTGTAAAAGGTTGAGCCACCTTGATTTAATCTTATATTTTGGTGTTTGCTGATGTATAAAGTGCTCAAGCTTTTACAGCTCAAGATATATACAGTACAACCTCTGCAAAAGCGGCCCTCTGTAGAGCAACAACCTCTCTGTAACAACACCTTAAATATTTCCCTAAGCTAATATTTATTATCAATTTAACCTCTGTAGTGCAACATCCTCTAAACAACGGCCAATATTTGCAGCTACAACAGGGTGTTGCTCTACAGAGGTTGTACTGTATAATAACAACAACAACAGCAACACAAAAAACCAACAATAAAAATAACACTCCAAGGGAGGTAACTTTGAGGAATTAATAATTGATATGAAAACAAATAAATCCCACAAAAGCAGAAATGTAAAAGCACTACACTACTTATAATAATCTAACATGGCAAGACATTTTTATCATACCATTGTGTCTGAAATAGTAAACATAAGATTTAATTCTTACAAGAAAAATGCAGAAATTAAATTTAGACAATTATTATGACACAAACCTCGCGGAAATGAGTGGTTATAAATAAATACTAATCTCGTCGTGTAGTTAACTAGACTGATACGTTGTTCTGGATTAAATATGTTGTTTTATTTCACAATGTTCTTTATTTCAAATAAAATAATCAACTAAGAGCTTTTCCTTTATCTTACCAATTTGTCTCCAGAAGAGCCAGGGTTTAGATATTTTCCTTTCCCTAAACTTGGTCGGAAGACGTTGTTATGAAACATAGCCGGTCTACCTCTAAGCTGGTTCAACGTATTAAATTGTCGATTATTGCCCATAGGCTGTGCGAACTTATGGTTCTTGCCAAGTACAACGAGATTGTCGTCATTTATGGATAGATTGATATGTGGTCTCCTAGCAAACATCATCGGGTCCCGCCGTGGATGATATTTGTAATTTCTGTAATATCTATTTGGCTTAAACCTGGGTATCTTAGTAAATTTCGGCTTCATGAATTTGGGCGGTGAAAAAAAATTAGGTTTCATAAAAGGGGACACCATCATTTTTTTGTTTGGGAACTTCTTATTCTTGTACGTTTTTTTCGGAATATAAACTGGTACGGGAACAGGTACTTTAATATATACTATCTCTCTCTCTGGCTTTCTTGGAACTGCAAAATACAAAAAAAAAATATGTAAACAAATAAGTAAACAAAAAATAATTGATAGAAAACAATGGACACAGTTATATTCAAACAAAATGGAAGAATACTGCTGAAAAGCTCAAATATCAATTGTTTTGAGATCTATTTATGACATAACACAACACTTTGAGAATTATGCCACTGTGATAGTCTCTCGCACTTTATTATGTTAGCAGTACAAAAATCGTTCGATTTCTATTGTCTGAATACAGTTAGTCAAGCTAATATGCGTCACATCATGTTTTGTAGAGAATCGAATTTAAGCGTGTTAATTAATATGTGCGTGCATTTTGAATTACCTAAGAAATACATGAATTTGTTTTACTCATTTTTAGAAAGTACAAAATGCCATGTACGCTTATATTATAGACAAATACATTGTGAAATGATTTATGGGTCATACAAACAAGTAAGACAGACTTTAACCGTTAAATAAGGAAACCAATATTGAAAAAATAAATGATAGCCATTTAATATTAATTTAAAACTTTTAACAGGGTACAGGTTGAATGTAAAATTAAGACTTGTTTTGCACTACGTCGAAAGGGTTTTGTTATTTTTTTCTAATCCATGCACCGACAAACGTCTAGAGTTTGACTAGGGACAGTCATAAAGCTGTTAGTAAAAATAAACAACTTTGGTCAACCATTTTAGTAAACGCGCAGTTTTATGAATTAATGTGTTAATTACGACTACATTCTAAAGCATGCAGTTATAATATCTTACAAGAGGATTTCACAAAAGCTGTTACATGTATTCCATTTTATTAACACTGAAATAGTTAGTGACAATGTCGATTGAGCAATTATACAGGACAGAAGTACTGGCATCAGGAGCGTAGCTTGGTTGAATTTAATGGGCAAACATAATTCTAAGGTGGTATGGGGGCATGTCCCCCCGAAATAGTTCTTGCTCTACAGGTTTTCACGTTCCAAAAAGTGTTGACAGCGCGGCATACACGGCCTGTAATAAGCTACCCCGTGGACGTCAGGACAAAGTACTCACCGATTTTGAAACAACTCTCGCGTCATAGTATTTTTTAGCACTGACAAAATCATACAGCGAAACCATTATTTTCTATTTTTCTTCCCTGGTTGCAAATTTGTTTTAATGCAGTCATAACACGTGTATCAAGGCAATAGAAAACTTACTAAAAAATACCTATTTGTAGAACAAATATTTTTACAATGATGATATCAAGCTCAAAGTGACAGCAAAATGTATCTATGAAACAAACTAATCTCTTGCAACACCAACTAGCCAGGGAGACAGCAGATATCAGTGGCATGATAATAAATGAAAAAATGGCCACTCACTTATGGTTGCGTATACAAGGACAAAGCAAATGCTGTAACTTTGCGTAATTATTAAGAAATTCCAGCCAGTTTAGTTAATAAAATAAGAGGTTATACAGCGAAGGGTATACAACTTTCGTACAGAAGTGGAATATGATTACATGTATCCCTACTGGTCTTAAGTCATTATTTTTGTATTATATAACATAAATTAGTTATGCATTTTCTGGTGGTGGTGTTGTCTCTTTGAAATCTCGTCCTCGATACAAACCCAATATATCATCTAGTAATAAACATTGGAATAACTTATCCTGAAAATACAAATGTCTTCGTATGTATTCTACACTTTATATACTAGTGGTGCTTTTTGTCATTAGGGGGAGGGGTATCGGTGGTACAGAATTTTTAGCATACAATACAATTACAATAGAGCAATGACCTACAAAGATAAAATATGCTGTCAATTATCGAAGCAATATTCAGGGAAAATCGAATACCTAATTAGAGTAATGATATCTTTATCTTTATCACAAACAGTGAGAATATGAATAATCTGCCCCTATTGTTTTGAATTGAAATCTGAAACATCTTTATCACAGATTTTGAAAATAGTACTTACGGTCGTCCAATTGTCCATTGACATTAGGCCTGAACCCTGTCCAGTTTATATTGCACATAGTGTATAACTTATAGGCCCTGGAAATCCAGAAGAGGATATTATTGATGATGTAATTAATTAATCTTATAATGCGTATCAGTATCAAATCAATTAAATGGTCTTGAAATATAATAATGTTTATAAAGAAAGTGAAATGAGAATGAAATGATGAACTAATTGGAGAGGAATTTAAAGCAATGGAAAACTATTTCCATTCTTTCTTCATTGAAAGCAAATTTGCTTATTAAAAAATAGTAAACACAGACTCTATGAAACTATCACACTCAGGATATCCATTGTACTTCATAACCTCTTCATAGTTATAACTCAACTATAATGGCACTCCCAGGCGCTCACTGTCCACACAAATACTAAATTATACAAAATATTACGAAAACAACAAAAACACAAACTGTTAAAAACTTCTCTTGTCTATTTCCAAAACAACTCAGTATATGAAACAGACAACAAGGGTAACGCGTATAACCCAACAACGACAAAGAGACAATATCACAAGAAAACTAAACTAAGACCCCCCAAAAAAGGTTTGGCCCCTTGTTGGCCCATGGTATATGAAAGGCAGATGAACAAATGGATTCCTTTGGTTGTTCATGGTATCGATGTCTTTACATATGGTAAGGTAATTTAGGTCTTGAATGCGTTTATTAAAGTCTTCGACTTAATGACATACTTTTGCAAATCTTAAATAATGCATATTCCGTAAGGCAATGAGCAGAGAAAAAACACAGGCCCGCTACCGCGGATCAAGCAATCATACCTTGCTTAAAATTGTCAAACACTTTAGGAAATTTAGGAAACAGAAAAGCACACACAGGCAACACAACACAACTGGTAAGAATGGACGAATGGACGGACAAATTATATGGTGTAATATTCACTTATATTATTGGCAACTGGTGTGGATGAGGTCGTTGTAGTTTTTATTTGAACTACAATTAAATGATGAATGTAAGAGAGTTGTGTACTGTAAAAATGACCCTTGGTACAATCATATAGTTATGATATGAAGTCTGCAAATTTAGCAGAAGAAACAGATATAATTAGATCTATGAACAATAAATTTAGGTACGGTTCATAGTTGTTTCATTTTAGATGAAATTTTACGAAGTTTCCTTACATCGTCAAAAAATATTTTAGTACAAGAAGCAATAGAAAAACTTACCACCGCAGACGAAATAAGCACAATACCATTCTCCAGAATAAATTCCACGGAATCGGTTCGGAAATCCTGAGCACATCTTATTTAATATCTGGTGTTTAGGCTAAAATAAGCATTAATCTTTTCTGTATTGAAGCAGATTAGTTCACAATAGTGGTTCATTTAGTCTAATTACCATGTTGATAACATTCATGAACTATCACAGGCATGTTTTTGTGAGTTATTGTATCCTTTAGGCACGAACACAATGCACAAATGCAATGGTTCTTCAAATGAAAAAATGATGTCCATTTATTAAGTTTTTTGTTTGTTTTATACATGTACATTCAGATACATATGAGTTCCTTAATTAATTAGGCATATTGCAATCAAGTATGAATTTGCATATACATTTGTAAACAGAATATTCAATTACCTTAGCAATTGTTCTCATCCAATGAATGACTTTATGTAATTGTGACTATATCAGTGACGTCAGCAACACATAGTATCTCGATAGGTCCAGTTGCAACCAACCCCTTCTTGCACGAGTAAACTCTCATATAATCCTCATGGTTAAATCCAGTAGTATCTAAGATCGCCTGGTCCTTGATTGGAGGGGCTTCACATTATTGTATAATGAAAGCGTAGTTTGAATCGCATGCACTTGTGTTATCTAATCTACTAAACACGTTCGCTTGGTCGCTTGCCTTGCCTGGATGCGGAAGTATATACTGACATGACGAATTAGCCGGTGAGCAAAGCATATGAATGGTGCATCTAATATACAATACCTCATGACCTTGACAAAAAGGTTGAAGGTCCACGTGTATCAATTGGTAAAGTTGTTGATAATGATGTATTGTTTTTCATTATGATTTTCCTAGCCCGGTCTACCCGATAGACTCTAATCAATTTCTATCAAAAATTCAGTGTCAAATATGGATTTGTCTATTAATTGAATATGGACTGGTTCAATAAAGAAAAAATAAAATAGCACGAGACATCTATTGGTGTCAGTGAAACATAATTATTGTTATTCTAACTAAGCAAATGTTTCTCTCTTAATTAATTATTTATTTCTTGGGATTTAACGCCATTTTCAGCATTATTTCAGTCATATCGTGGCGGATAGTTATCTTAATCAGCTTTCCTGGATTTTATTTAGGTTTTAACTAGTACTAACTACATTCTATCCGCAAGCTGATACCAAGCTACCCTACAAAATTTAGCGGTTAAGGACAATTTAACATAGGATATAATATCTTCAGTCGAATTTGTCACGGACAGCGAGTCTTGCCCTGAGTTCGAACTCACAACCTCTTGATCAGTAGACCGTCACTCTAACCAGTGAGCTAACTAGGCGGGCTTCTCTCTTGCATGTGCGCATTATCTTCATTACTTTAGGGGAGTATAACTGAATTGCCGAAATACTAATTACATATTAATAATCGAATAATCAGATATAGATTGTTTCCTTTGATGGTATAAAAGAAATATTGCCGGTATGTTTAGAATATTCTATTAATAAATGATTATTTAGTGTAATATTTGATTTTTGTTTTTAGTTGTGTATTTACAATATGTGCATTGTTAGAACGCTTGAAATGTGTGTGATAGTTCCATCCCAAGTGCAAGATGTCATGTTAACTTATCATGTTAACGCCATAAGCTGTAAGTGTATAACAAGAACACACTGAATGCTGCATTTGTAACACGCATGCGCAAGAAAATCAAATTAAGTGATATGTGACCAGACCAATTTCAGTCCACGACTTTCCCAAAAGTCAGTAATCATGTACTTACCGACGCATTTAAATCTTGGGGGCGACCATTCCGCATTTGACATACAAAATGAGTACGGGGAACCAGACGCTGCAAATCCTTGAAATTAGAAATTTAGTTTTGAAATAAAACTAATAAGACAGAGTGTACAACAAACTTGATACCTTTACATAATGTTGAAAACGTAGTATAGAAACGATTCTAGAGTTGGGGATGTGGTGGAACTTTATTTACCAAAACCCCGTAAGGGACACGGGCAACTGTTCTAGATAATAAATGCATGGATACCAAGGAAGTTTACACAAACTCTGGTGTTATATTTTATCTTATACATGTATCGTTTTGACATATACAGTACATATACATGCATGTAAATATCAAGAATGCGATTGAGTTTATTTTATTCACATTTATGTGATTTTTGCACTTAAAATGGGAGCTGTTGCCGTAAAGTTTACTTCATCGAATTTTTGGAAGGTGATTTTATGGCTTCATGTGCTTCAGCGTAGTTTCTATATTAAAAGTTTGTCATTTTCCATATTATCAACACCAGAAATGATGTACATTCAATGTCGTGTATTTGACCTACACTATTAGTACATTAAAAACAATTATATCAGAATAACATACACTTGACCTACCTTTGCGACAGACGTACTTCTGTGTTGAACCCAATGTTCGAGGACCGCCGACAAAATCTGCATTCTCTACAGGATGAGGATTTCCGCAGTCTGTAAATAACGAAAACAGTTATACCACTGTATATCTTATTATTTATATTTGCTATGTGACTTTTATATTGTATATGAAACAACACAAAGCGATTTTCATTCCTAAACCAGATGAGCACCACACTATATATTTTTAGATATTACAAGTTTAGACGTTTATTGGTTTTATCTGCATATAATGCCTTTGAGCAACATTTTTTAGACATTGAACATAAAGCTAAGGATTTGCACGAGGAACTGTTCAACAAATACTGAATTTCTTTCTAATTCAATGAATTTTGCACTCAAAAGTGGAAATATTGTATGCCATAAAATATTTGTGTGATTATATTGTAAGTTTTGTTCATTACTTCCGGTCTAAATGTTCGTACATGTGATTACTTCACTACATCTAGTCGAAATATTACCACTGAATTTAAATATAGATAAGAAAAGCTAGAAAAAATTGCAATTGATACTACTTTTCTCAAACCCACCAAATCCCATCCAATATGCACGGACATGGGAAAACACAGTCTCTCTTAGGATTTCGCTCTGCACGTTCAATGTCACAGAGGTTAAAACTAACTTTGTGGGTCCACCGTCACATTTACACCCGAAGAAACAAATCAAACTAACAACAGCAAAACAGCAACAACTGTTCAATAATAGGTAAATGGTAGTAAATGGTAGTCGTATTTCTGTTCTGTTCTTATATTAAACTGTACATTAATTGGAGTATAGATGCAAGTATGTAGCAAACAACAATGCTGATTACTAGTACAAGTGTTAATCAAGTTTCACCCACCTTTACAATAATGGACTGGTCTAGACCAACCTGGAACATTAGCTTGTTCAGGTACAGCGCAGGTTGTTCTTATTGGACCAGTCTGCATATATCCAGGCTTACATATGTACAGTCGTACAGCGCCAACCACTTGCTTGCCTGGCTCCAACTCAGCGAAATCCATTTTCGGTGGCCTTTTACAGCCTGCATTATAAATTAGAATAGAGCTAGATAAGTATTGATTGTTTGTTTGTACAAAAGGACGACATATAGACATAGCGGTCACAGTATCAGAGATTTCAAAATTGTTCTGTTCGATATAAATCTTGGAGAATAAAATGACTTTAAACCACCGCTATATATATATATATATATATATATATATATATAGGGATAATTAGCCAATTGTCACTGACATCTTAAAAGTGTCATATCAAAAAATAAGAAAATCGAATTGCAAGATCTACAGAGTATATCTAATAGCAAAATATAATTTAAAAAACATGGCCATGTTCGCCCAATCAGCTATTTATCAAATGAGAACTTTCATAACGCAAAAAAGTTATGCCCTCGGACAATTACATGAAAACAAACTCACGTAACTGGATTAAATACTAGTGAAGAGTTAAATAATTATTGATTAATGATCGATAAATAAGTATAATTGTAGATGAGCCAAATTAATAACAAGAAAAAAGGACGTACCAACACACTTAAATAAGACAGAACTCCATTTTGCATCGGGTAAACACTCAATGACTGGTTTTCCATTATGAATTAACCCTCCAAGACACCTGTACCTTCGTACGGCTCCAATTCTTATATCTCCAGGTAAAACCTCGGCATTGTTAACATCAGGCGGATATGCACAAGCTGTAAACGAAATAACTAGTAGTTCAGAAGTAACAAAATAACAAATTTGGAGCAGTTCATAAAAACTACTAACTTAACCTTGGGAAGTAATACAAAAATGGACGATGGGGAAATTTGGTATCAATATTTTGGACATCATAACCGAGGGCAACTCTCGAAATATTAAAGGTTGTACTGTACATGAAATTAGGCATCTATTAATATCAAATATCGTCACATCAGAATGAAAGGGGCCTATCTGCATTTACACTTGTCAGATAGGCCCTTTTATCCTTACGTGACGATAATATCAGAGCTTATAAATACATTGCAAATAATGTCTTTATTTTTTTTTCTAAATTTTATTAGAGATGGTGTTCCAGCTACCTGGTACATACCGAATCTATAGAAGATTTTGCTGCTTACAGAATCATTAACAATCTTAACCTCGTAAACCTTTAATATGTTACTAGTCCTGAGATTGACCTTCCTTAAGTTGCCTCAATGGTTTTCATTTGCAATTTATGTTTAAAGTCCCATTAGCTTTTTGCTATAGAAAAAATATGCAAAAACACTCAATTCCTGACATTATCCCAAGATAATTTTTACCGACGAAACAAGCCCCTTTTCTTCTAAAAACACTCATTTCACTGTGATTTTTGCTTTTGTAAACTTGAAATATGTAGAGCGCGTGACGTCACTTTACGACGTTAGCATAACTTGACTGCGGGAAAACACAGCTGTTCTATAAACAGTATTTATTTCAATGATATTGAAAAAATATGATATTGGTTTTGGAAACATTTTTTCTTGCTATAAGGTATGCCCAGGAGGAAAAAACACAGGATTCCTCTGTTATAGAACAAACAGAATATATTACGACTAATAGATTTATATGCTTATGGGACTTTAAATGTTTACTTAGAACAAAACTGATTTAATGATAAGACCCATACTGCACCATGGACTCATTTTTCACATTTGATTACCACCAATGTATTGAAAATAGTTTGATTGTCAAACTACGAATTAAACAAGTTGGAATGGAAATACAATTTGATGAGTTTGTCTTATCTATTTGTTTATCTATTTTGGGTTTAGCAAGTGTTCCTGGGTTGTATTCTACCAGTACTACATTGCCCTTCCATAATTAAGGAACTGACAACTTCTCCATATATTTGGAGGAATCTATTTGGGTCAAATTTTCGTAGAAGGATATTGGGCCGCAATCTGGACTCAAATTCAGATCGCGCACTAAACATTTGATAAATACGAATCTAAGGTTATTATGTACTCCTTTAATTATGACACTGTGTGAGAAGACATTGAGGCTTAATACTATTGATAAAATCAATCTCGTTTAGCGACCCTATGAATAAAGACCATAGATTTTGTTGACACTGTAGCACAAACTTACACAAGTTATCAATAACCTCTTTATAATAGACTATTGCGGACGATGGTCACATCTCCGAGTAGTAACCACTGTTTTCATGTTTAGTTTTATTAGCATACTAACAATAGCATACCTCTTCTTCGTAATCAATTCACTCACCGGCACATGTTTCCTTTGGCTTCAACCACTCAGCATTGTCCTGGCATATGGCGACCATTGGTCCAGTTTCATGAAAGTCGCCAGTACATTTATATAGTCTTTTAGAGCCAACAGTGTTTTTACCGGGTAATACTTCAGCGTGATCTAGATGTGGAGGTTCGCCACATCCTGTCAATATAAGACGTTATAGTCATTATAAAACAGAATGTACGATGATATACCCTTCCAGCTTATATACAAACATAGAAATACAGTCAAATTTTGTAAGAGATCATCTCCGAATAAAGGTCACCCTGTGAATAAATGTCATTCTTTTAAAAACCGTCATTTAACTTTTTTCGAACAAAATGACCTCAGAATAAAGGCCACGTGTCGATAAAGATCACACTTTGTCTATCACTAAAGTGGCTTTTGTTCACAGGGTTGAACACTTCTCAAATCCTTACATCACATTAAAACCCGACATAACAAAAACCCTTATATATGATTATGCTAACTTATACATGTACATTGCTACTTTGAGAAATCAATCTTGTTCATTGGAGGAAGGATGAAGTAGAGTTCATTAACATGGATATATTGATTGATTGTGTAGCAAGATTTTAACCTCTATGTCTTGTACCATTTCCATATACATGTACATGTTCGTTCGTATTTGATAAGAACACAATAGTGATATAAGACGGAAATAAACAGTTAAATATAAGGTAATTACAAATATACCGGGAAGCCTTTAAATCTCACTGAATTGATAACTATCACAGATTGTTTTTATCACATGTATAAGTATTACATACTGTGCACATAGTCGAGGAATATCTCCTAGAATCCTACTTGAATGTATTAACAAATCTTATTAATATAATAAACAGTCAAACCTGTGAACAAAGTACACCTTAATAATCAATGACGGGTTTTGAAAGAATGGACATTATTCACAGTGTGGCCTTTATTCTGAGTTGGCCGCTACTGTGTTTGAAACTTACCGCTGCATAAATGTGAAGGCGGACCCCAGTAAGCCCGTCCTCGCTTTTTCTTGTATTCACCAATACATGTGATGGTGACGGGTCCTGGCCTGGTAGGAACAAATCCCTCAACACAATGATACCTCCTCTGATGTCCAACAAGGTTTTTACCAACTGGATCCAGAATAGCGAAGGGTAATTCTTTAGGTGGGTCACACGCTACAATACACCAGTTTTAAATACACTTATTTCACCATTTTCCAATTATGTTCATCTTAAATCGTTGAACAACACGATGAAGTATATTTATCAATGGATAAACAAGACAGAGCCACAACTTCACGAAACATAACAAGATGGAAACAGTATCTTACAAATGCCATGATATTGGGAAACATAATGATATAATAGAAAAGTCTTGTAGTTACGACATGTGCTAATAAATTCACGAGTACAATGCATTTTCAGTTCGAATAGTTTACTGATTTAAAACATTACAATACATCACATTCATCGTCATAAATGTATCATTTCCTTGTAGTCTCAGAGGTGTAGTTGGCTGATATATAGTAGTTTATGGGGTTACTGACAGGAATGACCCAAAGACGGTGATAATATCATTTAATACAAGTTAAATACAACAACCGGATATTTATGTAGAATACTTATTTTTTTATTATCGGTCACCTTGGTCTTGTGTTTCTAGCAATATGAATGATACTATTAAAATATGGATTGTACCTTTACTACACACAATTTAAAATGTCACAGTCTTTAAGAACAAGTGAATTTTACAGTAAATAGCATTAAACGTTTCGTCTCCTAATTATCATATGATAGTCAAGTCCATACAATATTCACGACATACCATGTTGACCGATTATGAATATTGAGCAGTGTACCGCAAACGGACCAATATGATACAAATGATATTGTAAGTGTATCCATAATTCTTACCAACACAATGAAACTCCGAGCCGGTCCATAAAGGGCCACCAGTGCCTTCGATACATCCTACTTCCATTGGACCAGTTGCCACATATCCCTCCTTACATTTATAGGACCTGATACTGCCAACCAAAGTGTCACCAATAGGATTTGCGATAGCATTGTCTATTTCAGGAGGGGGCGCACAAGCTGAGAAGGTATAAATACAGCTAGAAATTATACATGCGTAGTAACAATAATAAGGATAAATAAGACCACATTTCACTCGTTTAAAGCATTTATGAAAACAATTTCACGGGGTGAAATAAACGGGGTTACCCAGTTGGGGCCTAAAAAACACAACAACACATTTATGAAAACAAACAGAGACACCGTGGTGGGTGTCTTAACCTCTGTCTAAATATTATCAGCCACAGACCGCTGTGAGATCATACGAAATGTATTATGAATAGAAACTGTGGAGGAGTAGTTTTGCTAGCTAACGGAAGGTAAGGTCACGGTAAGCCTGGCGTCTTCTTCCGCTCGTAAAGTTGGTATAATTGCCAAGTGTCCAACCTGTTGATGCTATGTTAAATCCACGGGAAAGAAAGATAAGAAAAGAAGTCGTAGACTTCCCAATACATACACTGTCTTGTACAATATACACATCAATGTTTACAATCAAACATAAAATCAGTACAAACATGTAACGAAGATAATTCTGCTCGACATTATCTTGCTATACTAGTCATTTATTGTCTTTACCTTGAAGCCATATCATTCTATTCTATTATATGCTTACCAACACATCTATTATAAGGTCCATCCCAGGATGTCACGCCATTTTGACCGACGCATGTAGCTTTTATTGGACCCGTTCGTTGGAAACCTTTCAGACAGGTGTACATTCTTATGGTTTTTACCAAAGTATTTCCGGGTGTTATAAGTTTAGCATTCGGAACGTGAGGCGGTGGCGTACAATCTAAAATATAGTATTTCTCAAATGTGACAAAAAGAAGTACCCATTAAATCTATTTTATAATTCCCTAGATAATAGTATGAAAGGATCTAAATCTCAATGATACTTAAATGGAACAAGCTATTGAAAATGAGCTGAAATGAAGTAGTTGGGAAGATATTATTCAGATATCATCTAAACGCGTGAATTAACGTAGAAGCAAATTGTGGAAAGTACTAGTCACCCCATTACTTCATAAACAGTATCATCATAGTGGTTCAGATAAACTCGACATACCATCTTCATATTGGTTATTGGGGAAATGCTACTGTTTTGACACATGTCTACTTCATCACTAGATTACTAATTACGGTCAAGTTACAGTTGAAATAAAAGTCATTTTAATTTAAAAACCTTTTTAACGAGCACAACATTTCATGCCACTCAAATAAAATATCTTCATCGTGGTGCTACTGAGCAAAATCGCGTACCTTTACATTTATTGCGTGTTAAATGCCATTATTGCTTATCTTTACATTTATTACGTGCAAGATGCCAATATCGCTTACCTTTACACTTCCGGCGTTTTAAATGTCAATATATCCCACCTTTACATTTACTGCGTGTAAGATGTCAATATCGCTCACCTTTACATTTATGTCCTGTAAGATGCCAGTACGTTGCGCCTTTCTCACCCATACAGACTGCTTCAAGAGTACCCGTTGCATGGTAACCTTCGTTACATTGATATACGCGTACAGAATTCACTAGTACGTTTCCGGAAGGATTAAGGCGCGCGTTTCTTATTCTTGGTGGTTTCTTACATGCTAAAATAACATATTTCACAATATTGAAATTAATTGAGTTAACTCTATAAACAGGACAATCAAATGCTTAGATGTTCAGACTTTCTTGTTCGTTTTGTCGGGAAAGTTTCAATTTCAGAAATCATTTCTGCATGTAGGTCGGGAAAGGCCTCACGGGAAGTTGTACCGCTTGACGGAACAAAATCGTATTCGATTATGTTATTTCACCGTATATATTTACTCTGTAAGTGTTATAAGTATTTGTATTCTGGGAAAAGTACCTAAACGTTCGCAAACCATTTTATTATTGTGTGCTATTACATTAACCTACTGCATGCAAATAGTGTACACATAATTAGAAAAAAAACTATTTTATTACAAATAACTAAACATATACTACACATGCATTTGAGATTAGAGGTAGTATTACAAATAACATATACATACATATCATCAAGATTTAATGTTATTAGTTTGTTAGTAATCGAAAATAACATATCACATCCATGTATGGAAACATCTAAATGAATTGGCCAAGAAATATTGACAAAATAATTTCGACATACCCACTTAATGTATCTATCATATCATATTAGACAAAC
Source organism: Lutraria lutraria (assembly GCA_964023205.1). Taxonomy (NCBI): domain Eukaryota; kingdom Metazoa; phylum Mollusca; class Bivalvia; order Venerida; family Mactridae; genus Lutraria; species Lutraria lutraria. The sequence continues at coordinate 11,688,193 of OZ026846.1, read as the reverse complement.
AGACAGACAATACACTTATTATGATGATTAATTTACTGTATCTATATGCATATAATATTTTATATAATGGAAATTTTCACTATGTTAAGTTTATAGATGCAAATAAATCGACAAGCAATACCAACCAATCTACATTAACTACTAGACATCTATAATACTTACATATACATCTATGTTTAAATTTCGACCATTTCGGCATTCCGAATTCCGATATACATACTGTATCTATGGGTCCGGTTGGTATATAGCCCGGATTACATTTGTACGAAATAAGTGTACCAATTTCCGGTTTTTTGGGCATCAGATCATGATAACCGTTAATTAATCGTCTGATTGGCGGACAACCTGCAGAATCAATGATTTTCCTAATTAATTTTATGTTATATACCATATAACATTATCGTAGTAATGTGAATTAAAATTTTTATGTGTTATATTTTTCTGAACAGTCCGAATCCCCCCACACTTATAGGAGTGTAGTAAAGAATCTACAGAGAACAATGCGTGGATGGTATATGGGACAAGCATGACAATATACTGTATTCATTATAACCAGTTTACAATGTAGGAAGTTCATGTTTTGTGACATAATACGACTCCTTTCTAGGGGCCTCCATGGTCGAGTGGTTATGGTCTATCAATAGTAGTCACTATATCATATCCAGTTCGAATCCCAACTTGTACCAGTCAAATAAATATAACTCATATTATTCAGCACAAATATACCGCGTTCCCAATAAAATTCCCGAAAAGAGTTAAAAAATCGGCAAAATTCTATTTAAATATGCTTGTATTCGTTCGGAGATATAAAGTTTACATGAAAATAAAAAATAACGTTAAAGTAAAAAAAGAGCGATACAGCAGAGTCTATGGTGGGCAGAAAAGACACTGTCACAGGATCCTTCGGGAAAGAAGAAACCTGGAAAGTTTAATTATACGGTTTACTAACCTAGACAGGTTATATTTGGAGTGGTCCAGTATGGTCCTTTCGGTCCTGGTACACATTGTGACGTAAGTTGGTATGGTGATGCGTAACCTTCTTTACATTTATATTCTCTGATAGTGTCCAGTTTGTTTCTTCCAGCAAGCACATCAGCATAGCCGTATTCTACCGGTGGAGGGGGACACTCTATAACCAATGAAACATTGACATAAAATACATGTATACATTATCTGGTATCAGTAGATGACATTCACAGTTGATCTTCCAGTTGTGTTGTGTTTATGAGACATAAAATAAAGTGCATTATCAACGGAATGTAAATATATGAAACTGATACAAAAGAAGTAAAATGTGCGTGTTTTATGTCTACGTTAAATCATCCTCTTTTACTTTTTAACTAACTTGACCGCGGTTGGTTGTTGAATCATTACATATGGTTTGAATTCACCACTTACATTCTTTGATTAAAATGTTTGAACTGTAATACATACAGTATACAATTTATATAATTACAAACAATTTAGCTAATGAAGCGCAATCATTAATATCCTCCGACAACTGTACACTATGTTAACATAGTCTTTGTTCAAATTCTTTAATGACGCTAACTTTACATTACATGTTTGTGCTAAGTTTTCGTATAAATTACAAACCAAGACAAGATAACAGTACTGGTGACCATTTCGAATTTTTGAGGCATTTCATTGTATCATTTCCCATCGGTTGGTACCCTGGCTTGCACTTGATTCTTCTTATACTTCCAATAGACCGAAAACCAACATCAATAATAGCGTAGGAAATTGGGTCCGGTTCAGGACATGCTGAAAGATGACATACATGTATATGATATTTTAGCAATTCAAATATGAGCACATTTATCATTAATGCTGATTTTTTGTCATTAATAGATCATCTGTTGTCAAAGAAAAAGTCGAGCTAATATGATCACTGGATCGTCTGCGTCAGCGTCCGTACAATAACCTTTTATGTAACTCATTACTCAGAAACTATAAGAGGTAGCAACACGAAACTTCATAGGTGGTTGCTCTCACTTAGAACAGAACAATGCGTTGGTGCCGCATGTGGCGCTCTTGTTTTGAATAAAATTCACAAATGATGCTAGAAACTGTGTTCAGAATGAGTATTACCTTCCATATGGTATGAGTTTACAACAATTATAGGTCAGTTTACTTACGACACACAACTTTCATCAATCTTGACAAAGCTATGTTTAGTTGGTCGAATGTTTTTAACATTAAAACATTTGAAGGATCTGAGGCTATAGCTTCTAATTCTGATTGATGTATGTCATGTGATATCCCTACAGCGAACATGCTAACACCTGAAAAGGCAACAGTAAAGATAATAAGTACTGTCCTGACATACAAAATATTGATGCATATACACGTATAAGCAGAGTACAGCCGTGGTCGTGTGACAAGGGTGCCCGCCTTCGGTGCGTGAGATTCGAGGTTCGAGCCCCAGTGGAGACTGGATGAGAACTCATGCTGTCGGTTGGTGAGCCGCCAGCCAATTAAATAATGATAACCGTAAGCCTAAACATGCATTATAGAAGTTTTAAAGTGTTTTACCATATGTATGATACCAGACATAAAGAGTTTTACTACGTGTATGATACCAGTTGTAAAGTGTTTACCACGTGTATGATAGCGGTTGTAAAGTGTTTACCAAGTGTATGATACCAGTTGTAAAATGTTTTACCACGTGTATGATAGTGGTTGAAAAGAGTTTTAGTACGTGTATAATAATGTTTGTAAAGAGTTTTATTACGTGTATAATAGCAGTTGTAAAGTGTTTTTGAGTACTACGTGTATGATACCAGTTGTAAAGTGTTTACCACGTATGATACCAGTTGTAAAGAGTTTTACCACGTATATAATAGCAGTTGTAAAATGTTTTTTACCACGTGTATGATAGCAGTTGTATAGTGTTTTAAGTACTACGTGTATGGTACCAGTTGTAAAGTGTTTACAACACGATGCTACCAGTTGTAAAGTGTTTTACCACGTGTATGATACCAGTTGTAAAATGTTTTACCACGTGTATGATAGTGGTTGAAAAGAGTTTTAGTACGTGTATAATAATGTTTGTAAAGAGTTTTATTACGTGTATAATAGCAGTTGTAAAGTGTCTTTGAGTACTACGTGTATGATACCAGTTGTAAAGTGTTTACCACGTATGATAGCAGTTGTAAAGAGTTTTACCACGTATATAATAGCAGTTGTAAAATGTTTTTTACCACGTGTATGATAGCAGTTGTATAGTGTTTTAAGTACTACGTGTATGGTACCAGTTGTAAAGTGTTTACAACACGATGCTACCAGTTGTAAAGTGTTTTACCACGTGTATGATAGCAGTTGTAAAGTGTTTTAAGTACTACGTGTATGATAGCAGTTGTAGAGAGTTTACCACGTATGATAGCAGTTGTAAAGTGTTTACCACGTATGATAGCAGTTGTAAAGAGTTTACCACGTATGATAGCAGTTGTAAAGAGTTTACCACGTATGATAGCAGTTGTAAAGTGTTTACCACGTATGATAGCAGTTGTAAAGAGTTTACCACGTACGATAGCAGTTGTAAAGAGTTTACCACGTATGATAGCAGTTGTAAAGAGTTTACCACGTATGATAGCAGTTGTAAAGTGTTTACCACGTATGATAGCAGTTGTAAAGAGTTTACCACGTATGATAGCAGTTGTAAAGAGTTTACCACGTATGATAGCAGTTGTAAAGTGTTTACCACGTATGATAGCAGTTGTAAAGAGTTTACCACGTATGATAGCAGTTGTAAAGAGTTTACCACGTATGATAGCAGTTGTAAAGAGTTTACCACGTATGATAGCAGTTGTAAAATGTTTACCACGTATGATAGCAGTTGTAAAGTGTTTACCACGTATGATAGCAGTTGTAAAAAGTTTACCACGTATGATAGCAGTTGTTAAGAGTTTACCACGTATGATAGCAGTTGTAAAGTGTTTACCACGTATGATAGCAGTTGTAAAGAGTTTACCACGTACGATAGCAGTTGTAAAGAGTTTACCACGTATGATAGCAGTTGTAAAGTGTTTACCACGTATGAAACCAGTTGTAAATTATTTACCACGTGTATGATACCAGTGGTAAAGTGTTTTACCACGTGTATGATAGCAGTTGTAAAGTGTTTTAAGTACTACGTGTATGATACCAGTTGTAAAGTGTTTACTACGTATGATACCAGTTGTAAAAGGTTTTACCACGTATATAATAGCAGTTGTAAAATGTTTTTACTACGTGTATGATAGCAGTTGTAAAATGTTTTCCATGTATATGATAGTACTTAGTGGTTGAAAAGAGTTTTACCATGTGCATGACAGGAGTATTACAACGTGTGGGATAGTGGTTGTAAAGAGTTTTACTATGTGTATGATAATGGTTGTAAAGAGTTTTACTACGTGTATGATAATGGTTGTAAAGTGTTTTACTACGTGTACGATAATGATTGTAAAGTGTTTTATTACGTGTGTGATAGTGGTTGTAAAGTGTTTTACTACGTGTGTGATAGTGGTTGTAAAGTGTTTTACTACGTGTGTGATAGTGGTTGTAAAATGTTTTAATATGTGTTTGATAATAGTTGTAACGTGTTTTACTACGTGTATGATAGTGGTTGTAAAGTGTTTTACTACGTGTATGATAATGATTGTAAAGTGTTTTATTACGTGTGTGATAATAGTTGTAAAGTGTTTTACTACGTGTACGATAATGATTGTAAAGTGTTTTACTACGTGTATGATAATGATTGTAAAGTGTTTTACTACGTGTATGATAATGATTGTAAAGTGTTTTACTACGTGTATGATAATGGTTGTAAAGTGTTTTACTACGTGTATGATAATGATTGTAAAGTGTTTTATTACGTGTGTGATAGTGGTTGTAAAGTGTTTTACTACGTGTGTGATAGTGGTTGTAAAGTGTTTTACTACGTGTGTGATAGTGGTTGTAAAGTGTTTTACTACGTGTGTGATAGTGGTTGTAAAGTGTTTTACTACGTGTATGATAACAGTCGTGTAAAGCTTAATGATACATGTATGTATTATATTAGCTGTGTTGAGTATAACCATAGGTATTATATTAGATGTGTAACTTAAGTTGAGTGCTAGTTGTTGACAACTATTTACCACGTGTAATGCAGAAGTGGACACGTGTATTACCATGTGTAATGTAGAAGTGGACACGTATATTACCACGTGTGTAACTGTTTTGTAGAGCATTACCTTCGTCCCGGATTAACTGAGCTTCATGTGCTGTCTTATTAGGATGTTTGCTAATTCCGTCCGTAATGACAATTCCTACCGAAGGTACATTCTTTCTACCATACTGTTTAAACATTTCGCGTGCTTTGGCTATACCGAGTGACGTCATGGTGCCATCACGTGGATGTGACATTCTATCAATCCATAGTTTGACACGTCTCTTGTTGTCAGTGAGATTAATGAACTGAAATTGAATTATTATCGAGATATGATTTTATTATATCATAGAAAGTAATTATTAATACACCCATTGGTTTGCCTACTGAGAAGACTTTATCTAACATCACTGTAAAAATGTACAAGGAGTTGTCGTTTTTGAATGTGGTTTGTTGCTTATAATCGCCGAATTCGCAATGGTGAAACTACTTTCAAATTACTTTCTTTGCTCAAAGAACACAGACGTATTATATTCCAATGAAGTAGACACCTATGGTACATAAGAATACCGTCACATTTGTTGTTGGTCTCACATGGGATCCTAGCTCCTTTGACTTTGTGTTCTTTCGGATTGAATGAGTTGAAATATGAGCAACGGGTCAATCGATTAATAACATACTAGTACTAGTAATCAATGCCAATGCCGTTGAATAACATGTTTTGTACAGTAACAATCGGAACTTCTTGGTGTTTGTCTGAAGAAATTGCGAGCGATAAACACGTTTGAAAGTCTGCCAGTCTGAGAATGATTGTAGAAAACGAGTATCCAGTGTTGAAAAAGTGGTTACCGGAAACTATATACCCAAAATTTATAACCCTACACTTATGTGCGAGATGTATTTCTCAGTGACGGGAATGCCGGAGTGGTTACGAATGATTCAGAAAGTCCCAGATATAATTACGCTCTTACTGTAATTCTAAATGATGTTTTAAATATTTAATGTAAGAATATAATCACTAAGAGTTTTTGGATATTAACAATATGACAGGACAATAAACAACTAAACCTTACTTCTGAGACACCCGAACTGTAAACGACAATTCCAATTCTGGACTGTTTTGGGCCCATTCCTAAACCTTGTACAAGAGCTTTTAAAGCCTTCTTTTGTGTGGTGTAATCTTCACTTGCTATACTGTCTGATCCATCAATCGTTATTATGACATCCATCATTTCACGGCATTCTGTATGATTTAAACATGAGAAAAACGCAATGAAATAGTTAATGCGATTATTGTTTGTGAAACTTCAAAATTCCTCTTAAAATTGAGGACGAACGATAAAACACAACAAGGATCGCCAACTTTATAGAATGATGTAGTGCAATGATCATTCCATTAAGATAGAAAATAACACATTATTCATTAAGTTCCCCTACATTATCAAGTTTGCCTTCTTATTTCAGTATTTCACTTACATTTGTATTTACTTTTGCATACTATTACAATATGAAGTTTGTGTCATAGATGGAAAGCTATATTGAAAATTTGAAAACAATCGAAATAAATTCTGTTCTGTATTGTATTATTCACCTACCTGATTTCTCTCCATGACTGATCATGGCAGTACATAGACCGAGTGTGACAAGCACAACTAGACACAGGTACATTGTCGTTCACTTCTATGATTTCGTTTAGGTGACTCTGAAAAATATGATTATGAATAATTAAATTGTAAAAATGTCAAACAATTGGCAAGCAATAAACATCTAATGTGGTGATCGGTGGTCTAGTGGTAACGCGCTGGACTACTGAACGAAAGGTTCCATTCTAAACAGACTCTATATCATTTACACGTACGGTGCAACCTCTCCAAAGCAACATCCTTTGGAAGAAGCAAAATTATTTTGTTGTTGAGTGTTGGTTTTTTGTTGCTCTACAGAGGTTGGATTGTAATTAAATCGTGCAGTGGGAAAATCACGCTGTTGTCGAATGGATGTTGTTGCTCAAGAGATGGCCGCTCTGGAGAGGTTGTACTGTACAATTATGTAATTACCGTCCATATCATCTTTAGTAAACAACAATTATACACAAACATGTGAATGTTAATAATGAAGGATTGAGTTGAGTGATTGCCTAGAATGATTTTGTTTAATTAGTCTGTTCCTTAACATTATAATCAGCAAACAAGTGTAGCTTAACGGCTATTAAATCATCATAAATAGTTATCTATACAAATTAAGTCAACTTGTATAGACATAAACGAAAGGAGACAATGTTTAATATGCTATAAACATTAAGATAAGGGCAGTTCAAAGGTGTTACACATCTGGTTAGTTAATATTGACATGCCTCATACTAGTAACATAACATAACATAACATAACATAACATAACATAACAACAAATAACATATTTTTGATTAGGCATTGTATATATAGTACATTAATACATAGCCATAACAAAATATAAGTACTGTTGCACTAAACTGACCACATAGAGCGCATTAATAAAATAATTCTTAATTAACTTTGAAGTAGTAAGACTGTATATGTTCATATTTAAGCTCAGTGATATACAACCATTTGCCTTATCGGAAAACATTGGCATGCTTTGTTGGAAATCACGGCATAAAAAAAGATGAACATAATTCAGAAAAAAAGTATTCAATTTCTTAAAGAAACATTTTTTGACTTTAGAATATCAATGGCGTGGACGAAACAGGTCGATTAGCTTCTGCATGACCTGAAAAAAAATAACATCGACAAACACAAAAACATTAAACCAACATGTTTAAGCTGAAAAAATTACCATGGGCGAAAAACAAACACCAATATTCTATGATCTCTAATACGAATGACAGGCACAAAAATGCGAACGAACATTTGAATGACCTAAAGAAATACAATGACATGAACGAAATACTAGTATAATGACCAGGAATGATGACCTAAAAAATATTGACCTGACTGCTGATGTGTAAAATGACGTAGGTAAGACTCAACAATAACGAGGTGATTCAACTCTGATAAAATAAATAAAAACCAATAGGCTTGTGACAAAAAGTGTAGCACAAGGATAATTTAATGAGATAAATTGATCAGGCGTAAAATGGTGGTTGCTTATTATCCGATCGTCCCTAATTTCCCCCGCGATCATAGACTATTTAAGTGATTCAGAAAATTGCAATTTTCCGCCTGTCTGCCTGGCTGACTGACTGGCTAGCTGTCTCTGAATGGCTGTCTGTCCGTCTGTGAGGCTGGCTGGCTGACTGCCTGGCTAGCTGTCTGAATGGCTGTCTGTCCGTCTGTGAGGCTGGCTGGCTGACTGCCTGGCTAGCTGTATGAATGACTGGCTGGCTGTCTGTGAGGCTGGCTGGCTGACTGCCTGGCTAGCTGTCTGAATGGTTGTCTGTCCGTCTGTGAGGCTGGCTGGCTGACTGCCTGGCTAGCTGTCTGAATGGCTGTCTGTCCGTCTGTGAGGCTGGCTGGCTGACTGCCTGGCTAGCTGTCTGAATGGCTGTCTGTCCGTCTGTGAGGCTGGCTGGCTGACTGCCTGGCTAGCTGTATGAATGGCTGGCTGGCTGTCTGTCCGTCTGTGTGGCTGACTGACTGGCTAGCTGACTGACTAACTGGCTGGTTGTCTGGCTGTCCGTCTGCGTGGCTGGCTGTCCGTGTGGCTGTCTGTCTGTGTGGCTGACTGACTGTGTGGCCAGCTGGCAGGCTGTCTGACTATCTGCCTAGGGTTTAAGAAATAACTACGGACCCTAGAGGTTTATGTGTTATTTGACAGTACATTTGTACTTTTTTATGATTCATTCGTATGAAACGTGTTATTTTCCTATAGTTGTGAAGCATACCAAAATTAAAGTAATAACCAATTATCTTAATTGCCTTAGAATAATGTTGTTATATCAACTGGGACGATGAAAAAAGTGTTGCTTAATTATTGTGTGTAAGAAATGGAGACAATGTATAACAAAAAATCGAATTTCTTCTCCTAGTTAAGAATACAGACTGGTAGATATGGGAGTGAGAGAATACATAGACACGAGATGTTGTGTCAGTTGTGTGAGAGTCGAGATATAGAGGATGAGTTTCATTTTATTATCAAATGTAATTGATTTCATGATATTATACAGAAATATATTAAACAATGCTATAGATAGCGACCTAACATGTACAAATGTATTGAACTGTTAAAAACCAGTAACAAGACCATTCTTGTCAATTTAGCTCGATTTATTTCAGATATTACTCATTTATATAGTTTGTAGTATGTCATAGTTTTGTTAACATGCCGATAATTCACGGCAAACTTAAATTTCTTTCATTCATGAACTTATCATATATCGAAATCTAACGTTTGATCTGTTATATTGGTTTTGTATAAAGACACGTGATACATATATTGTACTATTGAATTGCGTATGTAATGAAATAATGTGTGTATAAGTTACAAATGCTAATAAAATATATATCTATCTTAAACTCTATCTTAAAAGTTAAGACAAAGAACAGATTTTTGTATTTCATTTTCGTCATTTGCAATATAAATGCAAATGAAATTACCTTGCTAATTGTTGAAATGTTTTAAAATGCAAAAGAATGACTTTGAAGTAGGATAGTGGGGAATGAATAATTAACATAGAACAGATAAATAATCATAGATTGCTTTGGATGTATGATAAAAAGCTTATTTTACCAGGATTTAATATCCACTGCCTCATTAAGCTTTTGCTTGCATTACTTTATCTGTTGGAAATACAAAACATCAAGTCTGGAAATTAATCATAGTGTAATCTTTAATTTAGAATAAAACAATAATTATTGCTACAAAACCATCATAGTCGACACATCAGCGGTTGATGTTTTATACCATAAATACAATGATAATAGCATAGCATAGTTGAAAACACAATTAAGAAGCTAATGTGCTTGTTTGATAATTAATATTGAATAGCTAATTAAGTTTTCTAGACGAAATTCAGTCATGGGTACAAGTTTATTCTAGTTGTTTGTGAGTATATAGTATGATGTTTATTACTAGTTTGGGTAATCCTGGCCATTTGATTGGCTAATGGTGATGTAGGTAATTTTTATTATGTTTGACTGAATCCGTTCGTCTCCTTTTTCGAATGCTCATGATTGTCAATATATGTGTATTATTCATAACATGTAAATATGTTACTTATACTCTCCATAATGTATGCTTGAATAAATACACAGTCAATATCCTTTATGAATAGAGACTTCATACAAAATACAAAAAACAATGCTTCTTGTAATTCTTCTATTTATAACGTTTCGTTATGGTTTGTCTTGTTCAAATTTAACTAGTTAGAATATTATGGAAAAACGAATGTATTTTCATCTTCTTAAGGCCCAGGCATAATTATGAGTTTTGTACGTTTAATGTAATTCGTAAGTCTTTGACATCGTGTTTTACAGATGCACTTACGGCATAAATGTCCGCCATGTATAAAAATAACCGAAACTTTGGAAATTTAGCACTCTTGTTAATAAATATGCGTCACCGAGAACTAACCGACGGTCGCCAACTCAATTTCTTTTGCAGTTATTTGAGAAAACGGTAAATGTTACTAGCAATTATTCTGTTGGTTAATTGGAATGGTATTGGTAACACTAAAGACAAAATTATCACCGGAACACTGACTCACATACAACACTATACTTGAATATTACATCTGTGACATGAATTATGTACATCATAATAATCGTTACATGATCAGTGACCTAGATCTTTGACCAGACCAGTTACTATAGTCTTTGTTTTTATAATTTATTCATTTAACCTCATTTCACGTTACGTATAATTTCTGGATGTACTTATAAACTTTAACATTTATTACAAGTAACGTTAGATGATTATTTCGTTTTATTATTATTTATCCTTAATGTTAATTGTCTTTTACGTAAACAGAATTACAAAGTGACACTCTATAAGCTACATACAAGATTGTTTTTACATTTCGCAGTCCAAATATCATAATGTCTAGTAGAACGTAATAAAACTATAAAACAACATTCGCGCATAATAATTGAATTGATTAAAATAATTTAGCACATACGTTACTTATTTACTTACTAATAAGCTTACAATGGAATAGTTATCAATTCGCTCAATAATTCGTTTTATAACAATCAGAAAATCATTCGAGTTGTCAAACCATGTAATAAAAAAGATGGACGTTTCATTGTTAGATGATATAACTGTCAACGTGCCTTATTTACTAACATACAATTCTTGAAACAATGAAACTAAAACTGTTTGGGCAGATGTGTAGGCTTAATCCCCGGTATTTGGTTAAAGCATTATTCAATAATAGACTTTTAAGGTATATTGATATATAGATTACCAGTCTCTTGGATTTATTCCGGACATTTATAAAATATTACAAAAATATGATCTTATGACATACGTGGAACAATACGTTATGGATGGAATATTTCCCCCGAAGAGACAATGGAAACAAATCATAGAACTAAATGTTGTAAAACACAATAAGAACGCTATTTTACAACGCGTTATAGACTCTGACCAATATTGTATTACAACGAATGTTATATCTGTGAATGGCTATTCCCCTTTATGGCATATAGCAAAATTAAATCCGAAAATACTTCCAATAAGTAAAACACTTGTCAATAATGTTGGTCTGATGGTGTCAAGAAAATTCGTACAATGTTGTAATTTATGCAACTATAGAACAGAAGATATAGTTGTTCATAAATTATGTCACTGTCCAATGCGGACAACAAAGCAGTATAACATATGGACTTGTTTATTGAATAGTCAAGGCATAACGAATATAAACGTTTCATTCATAGTAATACTGACGAATTCGTACATTTTTCATTAAGTATTTCTAGTGTTCTAAGATAAATGTTCAAAGTGTAGTTAATGTTATAAATTATAGGGTATTGAATGTTATAAGGGACAGTACTAGTAATACTTATATATTATGATCTCAAATATTGTTTAACTTATGGCCTTACTTTCGTTTTAATAGTAAGGTATTTCATATATATTGTGGACATGTATATTATAATGTACTAATGTATTACTCATATTTACTTGTATATAAATGTACTTCTATGCAAATTATTTGTATACATATGATTTCTTGTACAAATGTTATACTCTTCATAATTGGAGGAAAATAAAAGTCTATCTATCTATCTATCTATCTATCTATCTATCTATCTATCTATCTATCTATCTATCTATCTATCTATCTATCTATCTATCCTTTCAAATTACATATAAAACAAGTGCTACTTGAATCCTTATAGCCACCATTTTACATGTATACATATTTAAATAGCATTCGGTACTATCATGGGTGCTTGCCTTGACAGGTATACTTGTACTTGACCCATGATTTTAATGACCATGGGGTATTGTCTACAAGTCCATGACATGTATAGGACATTTTTGTAGGTCAAAACAAAACATTGTTGTTTATTGGTTAAATATGGCGAATAGAAATGTAAGAAGGCGTCTATCTGAAGCCAATATGCGGCGGACTGTTGGCAGGATGGTACAGAGAGCTACCTCTCGCCAGTTTGGTGAAGTCCTTAGGGTACAGAGTGCCTTTTGTATCTATGTATATGTGCAGACCATCCGTGAGAGGTTACTCAAAGATAGCCGTCGATCGGGAATACCGTGTAAATGATGCATTTTGTTAGCTCAGTATCACTGCCAGGGGCTTTACGAATGTTGTCCAGATAGGTAGCCTATATTTTACGAAAGGTGAACCAGGGCGTTGAGAAGAGCGGGGAGCGTTTACACTCAGCTAACAATGCCCACATGTATGCCATGATGATGGTTGAGTTATTGTCTTGGGAAGCATTGGCTAAGATCGACCTCTGGTGTTTTTGAACGCGATACGTTCACTGACCAGCGCTACATCGAAGCAACCCTAGATTTCTATATGAGGTTGTATACAGGGACTGCGGCCGATGGCTTCATTTTGATGTAAGATTACGCCCGTTCTTATGTTGCCTTAGTGGTCCGGAAGTACCTTGGAAGGGATGGATCGGTTGCCTGGAAAGACCGATGAGGTATCCCGACCTTTATCTAGTCAAACATGTTTGACTTTAGCTACAGCTAGCGTCTTAAACTGTCCAGTCCAATTTAGGAGTGTCCCGAAGCTTGGCGCTATGTTGGTCCCAGAATGGAACAATATCTTACAACACTTCATCAGGAACCTGATTTTGGAGCATTAGAAGACATTGCCGGACTGAAATCAACAGTAATGGCTCTTAAACCGGATATCAACAATTCCTGTTCCCTCTAGACATTTTTCTAATAATTCAATTTCATAAAAAGACCGTTTTCCCGAAAACCCCTCCAAACTGCACAGTAATCTACTAATCTTAAAACACATCCGAATCCTATATATGTCCACAAAAATCACTACATGTATTATAATTTGAAATACACAATTCAAATAAAAACGATATTGCATCCTAAAATTAGGGAGAATAATGTCCTTAGTACGTTCCTCTAGTAATACATATAAATATTATGAATACATAGTTATAATCTAAAACATTGAACAGATTAAAGACTATCGACATGTCATCGGAACCGTGGTGACATTCTTATACACACACAACCAATGAAATAACTATATCACTATAACGTTTAATTGAGATCAGTATGAGACCACACGAGAGGAAGGGAGTAAAATTTAACAGGACTTCCTCGCTAGGACTTTATTGATGGGATATAACACTATGATAATTTCGATAGGAATGGGAGAGGTCCAAATGACGAAATTCTACCATTTTTAAATTCATTACAGTGGCATGTAAAAAGGCAAATGAACTATTGGCTATTGTTTCAGTACAAAACACACATTTCCTCTTCGAGCATGATAATTTGAAAAGCATAGAATGGAATAATAGCTATACATTTATTCATTTGATACTCTTGGTCAAATGTCCGAGTCAGTGTCTTTATGTTAACACATCTTTAAATGGTTCACACAAAAACGACCAATGCTGGAAGTCAAAATTTCAAATAATTCAAAGTTACACTTTGTAAAATATAATTTCCCGGAGAAGAATAGAAAGAATAATAGTAAAGAAAATAATAATTTAGAAAACTGGAAAAGTGGAATGTGATAAAAATATAAAAATGGTGTAAAAACGAATTTACTTCTTTAATCGTATAAAAAAATAGAATAAAATAATGCAATATAACTATGACCTCCAAGACAAGGCTTTGAGATAAAAAACTGATGGTTTATGGGAAGGAAACAAAGAACACAGTGATATCATATAAAATAGGTATACGTACAAACTAAAATAAATGAACGTAATCCATATACCCTACTGACAATATTTAAATTAATCATAAATCAATTAATACGTTTGAATTGTCGACATGTACTGCAAAAATAATAAATTTTCAGCTAAACGTGAGAAACACCAATGTCCTATGTTATTATTATTTACAATAAAAATATTTCTGATGTACAAATTCAAACTACAGGAGAAAAAATGAAGAAAAAATACAAAGCACTAAAATGTGAATATTCTTTAAAGTCTGTAATAGATACTTACAATTGATCAAGTATGATAATCTAACAACAAAACACACTGTCCATTTCAGTTTATGAAGAAAAGTGCCGTCTTATTGTTAATTTAAAAAGTGTTTTATAGTCGGCGTTATTGACGTCATTTTACGACATATATTTCATACAACCGTAAGCGTGTATTTCAGAAGAAAAAAAACATCAGAGCAAATAATGTTTAACAAATAATGCTAATTCAAACCAATCAGATTAGTCATTTCAATGTAGTGTCAATAATTCAACGATAACAAATATTTACTTTTTAAGATACGGTATAATTTTATTTTATTTATACATATATGTCACACTTACTTTTTCGGGACCTGTAGTTACATCCAGTTGTTAAGCTAGCCCGAGTTAAATTTTCCTAAGTCAAGCATGCGCACTTTATTTATTGCCACACGTCACTCGTTTTATCGTTATCATAATGTATGTAGAACAACATTTGATTCGCCTGATATTAACCTCCCTTTAAAAGTGGTAAGGAAACAAAAGATGTGAACGATCTTTCCCCAATAATTAATTATTTTATTTTGCACGATCCATCACAAATAATGTTTCCTACATTCTGGATAAACAAACAAAACATGATCGTCATTATGTGATCACGTAAATGAACCAACTATCCCCTTAAATATTCGCCAAAATGTTAAAAAATAAACGTTTTAATGTTTAATAAATCAGCTAGTATGATTAAATTGATAACTGGTACAATAGTAACAATACAGTCACTCTGGACAAAATATTATCAAGTATTACACAATATATATGTTGCAAAATATAATGTTACAAAGTACCGGTACTCATAGACAGCAGAACAGTTTCAACTTAACATTTCGTCGTGTTCTGCCACGAGTCCAGTAAAAGTTTATTTCTTGAAATAATGGTCGGTATTAAAGCTTTAAGTCTGCGAACTTCCGATTATTAAAAATAGAATGAAATTCACCACGCTTTTTGGTTCATTGCTGGAATCTACACCTCCTATTTTATAGTGGTATTATATGCAGGTATAAAATGATAAAATATAAAATGTAGTAGGATAATTATCTCTGTCTAACATTTGATTACAGTTTAAATCGAGTTAATTGTTTTAATATAGGTATAACACTCGTACCAGTCACTGAATAAAGACATGGCGGAAATTTATTGTAAACAAAATAAGAAACATTATCAAACGTATTACAAAACAATACTTCAATACGTAAGCAATTTGTAACTAAATAAATAAAACACAGTCTCCCAGAGGATATCGTCTTAAAGCGATTTTTAGCAAGCTACATTGTGTTTAAATTACATTGAAATTGTACGGGTCCCATATTTACCTTCAAGGAAAGCATTCAAATAAAGTTACATGAATAACAGACGCATAAAAGAAAGAGAGTGTATTACACGTTTAGCCTGGCCAGTTCGATCCCCTGACCTTAATCCCATTGAGCACATGTGGATTGAGCTACAGGTCCGCAGTTCAGCCCGTCAGGTCCATCCAAGAAGCTTCCAGGAACTTGGTGCCTTCCTAGCGGAAGAGTGAAACGCCATTCCACAAGTTGTGATAAAAACCTGATAGTGGCATGCATCGGCAGTGTCAAGCTGTCATCGACAGCAACGGGACACATACTCGTTATCAAACCTATATCGGTTAATTTTTTTTCACAATTATTAACATTTGTTAAAACATTTGTCTATGATGTTTTATAAATCACTTATCATATGCATAAAAAACTAGCAGATAGTAAAACATATACATGTATAAACATGTATATTCTTTCCTATTGTAAAACATTAATTTGAAGTAACTATTTTATGCAAACATAACATACCTTTATTTGAAATTAATGTATTGGAACAAATTGATATCATTAGTATAATAGTTTTGCAGTATGTAATTAACATTATCTGGGACACGTTACAGTTTGATTTTAATACAACCATGTAAATATTTTAGAAAAATTATAAAATAGTACATCCATTATACAGCACATTTCTGACACCTGTTCAGTGTTAATATCATACAGATAACACAACCCAAATTATCGCTATTTCTTTGATTTATTTTACGATATATTTCGTCAGTTAATTGTCAGTGTTGTCGCCAGCACGTGTGCTGAAAAATGAAAAAAAAATTTTTTTATGTATGCTATATTGCCTGGTTACCTATAATTTTCTTTATTGATTAAACTGATACTGTGTGGAAAAATCGGCTCCTTCCATAGACTCCAAGTTAATATTTAAGGGACAATAACTCATTGTATTTTTTTAAAATCTCTCTGCACTTTATTTTCTATCATGAAACATAAATATTATTTAGAATTATAAACGTTTCAAAAATATAATTATCCACTTCATTTTTTAAAGATAATTTTGGACATAATACTTTAATTCTTATGAAGATGAAAAGCCTGTACTTTAATTGTACGATATAATTGTAAAGCTTGTTGTAACTCTAAGCAAGTTTAACCCATGTTCTCAAGTTGTTTTAACATTTACCAGGCAACAATAATGAACATTAGTGTTTAGACATCAAAGATGCCAAGTAGTGCAACGCCGATGTGACAAGAAAATTGGCGCAATGTTTACGTTACCCGACCTCCATAGTTCTAGACGCCGGTCCTGAATTTTCTAACAGCAAGAACTGAAATATGAAAACAGTTGGGGAGGAATCGTTCCAATTATTCTAACAAAACATATCTTTTAGAAAAAAGTTTTTTCGATATAAATCTACCATAGCAATTGGCCAAATAGCCCAAACATGACTTTTTTCTGGTCTAAACAAATAGGAAAGTTACATCAATTACATAACTATATTTTAATATTAGTCATTTATTACCTTTTCATTTGGCCAAAAGTTTGTACCTCAGTCGTTACAATGACATTAAAGTTCATTAATCTGATTGTGATGAGGAGAAAATAGCTAGTGTCTTGTGTGACGCGTGACTAACTAGTGTCAGATGTGACACGTGACTAACTAGTGTCAGATGTGACACGTGACTAACTAGTGTCAGATGTGACACGTGACTAATTAGTGTGTGATGTGACACGTGACTAACTAGTGTTAGATGTGACACGTGACTAACTAGTGTCAGATGTGACACGTGACTAACTAGTGTCAGATATGACACGTGACTAACTAGTGTCAGATGCGACACGTGACTATCTAAATTTTCATAAAGGTTCGTCAACACAAATTAGACTTTCAAACATTTTCAACAACTATGTGCGTCCAACTATATCAATACCGTAATACATTAACATGTGAACTTTATCTTTAATAGTTGTGTCATTAGAGGCATCATATGTTGAATAATATACACCGTTAATGATTATTTCGCATTGAAATTGCAATACTATTTACTTACTCGCGCTCTATCAATACTTTTTCCGTTCGTCTTGTTTGTTCAAAGATCATTTCTATCGTAACAAATATGTGCAGGTATCAAAATGTATTCTGAATAAAGTTGTAAACTTGCGAAATCATTCTGGAAGTGCATCGCTCAGTATGTTACATAAAATGACATGTGAAAATAATTGATACCTTAATTAACAAACAATTTATCAATTTGTTGTTTTGACCCCCCCCCCAATAAACAACACAACAATAGAATCGCGTGAACACTCGATTTAGTGAAGTTAAAAGCTTTGTGGTTTGGTAAACCAGAAAAGGGTTACGAATGACGTATGTGAAATATTTTTATCAAGGAACATGTTTCAAATCATGATTAATTATTATTTTTTAGCTGTGACGAACTGAGAATACATGTTTGTTTTAGGTTGAAAATAATCACCATTATTGCTGCATTTATTGCCTATGCTTCATTTTGATTAAAAACTTGATTTCTACATTAAACAGCACTGCAGAGAGTAAAACGTTGTTATTGTAAGTCTATACAGTACATGGCAATTTTGACTTGACAGGTTTCAGAAAGATTTCCTTCGTATTTCCCCGAGCGTAGGACAGTGCTTATTTCTAAATGGACATTTGCCCCCAGTGCTTATTTCTAAATGGACATTTGCCCCCAGTGCTTATTTCTTAGTGGACACTAATTCCCCCCAATTCTTATTTTTCAAGTATTCTTT
Source organism: Lutraria lutraria (assembly GCA_964023205.1). Taxonomy (NCBI): domain Eukaryota; kingdom Metazoa; phylum Mollusca; class Bivalvia; order Venerida; family Mactridae; genus Lutraria; species Lutraria lutraria. The sequence goes on along the minus strand of OZ026846.1, from coordinate 11,669,390 downwards.
AAAACCAATGTAATATAATGCTGTTTTTTAGAGCACTTTTTTGTCCACTTGAAAAATAAGCATTAGGAGGCAAATGCCCACTAAGAAATAAGCACTGGGGACAAACATCCCACACCAACCATTTCTACTGGGTGACAAATGTCCACATGACCATTGTTTTCATTGCGGGGGGGGGGTATCCGAGGGGCTAATGTTCGTATCCTATTTCCCTTCATGCGTCTTTTAATGTTATCCATTAAAATGTTGCCATTAAAATCCCCGTGCTCAGTTATTTTTGAGATTTTAACAAAAAAATATGCTTACGCTTTTTATTTCAACTTTTCGTTATTAGTACAAGAATATAATGTTAAAACAAAGAATTATTTCGGTCGAGTAACAGAAAACTGACATATTTGTTTGGATGGATTTATAAGTATTTACGATATCAGTGAACACGCCTTACGAAGTAGGTCAGCATGCACCGAAAACATGGTCTATAAGTTTTTAGACAAATTAGTTTATTATTTTTCTTATTAATGTTAAATGTTGAATAGAATTCTGAATTAGTGCATATGGATTGGCATATCACACTTAGTATCCATGTTAGTTATAGACTTTGTTGGAATCATGTTGTTTTTCTATCTTTCAAGTGTAAACTTTGTATTATTTAAACTTGTTATGTCTCAAAGTCTTCATTGTAATAATATTAATCTGATCAATAACTCTTGTACCAGAACAGAAATTTAATTGACAAAAAAAGTAAAAGTGTTAAACAATAGGCCGAACGCTTTTCGATTCGTTCAACAGTGTTATAAGCATAAAACTTAGGTTAGAAAATCAAGCAATGCGTACTCCATATACATGTATCGTTATGGACTTAGATGCCTCTACTTTAGGGATGATGTAACTTACAATGTTTTGATACAAGCAAAACAGAAGATATAAAAAAATAGCAAAATTTATGAAGCCACAAATATACGGAACGACTTTATTGCCTAGATATCAAACACCAAGCTATGTCGGAACGTCGCTAAACATATCAAAATGTCTATCTTTTCAAATCCTCTTTCACAATTTATTCGTCGTTCTTTTTCATTCAGAAAAAAAAATCTTAAGTCAATACGATTCGTGCTCACATTTATTGCTTTCATTCTTGTTAGAAAAATATATCTTACTGCGCAAAAAGTCTTGGTGAATTCAACTGAACAAGATTATATCACGATAATTGTAGTATATATAGCACATATTTTCCTCACCTCTAATCTTCTTTACAGCAAATAGCTACTTCAAACCTTGAAATAACAACCGCGACATGCAATTTCGCAGTAAATATTTAATTACATTCTTAATTGGTGTAATGAATAGAACACGTGCATCGCATGGTCACGTATCAGGACCGTATAATCCGCGGTCTAGGGTTTAGTCACGTATCAGGACCGTATGATCCGGGGGCTATGGTGAATAACCGTATGATCCGGGGGTTATGGTGAATAGTCACGTGTCAGGGCTGTATGATCCGGGCGCTATGGTGAATAGTCACGTGTCAGGGCTGTATGATCCGGGCGCTATGGTGAATAGTCACGTGTCAGGGCTGTATGATCCGGGCGCTATGGTGAATAGTCACGTGTCAGGGCTGTATGATCCGGGGGTTATGGCGAATAGTCACGTGTCAGGGCTGTATGATCCGGGCGCTATGGTGAATAGTCACGTGTCAGGGCGGTATGATCCGGGGGTTATGGCGAATAGTCACGTGTCAGGTCCGTATGGTCCGGGGGCTATGGTGAATAGTCACGTATCAGGGCTGTATGATCCAGGCGTTATGGTGAATAGTCACGTGTCAGGGCTGTATGATCCGGGCGCTATGGTGAATAGTCACGTGTCAGGGCGGTGTGATCCGGGGGCTATGGTGAATAGTCACGCGTCCGGGCCGTATGACCCGGGGGTTATGGTGAATAGTCACGTGTCTGGGCCGTATGATCCGGGGGTTATGGCGAATAGTCACGTGTCAGGGCCGTATGGTCCGGGGGCTATGGTGAATAGTCACGTGTCTGGGCCGTATGACCCAGGGGTTATGGCGAATAGTCACGTGTCAGGGCCGTATGACCCGGGGGCTATGGTGAATAGTCACGTGTCTGGGCCGTATGATCCGGGGGTTATGGCGAATAGTCACGTGTCAGGGCCGTATGGTCCGGGGGCTATGGTGAATAGTCACGTGTCAGGGAGGTATGATCCGGGGCTACGGTGTATAGTCACGTGTCAGGGCCGTATGATCCGGGGGCTATGGTGAATAGTCACGTGTCAGGGCCGTATGATCAGGGGGTTATTGCGAATAGTCACGTGTCAGGGCCGTATGGTCCGGGGGCTATGGTGAATAGTCACGTGTCAGGGCCGTATGATCCGGAGGCTATGGTGAATAGTCACGTGTCAGGGCCGTATGATCCGGGGGTTATTGTGTATAGTCACGTGTCCGGGCCGTATGATCCGGGGGCTATGGTGTATAGTCACGTGTCAAGGCCGTAGGAACCAGGCACAAGGGGACATAGTCCCCCTCGGTAGTTTCGGCTTTTATGGTAGCAGATCCCCCTCTAGGCTAAAATTATCTCTCATCCCAATCTTAAATTGCTTCCTACGGGCCTGCTGCATATAACAAAGACTTAAGTAGTGCTACGAAAATTTTTAACAATATCATCAATAAGAAATATTTTAACATCTATTTGTGCACAAATTATGTGGTTTGTTGTTGTGGTAACATTTTAAGAAACGTGCATAATTAACACATGATCATTCAATTGTTATGCATACCTGTATTTAGTTATGCAAAATATAGGTTTAGGTTGTATGATCTATCATACAAAGAAAATTTATTTTTTATGTAATGCTGATAATCAAAGGCGCGTATTTCAATAAATAAATTGATCAAATATGGTGGTTGGTAATCCCCTGAATTTTAATCGGTGAATCACAGATAATTTTTTTAAGCAAATATTTCAGAAATTCGCCAAAATCTATTTATACTCTCAACGTCAAAAGTTTGTAAGTTATTTTAATACATACTGTTTTAGCCATCAGTTAAGCAATTTTAGTGCTTGGTCGTCTGATCAGTACTTATGACCAAAATAAACATAGCACTATTTATTTTGCTACTCACAAACTGAGATGTTCCTGTGGAGGGATTGCGCTGTATAATACAAATATACGTCACGTAGTACTTAATATATGACTGTATTATATTTAACTACAAAAGAAAAAAGATATCAAATTATTAAAAGTGAAGATTAGCAGAATTGTTAAAATTTAATGTTGTCATTGACTTTTTTTCATTTGTATGGCTTCTTTTATGAATCAAGACACTAAAGGTATTTGGATCCTAACACCCACTTTTTTAAAATTTGTATTTTACGTCTCTGGTTTCCATTATAGAATTTTTTTAACCGGGGAGTTAAATAAAATTTATCTCAAAGTTTATGACATTTGGACTGGGTCGAATACGTTTATCAACAAATAATTACGTCATTTTGTATTGTATCTAGCTTCTATTAAAATGTCACGTGGGAAAGTTAGTTGCAAACGAATGGGAGGGGTATTCTTTGAAATGCTGTCACAAGCGGTGTGACAATCCCAAGCGAACGAGCCAGCGATCAAACGAACTAACAAATGAACTAACGATAAAACATAGACATCACTTTATCTTGTGTATTTATGTCTGTCAATTTACATGGTGGTTTTATCCAGGTGTGTGCCTGAAGTGGTTCTATCCAGGTGTGTGCCTGAGGTGGTTCTATCCAGGTGTGTGTCCGAGGTGGTTCTATCCAGGTGTGTGTCCGAGGTGGTTCTATCCAGGTGTGTGCCTGAGGTATTTCTATCCAGTTGTGTGCCTGAGGTGGTTCTATCCAGGTGTGTGCCTGAGGTGGTTCTATCCAGGTGTATGCATGAGGTGGTTCTATCCAGGTGTATGCCTGAGGTGGTTCTATCCAGGTGTATGCATGAGGTGGTTCTATCCAGGTGTGTACCTGAGGTGGTTCTATCCAGGTGTATGCCTGAGGTGGTTCTATCCAGGTGTGTGCCTGAGGTTGTTCTATCCAGGTGTGTGCCTGAGGTATTTCTATCCAGGTGTGTGCCTGAGGTGGTTCTATCCAGGTGTGTGTCTGAGGTGGTTCTATCCAGGTGTGTGTCCGAGGTGGTTCTATCCAGGTGTGTGCCTGAGGTATTTCTATCCAGGTGTGTGTCTGATGTATTTTTTTATCCAGGTGTATGCCTGAGGTGGTTCTATCCAGGTGTGTGCCTGAGGTAGTTCTATCCAGGTGTGTGCCTGAGGTGGTTCTATCCAGGTGTGTGCCTGAGGTTGTTCTATCCAGGTGTGTGCCTGAGGTGGTTCTATCCAGGTGTGTGCCCGAGGTTGTTCTATCCAGGTGTGTACCTGAGGTGGTTCTATCCAAGTGTGTGCCTGAGGTTGTTCTATCCAGGTGTGTGCCTGAGGTGGTTCTATCCAGGTGTGTGCCTGAGGTGTTCCTTTCATGATTATTTCTGGAAAACTGGCTAAATGAACTGACTGTTGTAACGGAAGTGACACAACAAAGTGTAAGATCTTATAGACCTAGGAAATATATCAAGATGTTGTGATCTCACATACCCAGGAAATAAACATAACTTGTCAAAGAAGTATGGATTATTTTAAAGATTTTGTGTAGTTATGGATCATACAGGGTGTTTCATAATATCTGTCCCCATGTTACACAACTGTAATTTTAATATGACTTGCTTCTTAGATAATTGAGTTTAAGAGTTATATCATAGACAGAATAAAGTTTTGTTTGCTATATAAAACATGTATCTTCCCTTTATATTTTTATTACATTACGCATTTTCCAAAATGTACACTTTACAGCACATGCTCCAAATGACGTCCGTTCTGGGCAATGACGACGCCAAGTCTGTGTTTATCACTGCGACGCACTTGTCTCTGTTAATTATCAGCATGTAATGGCTTTTCAATGTAAAAATCAGATTTCTCAGATCCCAAATATCTGCGACTTTTCTTGTTAACCTGTGCATTCAGGTAGAAATGTTTCTCTTCAACAAAAGGTCATCTTCAATATGCATATTTGTAATCATCCAATTAGCAAATGACACTCTACTTGCAATGTTCGTAGGTTTATAATGCTGCATGATAGAAATCGTATATAAGGCTTCAGTTTTAAATCATATTTTAACATTCTGTAGACACTTGTAGAGCTTACAGAGTTATTAATGTCACCTAATACTTTACATACAGACTTATGCAAAGTTTCTTCGATGGTTGCCTTCACCTGTTCAATATTCTCAACAATTCTCACTGATTTTGGTTGACCGGTGTCTTTCATCTTTGATGGACCCTGTGTCTTGAAACCTGTGTATAATTCTTTGAATTTGTTTCTTGCTCATCTTCCCAACTTAAGATTCTTCTTTTTCATAATTCTGATGACAGTTACAGGTGAATTACTTTGATAATAAAGTTTAACAACTTCAGAACATTGTTCCTTAGCCGGCACCATCGCGCAAAACTGCCCACAGGAAATGACGTCATCAATATCGTTATGACGACAACGCATTCCCGTAATTTTATGCATGTTAAAATATTTCGTCCATCTGCTTTAATTTGATGTATGAACAGTTACAACATGTTTTAAAATGATCAAACTATGTTACTTTGTAATGGGGACGGATATTATGAAACACCCTGTACTTGGGATCGTGATTAATCCAATCTATCACATCTATTCATTCATATATGATTCTCTCATAAAACAACCGTTATCAACTGTACCTGTAACAAACACTTAAAAGCCTCATGAGTGATTGTTGGGCTGCACATTACTAGAAGATTAATGAAGGAGGAAATCTGGGAGTTTAATCATGACGAAGATAAATCAACAAGTTAAACATAGAATTCTTTATTGTACAAATTAAAAACACATTGTAATTAAACAAACAATTAACAAAGACAATGCAATATATCATACCCCATAATCTAATACATTGTATATCAAAAATTAAATCAAGCTCTTTATACATTTGTTTATCTATTCCATTGGATTTAACACTATTTTCAACATTTTTTTTCAGTTATATAGTGGCGGGCAGTGATTCGAACCAGCTTCCCTGGACATAATTTAGGCCTTAAACAATACTGACCACATTCTATCCGCAAGCCGCCATTTAGCTATCCCACATAATTCAGAGGTAGAGGACGATTTAACAAAGGATGTAATATCGTCAGTCAAATACGTCACTGACAGTATGAGCCTCCCCTGTGTTAAACTTTTGGGAACAAACAAGTTGTTTTAAATCTGACAAGGAACTCTGCTAATTATTTGACCGATAATACTTCTAACAGATTGAGACAGACAGCCCTTACTTACAGGTGACCCTTATCTGGAGGTCATTTTGATTTAAATATTCAATGAGTTTTCAAAAGAATGGCCTTTATTCACTGAGTGGCCTTCATTTGAAGGTGGCCGCTTACATAGCTTTGACTGTTGATGGGAATACAACAGAATGGCATTAAGCCACACAGATGGACTACATTCCAAGTTCTCTGATCGGAGTGGAGGAAACTTACATGGTGATGACACAAAACTAAAGTATAATACAATAGATACTTCAATATAAATTAAGACTTTTCAACCATTTGTCAAAAATAAGCTGGAATGAGAATGTAATAAATTATATATCATATCAAAAAGTAGCCTGGATTACCTGCCCCTGACATGTGATAGGGACCAATAGAGATAATAACTAAAAGTAACATTAGGTAGGGAAAAATAAGTAATAGATGTCCTTAATTAAAACAAGACACACAATTAGAGTAAACAAAACGATAGGAATAAAAATAAATGAGAAGGAAATCATTATCAAGATGAAACCTAGCCAGAAAAAAACACAAATTATCAGTTATCAAACATAATGGTCTTAACAATTGCTGCCTTTCGATATTTTAATATTTAAGAATAGATAAAAAATTAAAGTAAAATAGACATGTAAAAAAATAACACAATACGAAGATGAGAAAATAAAAAAACGATTCCTCTAACCTTCTGTTACCCCGCACACCAAAATCTTTTAAATTCTACCGACCAACAAATGCCTAATCATAGTTTTAGCACAATAAATTTGTACTAAACATAATTTACCTACAATACTTCACACTGAGCAGTAATGAATCAGATAATATCTCTTGAGACTTTTATGAAGTTTACATTATTATGATAATTTATTACACTTGTACAAACATAAAAACAGGATAAAATCATATAAAGTATTAAAAAAAAAAAACTAGACATGAACACATCTGCAGTTTCGTTTTGTAAAACAAAACTTTCATAATCTATCAGGGAGATCTACATGTACATGTATCTTCAAAATTCAGCTAATTTGGTGATTTGATTTGATTTCAGATCTTTTGAATAAACGATAACAAAAATGTTTAACAGATTTAAAATGCATTCAATAAATAACAAACAAACAATATGTGCCAGATAGCGAATGGGTTAATATCAATTTGTTTTGGTTTCGATAATTATGATAAAATTTATCAAAATTTTACAATCACAGGTCAGTTATGACTGCAAATTACGAATTGAAACAATACTAAGACGTAACTCATCTATTGATATGGTATGGCATGGAATTTTTGTCATAATGCATAAACCACTATAGCTGTTCATAATTTCATATAATTGAATAATAAACAACAACTGTTATTTGTACCCATTTGGGCATAATAAAGAACCAGGAAAAGCTATTAGAAAGAGTAGGGATATAAATGCCCTGTTCTCCTGTATCTTATCTCCCCTCTCACTCTCAGGGGGCGGCTCTGAAATGACCATAGCTGACGAATGGGCCGTTAAACAACAGATTGATAGATAAAATAAAAGATGTTGATTATACATGTGTCAAACTAACACCAAGACACTAATAACTTAATTCATTATCTACATGATAAAATTCGTTACGCTCATTATCTTCGAATGATCACTTCATAAACAAGAGGGCCAAGATGGCCCTAGATCCCTCACCTGAGAACAAAGACACTATAATTAAAGATCAGGTAATATAGTTTTCATCTGGTATAACCCATTTCTACATAGATTTTGATCAAAACCAACTCTAATTTTCATGAATGCTGGATGCAGGTCAATGTACATTCTGTGTAAATATGTTTATGACTATTGAAGAAATGAAGGAGCTATAATACTGATAACAAACTAAAATGTAGCCATTTTTCTAAGTCAATGGCCCATAATTCTACAAGTACTAGTTCAATTCAATCCATTATCATACTCATCAAAGACCTTTAGTTTATACACATTCACTGTATTGAAGGCGTTAGACTGATAACAAACTGAATTATAGCAAATTTTCTAAGCCAAGGGCACATTACTCTTGAAGTCCGATTTTGCTCATAATCAAACTTGTCCAAGACCTTTAGGTCATATACATTTATTGAAAATATGATCATTATTGGTGAAGAAATGAAGGTGATATAGAGTAAACAAGCTAAATATAGCAAATTTTCTAAGTCAAGGGCACATAACTCATGAAGTCCTTGTCTGATTTTGCCAATAATTGAATTAGCCGAGTCATTGTGACCAAGTTTGATTAAGATTGATTAAGAGCTGTGGATGCTAGAGTGTAAACAAACTAATTGTGGCCGGACACTGGACATTCATCGACCCTAAAAGCTCACCTGATCAATCAGGTGAGCTAAAAACACATGAATGATGATGGTTACAGAACAGAAATTTTAGAGTAATTAAATCACAATTAACAATAAAACTTGCACATTCCTTTCAATGGTTTAACATGCTGCAGTAAAATTTATCAACCATTGTATGTTTATAAATTTCTAATTACAATGTAGTTACAAGCAGATGTGCTGACTTTTTCTAGAGATGTTCAAATTGATGTAAATAAAATATTTATTATTAATCAAAGTCAATGATGGGTTAAAAGTAGAATTATATGTGCAATAATAATAATTCACCAAAATAACGGGAATAAAAACAAACCTATCAGACAAAATGCATCAATGACAGGTTTGTTCTAACTACTGGTATATGAAATGGTAATCAATTAAATAATGTTAGCCTTGACATTCAAAATGTCTTTTCTCAAAGGTTTTTGTTTAATTCTTTAATAAATTTTAAGTTTATTCCCTTAATCTTTCATTGTTACAAAGATTTTATTTATCATTTTGTTATGAAAATCTTTGTATATGTAACAATATGATATCATGTTTGCTCCCTTTTTTGTCATGAATGTGATATGAGGGAAATAAAAGGATTTTGAATTTGACTTTTAATAAGAGATGCTGGAAAATCCATTTAATTTTTGAAATGATACAAAGTAAGGTATTGATAGCAATAAAGTCTTTCAGCAAATTACCACCCTTTTTATAATCTTGGATTTAAAATCATCAAAAAAATACAATAATAATTCATCAGTAGCTCAAATAAGGATCAGACATAGACTCTGAATAGGGTAAAAATAAGTTTGTGTATAATTGTACATTACATGAAACATTGCAGCAAAAATTAACAATTATAACAAAACAAATATTACAAAACAATATACATTTACATTTGTTCTCCGAAAAGTTAGCGTAATTATAAGAAGTATGTCTGTCAGCTGTCTTAGGATGAAGCGATTAATTACAAAATGCTGGGAATCTTTATTTGGATATTTCTTATCTATCTTTAACAAGAAGTAATAGTTTTTCAATCAACATTGAGGAGTAACAGAGATATCAATACAGGATCAAAAGACATCAAAAGTAAATAATTTCAGCATAGCCTAAAAATGTCCTTTGTACAGGTAGACTAATGACTGAAGAACAAAATAATTACAGAAACAATTACAAAATGTAGTAAAAAAAACCATCAAATAAACCTAATTGTAATTCGACACATACATTTCACTAGATTTAAAAAAACTACAAACACACATACAAAACTAAATCTAACAAAAATATCAACCTTTATGTCATAGACTGTAAAATTAATGCATATATATTATATAATGACAACTAAATGACATGGGCATATTAAATCAACAGATCATATTGCAGAGATTTTTTTCATCTCTGAGAATGGGTCCCGTCAGACTGGGAATTTTTGAGTTGTGACGACTAGGTTACGGTACTTCTTGTAAAAAAAATGGTCACAACTTTGTCATTTTAAATCTGATTTTGATTTTTTTAAAATGTTCATCGAGAATTTCTCCATTTAGATTTGGGAAAATTGAAGCTTAAATGCTATTAGGAAGGGTCTGTTTACCAGACCCAAACAAAGAAGGAAAAAAATTGTTGTATTGAACAAAAATTACTCATTTGATATATGATAAGACTTATATCTAATTAGAAATCTCAGTCATAGCCCTGTCATTCTAGAATTTCAGACATACCGTCAAACCTGTGACCACTCTTACAAAAGACATAATGCGGCACTTATTGACAGGTGGTTGTTATTCAGAGGCCATTTTGTTCTAAATATTCAATGACTATTTTAATATTTCAATGGCCATTATTCGCAAGGTGACATTATATGGAGAGGCCGCTAACACAGGTTTAACTGTACATTTTGCCTACACCAATTATTTCATTTAACTGAGTCTACACTGTGCACAAAAAATAGGAATTGGTAAAAAATATTTATCTTTTTAATCTGCATTTGTACCACATTCTAGATATTGACAGAAAGCCATTAATGGGAGGTCAGTTTGATCTAATTATCAATGGGAGATTTTCATATAACAGTCTTTATTCACAGGATGGCGTTTAATCCTAAGTGGATGCAAACAAAGGCTACTTCAAGATGCAGTAAAGATAATCTTGTACCAAACCAGTGACATGGTGACAGAATACCCAAATCTTTTGTAATCTCATACACATACGAGATCAACCTAAAAGCTGAGATAAACCTGTAAAGTTCAACATAATCAAAAAACAACAAAAACTTAGATCATGTAAAAGCAAAGTGATGTAAATTTTGAAGCTAATAATAGTCAGAGACATAAGGCCGCATGTCTTGTAATCCTTCCCATGTTGGCTTACAGGCTGACCTCACTTCACTAGAAGATCCATGAGTTGTACCATCACTAAAAATATATAAAAATCAGAGTACTGAAAGTACTCATGGAAACTGAACCTGACCAGACTTGCACTGCAATATGGAATGGGAACTTAGTGGCGGATATAGAAAAACATAATACTCTGGTCTGCATCAAAATTAATGCATGCTGCATGAGTCAGTGATGGCTATGGAAACCTAAACTATCATTCAGTTTCAATTTAACAAGTCAGCTGCATAACAATAGATCTACAAATTATAAACAAATAAAACAGACAACTCATGATGTATCTCATACAAGTACATTTTGTATTCACAAGTCTACATCATTTGAATTAAAACTAGATTCAAATACATTTGTATGTTTATTCTTCACTGTAATGCATATCTACTCACATATACCTAGTTTACATTGTTTTGTTTTGTTTAATTCAGAGCTTGCTGATTTTTCTGTACATGATCTGAGGTACAAATAATATGTCTCACTTAGATGATGCATTACAGTTAACACTGTCATTTTGCATTCATGAATTTACATGAAAAATATAGAAGATAAGAATGATATACATGTATATGATGTCACTAATATCTATGCACTGCTACACAAAGCAACAAAATAACTGCACATGAGCATTGCAACAGAAAACTATCAGAAATTAAATTGAAACACAAATTTTGACATCTAAGGAAAACCCTGAAATTGGTATTCATTCCAGCACAAATTGTCCGAGTTTATGTTAAATTACAATGAACAGATGAAACTTGTTAAAAAATAGCCTAATATTCACCTACACACAGTGAGGATCACAGTATAATGTCCTATATTGATTTGGGTCTGGACCACCCTCTGATTCCATCGCCGCCACCATGTTACATGCCGCCTCATATTCAGCATCAGTCTGAGGATTCAAAGGCCACTGTGCTGTACTGTACACTTCATCATTTAAATCCATGATCATATTATCCTACAATGAAAGTTCATTGGAATTCATACCAAATTGAGTGAAAAATTAGGGACATAAAATTATTGTCTTTCTTTCTCGTAATGGTAGTGCCGTGAGAGGACCCATACCAGTATAGGACAAGGGCGGTGATTTGTTTGACACAGCATTGTTGCTTGATTTTTCAGACCTTCCAACAATATAAATTGTGATATAAGTTATGGAAGCCTTAAAGCTACAGGAGCTGGATAAGTAAAAATGGTTAGGTTTATAACTGCTGGTCCACCAGGTGCTTTAAATGTAGACACAGGCACTGGATTCTAACATTGTTTAAAACTAGAAATGTGTCCATAAGACACAGATGTCCCTGCTCTATTATTCTGGTCATAGTACACCATGAGTGATGAAAGATTTTCATATATGTAATACCAAAATACAAATTCAAGGGCAGATAACTCAAGTCTTCAGTCTTTGACAGAGTTAAAACCCTTCATGCACAACTTCATATGCTGATAAACATCTCTGTATAATTTCATAACTCTGTCCCTTATACTTTTGGAGATATGCGCGACACAAGATTTTTGGACAGACAGAAGGAAGGACTTGGATAGACATGGATAAGCCCCCCTCATCTTTCAGAGCAGGGGCACAAAAATAATTTTTACTGGTTTACTTTTCTGAGTTGGAACCTTCCAACACAGATCATAGTTTGGAATGATTCTCAAAGACCATCAAATCATAAAAATATTAATTTTCTCTTCAATGTAATCTATGTGTAATACCTGTGTAGAAGAATAAGTTGTATGTTGTGGATGACCCAGGTCAGGGTGTACATTATTGTTATTGTTGTTCAGATTATCAGAGGTCATCTTCATTCCAGCACCAGAAGACTGTACCTCTAGGGATAATGGTGGTACTCTATCATTGAATGGAACCTGTAATTTAAGAAAGTATAACTTCAACAAAATGTTACAATTTTGTCAAGTTACCGGTAGTTTCTGTCAGCATGGTGCAAAAAATGACTTTTCTGACTGTGAAATTTTCCCCAAGTTCATTACAGTCTTTTGCTATAAACTTCCCGGACGTAGAGTGGTTAGGCGCTTGCAGAAAAATGACCACATTAAGCAACTAAAGTACTGCTGATTTCAGTAGGTCTTCAAACACCAGTCAACATTAGTCTTAAATTATAAATGTATGAATAATAATAATTAAGACAATCCTAAAATAAACAGCCACGTAAACCTGTCTTTACAGGAATCACCCTCTAATTGATATCAACCTCCTGAAACCAACCTTCCTCAATCAACATTCTATAAGAAGTCAAAATTTGGTGAAATTTACACTATTTATGGTTAAAGGAACTTAACTTTAGATTCAATTATAATTTCAAGTGTAATTTATAAATGTTTTATCAACATAAACATTTATGAACAAATCTACTCAATGACAACATCAATCTTTAGTTATTTTTATAAAAATACTTTTCTGGTAAATATTGAACTCCGAGTCCATTTAAAATGCAAGTTAAATTCAGAGAATAATCAAAGCTTACAGAGAGGGAAGGAAAAATGATAAGGAAATATTATCATCACAAACCAAAAAATAAATGAAGAATATGACAACAACAATCAATTAACAAACCACAAATATTCATAAAATAAACAAAATAATATGCAAATCACAAACCATCAATTGATTCATTTAACATATTCAAAACCCATTAACGAAGCTGTACAATTAGGTAATACAACACTTACCATAGTCATATATAATGAGAAAAAAGAGATACACCATAGATAAATTATCAATATGATTGTATGCAATTATTCAAATCTTGAAATCATTTTTACAAAGGCATGATGGTCAATTTTGTATGAAATAATTCAAATAATTGATCACACATTTTAAGTGAGTTTTAGAAAATGTTAAAACCAAAGAAAAGCCTTAAAGTTACAGGTGAAAACTTTGAAACTTCACTGAAGTAGACAAAATATACCTGGCTCTGAGTCTATAAAACTTGAAGGCTGTCTCTGAGCTCAAATCTCAATTCCAATCTCAAAGTATCATGGTTGAAATCATGAAGTTGATTAATGTTTAAATACATATTCAGATAAATTATGCTGTCACACAAATGTACCAATAATATCATTATTGTTTGATCATAATTGACTTAGTAACATTAACAGACAAGAAATGAGATTTGAGCTTGAAGACCATTTTCAAGTTTTATTACCCCAGAGCCTGGCCTACTACATGTATTCATATTGACTTCCCTAAAACTCAAAGGAATCTTACCGGACATGAGAGCTATAAATTCTCTAAATTAGGATAGAGGTCTGACGATCTTACATTATCCACTTAACATGAATCTAGTTTCCATTCAACATTGCTTACAGTTGATCAGAAAACTGTGAGAGTTGACGAGGGTACAACATGCAATATGATATATGTATCATCTTTAATAAATCTATCTATTGACACATGAAATAAATCAATCATCACGTTAAATACAGTCAAGCAAGTGCTAACGGCCACTTCCAAATAAAGGCCGCCATATGAATAAAGACCATCCCTTTAAAAAAACCCATTGATTAATTTTAAACCTCCAAATAAATGTCACCTGTTAATAGAGGCAACATTTTGTCTTTCCCAAGGATGGCCATTGTTCATAGGTTTGACTGAATACAATATATTTTAATATCAGTGATTTTACCATGTTTGAATGTTGAGATGATTGGTTAAATGAGATCATAGGTACAGCTGGTGACTGAAGTGTGGCAGGATTTGATATGCAGTTAGGAGATTGACTGACTGGTAAAACATCCATGGATTCTGTCATTTCTTCATTCATACACTGTCCAGTCTCTATACAGCGACGCTTCTTCTCATTTTCCTCCTAATTTCAAAATAAACATAAGTTTGCAATAATAAACAACGAATATCATTACATTTCAGCAAATAGTTGGGTGACACATCGTCTTGTTACTACATGTATGAACATATCTGCCATGTAAATTTCAAATCCATGAAGGAGTGATAAAGTTACAGAAATGGAAAATGGACACCAGTACCTTTCACCTCTGTGACCTTGACATCGGAGGTACAGACCTGGGTCCTCTGCGTGAAACGAAACTCCAGACAGACAGAAGGTGGGACTATCATATGCCCCCGAAGAAGGGACAAAAAAAAAAATTCTGTTCTGCCCAGATACAATAATTATTTTTGTCTGTATCTATTTTTTCTGAATTAAGTTAAAACTTTCAGATATCATGATTGTTGCACATATAAATTAACTTGCATGGTCTGGTAATCTTAAGTTTGTAATTTCGCATTAAATACCTGTCGAGTACCTCAATATTAAAATATTATCCTTAGTGTAATGTAACTCCTTTCTGTTTCAGCAAATTATAATCTTTTGTCTTGATGTTGTAAGATTTTTAAAATGCAATGGAAGATTTTCTTATGAACTTTGAATAATTATCCAACATAAACTGAATTGTGATTTCCTATGAAACTTAAATTACATGTCCTGGCAAATAGAGATTTCATCATAAATGTGTGTCACATAATTAAATATCAAAGATAAGATACAACAATTAGAACAGATTTTTATTAAATACACACTAGATGACGTATGGCCGCACCATACAGTGGTATTATCCGAAATATGTTCTCATCAATTTGTATACTATATGGAGGTATTATTATAACAACTGTTCCTTAAAATTATGAAGCTTTGTTTTGTTGGTTAGCATGATATTGTGGTGGAGATTCTATACATACTATATAAACAAAAGGGCCATGATGGCCCTATATCGCTTACCAAAAAAAAAGATTTCTAGAGAAAAACATTTTTCATCTTTTTAATGTATTATGACTCTACATAAATCAAGTGACCCCGGGTCGGACCATTCTTGACCCGCAGTCATCATTTGAACAAACTTGGCAGAGGTTCACTAGATAATAATACATCAAAAATATCTAAGCTCTAAGGCACTGTAGTTTTCGACAGGATGATTTAAAAATAAAAAAAAATCCTATATCAAGACCCATGTAAAAATAAAGTATTTAACCCCGGGATGGAGTCAAGTTTGACCCCAGGGCCACAACTTGAACAATATTTGTAGAGGTCCATCAGATGATGCTATACACCAAATATCTTAAGTTAAGGCAGTATAGTTTCAGACAAGATGATTTGTTAAATTCTCCTGTAATTAAGCCTTACAAATTAGATCAAGTGACCCCTGGGGCAGGGCCAATTTTTACTCCAGGGCCATAATTTGAACAAACTTGATTGAGGTCCACTAGACAATACTACATACGAAATATCTTAGCTCTAAGGCCTTGTGGTTTCGGACAAAAGGATTTTTTAAATTTTCACATATAAGCCTATATAAAATAGAGTAAACCCCTGGGGGCGGGGCCAATTTTGACCCAGTGCAATAATTTGAACAAACTTGGTAAAAGTCCACTAAACAATGCATCACACAAAATATCTAAGTTCTATGTATTGTAGTCTAAATTCTGACAAGAAAGTTTTTAAAATTTTCCTGTATAAGTCTATGTAAAATCAAGTTACCCCTGGGGCTGAGCCAATTTTGACCCCAGGGCCATTATTTGAACAAAATTGGTAGACATGCACTGGACAATGCTACATACCAAATAGATAAGCTCTAGGCCCTGTGGTTTTGGACAAGAAGATATTTAAAGTTTTCCTGTATAAGCTTATGTAAATCAACTGACCCCTGGGGCAGGGCCAATTCTGACCCCAGGGGAATAATTTTAACCAACTTGGTAGAGTTCCAATAGACAATGCTACACACCAAATATCTAAGCTCTAGGCCCAGTGGTTTTGGACAATTTTTAAACAAGAGGGCCACATTGGTCCTTTATCGCTCACCTGGGAACAAAGGCCAATAATTAATGACCAGGTAATATAGTTTCCATCTCGTAAAACTCATTTTTACGTAGATTTTGAGATCAAAACCAACAATGAAGGTATAATACTGTTAAACTTGTAAGCTAAAACATAGCAAATTTTCTAATCCAAGGGCCCTTAACTCTTGAAGTTGTTGTCCGATTCCATCCATAACTGAACTTGTCCAAAACCATCAGGTCATACACATTCATTGTAAATATGATTAGGATCGGTGAATAAATGAAGGCGCTAGAGTGACTAAACAAGCTAAAATATAGCAAATTTTCTAAGTCAAGGGCCAATAACTCTTGAAGATGTGGTCTGATTCCACCCATATTCGAACTTGTCCAAGATCTTTTGGATATACTCATTTACTGAAAATAGTATTAGGATCGGTGAATAAATGAAGGCGCTAGAGTGTAAACAAACTAAGATATAGCAAATTTTCAAAGTCAAGGGCCCATAACTATTGACGTTCTGGTCCGATTCCGCCCATAATCGAACTTGTCCAAGATCTTTTGGTTATACTCATTTACTGAAAATATTATTAGGATTGGTGAATAAATGAAGGTGCTAGAGTGTAAACAAGCTAAATGTACCAAATTTTGTAATTCAAGGGCCCATAACTCTAGAAGTTATTGTCCGATTTTGCCCATAATCGAACTTAGCCGAGACATTGTGGCTATAGACATTGTGAGCAAGTTTAATCACGATTCGTTAAGAGCTGCGGTTGCTAGAGTGTAAACAAACTAATTGTGGACGGACGACGGACGCCGGACATTCAACGATCCTAAATCCTCACCTGATGAATCAGGTGAGCTAAAAAAAGTTTTTCCTATTGGTTGCCATAGCAACAAGAATTTTTAATGAAATTTAATTTCTTTAACAACATTGGTAGAGCTTCATGCAAGGAACGTCTCTGTTAAGTTTCGTTGAAATTGACCAATTGCTTAAGAAGGAGATGTGGTTTAAAGCAATTATTGACGCACTGACGGACGGACGGACGAACGCACGCACGGACAACACACGATCACAATAGCTATAACATTGAGCACCTCGTGCTCTGGTGGGCTAAAAACATATGATCATCCACTTTCCAGACAAGTGTATACCGGTAAATTTTTTTCGGAAAATACACGGGCCGGGCCGGGCCGGACCGGACCGTACTGTATGATATAAACTTTATTTACTCCACAGACAACGCAGTCCTGAAATTTTAAGATTTGGATTGCATTAGCTGCATAATATATTCAATCAACATATTTGGTACACATTTGGACCAATATACACACTATACTATTTATACACAGGGGTTGTACGGAAGATTTACTCTGAGTATGTTGCTGTCCGTTTTGCCGGGCATGCACACTGACTTCTACCAAAAATCTTCGTCTTTTGTGCTTACAATAAACAAGAAAACTGAAACAATCAACTAGAGCAAATATATATATATCTTTATTAAAGTTAGCATGTATAAACCTCATTATTTTATCGAGTTTTGATATTTGAGTAAAAGTCGATAGGATACGTATGAATTGGAGAAAATGTGTATTTCTCGTGTTGGTGACAAAAAATATGTTCGCGTGCATAGAAATGCCAAAGACCTATACATTATATTTTATAGGCCCTTTATGCAGAAGGTGCTACTGTTCTCTTTCACGCATATTTTGATAATTGATTTACATTGACACTCTCTATTTCTTAAAATTATCACATTTTCACAGTTAATTACATACAATCATATTAACAGCTTGGACACTAATTACTTCAGGATGTCTCAACCCAAACAAGTGTATAAAATTACACCTATATTTAATTTTACAAAGAACTGGCAAATGGCAGGGATGTATATAGATAGCAACGCAAACATATAACTTAACAAAGGATAAAACAATAGTTCTTACAGAACAGAACAGAACAATTTATGCTTCCTATAGACTTTTCTTACTTAAAAAAACTTATCACAAATTACATAAAGCATATCGTTAATACATGTATAAGCACTATTTGCATGTAAACGGCGCTGGTTTTACTTTTAAGGATCGAAGCCAGTGCGCATGGTTTCCAACCCCAGTATTGGTGAACATTACTAGATTTTTTTCGCCATCACAGAAAATACGGGACTCAATCACGTGTCGGACGAGTCAAGAATATTCCACACCCCTGACTAATTACATAACTCAACACTAAGTTTATTCTATATAATTACTGGTCGCATTTACTTCTGTAAATTTAACAATTTCGTGTTTTATACGTACTGCAAAATTACGTTCCTGGGTTTACAACAAGAGATATCAATATGATTAATTTGTTTGAATTACGAAGATTAATGCAATAAATACAACTAAATAACTTTAGTTCGTGATTCAAAAATAAACAAATGATAAGTGCTTGATTAGGTGTCATAATTATTTTGATCGTTTAAATCGGAGATTTCTTTTTTTTCTTTGGTATTCATATTGACTTATATCTACAACATAAATTATGAATTTAGTATCAGCGACTTATTACAATTAACATGCCAATCAGGTTGTCAAATCACAGCCATGGTGACACGATCTGTCCTGACAGCAATTAGCGAAAGACACAAACAAAAGAAAATCAGTCAGGGGTCTTGATAATTAGCACAATATATGTCACCCGTTGTTTTATGAAGTTACATTGATTATACATCCGTTTTGGGGTCAAACATGTTCTTCTTGATTTTATCAGTCAAGGGGTGTGACAAACTAGGCGGAAAAAAACAATAGGCATCCACCAATCAAATTAATGCATTTGTCAGCCAAACTAAATTAATAACATATATTCACCAGTTCGTGTGAGAACATTGAAGCATTCAGATAGTACTTTTAGATAAATTAATTTAATTTGTCAAATAATTTATAACCATGGGTGACATGTCTTCTGATAGTGAATCTGATAAGTTCGATTTTTCTGGGTTACTTCAACCCGATAGTGATGCTGATGATATGTCCGATCCTTCTGACTCAGGGTCAGATATAGAATTTAGTTCAGATTCTGAAATTTCCAATGATGATACTGATAGTTCAGATGAGGGTAGTGATCACGATGATGTCTGGACTGACAATTTTACTGTGCCTACGGTGCGTTAAATAGATGAAATATACTAAATATCAAGGACTTATATACATACATGTATGTATATAAGTCCTTGTAAATATGTACCATGTGATTTAAAAATTGAAATGTTCAAATTTATTATCAAATCAACAATAATTTGCTTTGAATTGGTTTAATATAACAATATCACATAAAAATAAGCACTTCAAAGTCAAGTTGACATTTATTAATATAAAAATCTATATTCTAAAGATAAGTATATCTTTCAATATTGAATAATGATAGGAATAGTACTGATATGTTGAAATAAAAAACAAACAATGATTTTAACAAGTTAATTTCTTTTATTTTCAGTTCGAACCATTCACGGAGGAGCCAGGACCTAACCTACCCGATGACTTTGATCCAGAAACCGCCACTCCACTCCAGTACTTCCTCCTGTTATTCCCGATGCATCTGATCAATCTTCTGGTGACTATGACAAACAGCTACGCCATGTGGTATAGGACTCAACCTGGAGTTGAGTTAGACAGCAGATGGGTAGATGTCACAACAGAAGAAATGAGAGCTTTCCTAGCAATCAACATCTACACGGGAATTGCCAGAGTGCCTGATTTGAAGGTGTACTGGTCATCCAGTAACTTTTTAGGAAAACCCTTTATCAAGTCATTGATGACCTACAACCGATTTAAGCAGATCATGTGGTACTTCCATGCGTCAGAGAGAGCGACTGAGCCAGCCCGTGGTCAACCTGGATATCACAAGTTACTGAAAGTGAAACCAGTCATCGATGTCCTATCAGAAACCTTCCAGAACTACTTCACATTGTCCCGTGAGGTTGCTGTAAATGAGGTTACAATAACTCCCTGCAATCGACCATCATCTCGTCTGTACAAGCCGTCTGTGTCAAAGATATGGATGTTATGTGATTCCAAGACATCTTATCTCTCACGCATTGAAGTCTCCCTTGTGTGGAAAGACAACCGTACTGAACTTGGACTGAGGCACAGCGTGGTGCTGAAGTTGACAGATCATCTACGACACTCCCACCGATTCCTGTTCTTCGATGATTTCTTCACCGGAATACCATTGATGGAAGAACTACTTCAACATGGTTTGTACGCATGCGGAAAAGTTCGAGCGAACCGGAAAGGTTTTCCAGTGGCTCTGAAGAAACCAGCTGATGTAAGTAACAATGGGGACTTCAGGGTCCTACAGAAGCAGCATTCTAACTTATGTGCATCTGTGTGGAAAGATAGGAAGTTGATGTACCACTTGTCAACACTTAGCGACCCTCAACAAGTTCTTCCTGCTCAATGTATGTCAGGGGCTACAGTTCAACATGTTAACCAACCCCACAGTGTACATAGTTACAGTCATCATATGGGAGGTCTTGATGTCCTTAATAAGAAGTATTGGATGAAATATGAAGTCGGAATGCATGCAAAGAAGCAATGGCATGACCTCTTCTGGTTTCTTCTAAATGGCAGCATAGTGAATGCATTTATTGTGTACAACACTTCATCAAGAAGAAACACACCCCGAAAGAGATTAACACACTTTCAGTTTCGTCTGGAACTCATGAAAGAACTGATTGGTGGGTTTAGGAAGAGGAAGCATGCAGAATAATTTCTTCCTGTTTAGATGTTGAAAATATAATTGACCATATCTGCGTTCGCATGAAGCGAAAAAGACACAAGTGCAAATATCATTCTCAACATCTTCAAGAAAGGATACAAATCACGACTGTGCCTCCTGCAAAGTCCATCTGTGTAGACATGAGTGCCATGCCAAATAATTGGATTATTTGGACTTACTGATTAATCTTTAAAAGTGTTTTTTTTTACAAATTTTGGGACATTTTGAGGTGGGGTGGGGGGGGGATGGGCCATGATAAGAGCACCTCCTCATGGTGTGGCCTGGATGTGGCTGGATGACTTATCATAAGATTTGGAAAAAAAACTATTTTTTCTGTACAATTTTTTAAAAATGTATATTTCTGAAAATTCTAATTCATATATATATAATCAAATCATCCAGCCATAACTGAACGCTCTTGTTCATAATATTATTTAAAAATACAAAAAAAAATGAAATGATAAAGCAGTCTTGAATGCCCGATCAGCTCACACTCACAGAAATACATGTAGACTAGTGACAATCATCCTTATATAAAACACTATTTTACCATCTTGAACCTGAGCCCATATTCACACTAAGTCTTACCCGACAGAAAATATTTATATTAGCTAGTAGTACACATTTTGACTCAAATCAATAAATGAATATTGTAAATTATGCATGATAAAGAATTGCAGCCAAAATCATACTTTGGTAACAGAGATAATGTATTAAAATAGTGATAATAATATACTTATACTTTTTTTATACTTATTATTATATAATAGCATCCTTTAAAAAAAACCAGAAAGAAATTATGCATCACATACTAGAAAGAAAATTTAATTCCCATAATCTTACACATCTTCACCATTTTGATTAAATCAGATTCAGATGAATTAGATGCAGTTGAATATTGTACTGGAACAGATTCTAAATTAGTAATAGGAATACAACATTCATTGATTCGATACATCAATGATAATTTTTTACTATAAATGGGGGGACAATATTATGGAATTCCTGATTTATATGTCCTGAAAGAGCTATGATTTCTGAGCAAAATAAAGGTTATTTAATGAAAATATCTCAAGAAATGGCAAAGTTGTGGTCAATTCAATCTGTTCTGAAGGACTTTCTTCAATACAAACTGAGTTAAATATGGAAACAATGTGTTTGAAGGCTTCTTGTTTGGCAAAAAATGGTCGGCTGTATATAATTTTCCGGATTTTTAAATTGGCTCTATTATTGACACCCCTGTTCATAGTTCTGGTTATGAACACATTGCAAATAAACTTTACAGCTTTTTTATGAGGTACATAAAATTATAACAACTATATTTTAGTTATACATTAAAATCCCCCTATTACGACCACCTTTTTATCTTGATGTCTTTAAACAAAGTGGTCTTAATAGTGGGGTGTGGTCTTAATAGTGCTACATGGTAATCCTCTACCCTTACTGGTTATATGTATACATTATGTAGATTAACATACAAATATTCTGATTGATCAATTCCACTTTTTCTTCCAAACTTAATTTTTCCTTTTAGCCATGATTAATGTAGGATACAGATTTAATCAAAATTTGAGCTACTATTATTGAAAATAAAACTGATTATGCGTTGGATTTCAGATATCCTTCATAAATAGTCGCATAAATATCGCACAAATTAACATTTCTTGATTTATATAATAATAGAATATCGGCAAATTACAGCAAAATACAATACAAATTTTTAACAACCAAACTTTGGAAAACATAAAAAAGTAAGCATTTTCATTGCAAGTTTCTGATTGAATAGTCGGTTCACTACAGGAATAATGTACAAGAAAAAACTTCATCTTCAAGGAAAAATATGCAGCTAACACCTTTGTGATTCCGACCAATTATCATCAACATTCAGATGACAATCAAAAGCAATCAACACAGTTTTTGACACTTTGTTTTCATAACATGCAAACAGCCGACAATTAAACTATTACCGCAAATCGATACCGTACAAGTCATAAAAGTGAGGAAATGCAAGGGGTTCACAGCAGTGGTCATTGTAGCGATTACAATGATGAACTGATCTGAAACATGTGGTCTTATTGGTGGAATAGCAGGGTGGTTGTATTTTCGGACAAACTTAAGAACAAAATATTCTGTTCTTTAAAAAATCTGTCGATTTTACTGTACATAGATACTGAAGTATACAAAACATGAGGTATTGGTCTGTTTACATTACATGCATTGCTGATATTGACATCACAATAGATTTTGTACATACATTTCACGACATTTTCGCCATATATATAATTGACAATCCTAGACATATTGAATGGTCATGTTATTTTTTCCCTTTTAATCTATCTTGATGTACACCCATTTTAAAGGGCTCTATAACCTTTCCCCTGCACATGAAGATAAACAACACTGAACTACACTTTTGTAGAAAGTTAGCAGCAAATAAAATCTCATTTGGATTATAAGACATTAAACATTGCTTGTTTGTTCAAATTGATCACTAAGGGTATAAAATCATTTTTCTTTAGGTTTTCCAAGTGGAAGAAGCTCATCATCTAACAATCACGTGAACTTTTCAAAAATATTTTTATTGAACCAAAAACTTAAATGAAACTTGCATACAACATTACATAATTCAACTAAGTAACTTGAACTTTATGGTCCATTTAGTTGAGGTTTTTGATGTCGAAATTTAGAGTTTTTGATTGTGCAATGTGTACATTGATCAGACTCAGGTACTGTTGCTATTCATGAACCATAAAGAGATTCTTTTGATATTTATCAATGAGGTAGACTCAAAGACACTAGAGCTATTTTAATCACATTCTGCAAAAATTTTTTTAATACTGACCCAATTTAGAAAAGCACACGTTTTGTACAGTTTATGCTTCTTGTGTGGCATTGTGTAACATGATTGGTTTCTTTTCATTCAATACTTAGGAGAAATGTGATAATGATCACAAATTCTGTGAGTGATGAAATGGCTTGCAAGTACATATTTGGCACTTATGAATACTGATTAACATGTAAGTAACTAAGAGTTATCTTGCCTGTATTCAAAATATTGGGTGAAATACAATTAGAAATTGAAAGTGGCATTTTTATTTTTATTTGACATTGGAAATGGTAATCAGGTAACTGCGTTCATGCAATTAAGTGGATTAACATATCATATTACAGGACACGAAAAATCCACTTGTCCGCTCATATTGATGAGTGTATTCATGGCCCGGACATGTAAAAAATTGGCTATGGTCTTCCAAAAGGATGAGTAGCTTTTGCTTTATAAAGCCAATACAAAAATCAGTGAAATAATCTCTTGTAGCTGAAAAACATTATAAAATGTCTATTCAAGATTTTTTGTTTGACACATGAAAATTAGCCTTGACACTGGATAAGAATAAATGCCAATAGGTTCTCTCTATATGCAGCAAACGACTACTATCAAATGTACATACTTTATTATTTACTGTTCATATGTACAGCATACTTTATGCGAAAAATAGATGAGAAATAGATCTACATTGTAGTTAGTCTTTGGAGAAATGAATGGAGGAGCTTAATACTTAATACTCGATTAACTGGGCTGTGATACTTGTAAAAAGGCTCGGGCTGGTATTTATTCAGACTGTTCTCCACATGTTTAACCATTGTCAGTTTGCTGTCATCTGTTTCATATTCAGTTATTTAGCTATCTTTAAATCCATTCTTACCTGATACCTTACAAGTTTTTAAGTACCGTATTTATTAATTAGTATGGCACCGTTTTTCTCAATAATAAAGCTGTTCACTGGCAACCGTGAAGAGTTCAGGTAGTTTTATCAGTATAACTACCTGAAGAGTAGTTAAAAAATGTCATGATGGCATCCAATGTTCCAGAAATGTACCTTTGGCTGTATTTAGCTGTTAAAATTTTTAAAAAGGCGCAGGAAGTGTTTGTACAGGTACATTTAGATTTACATTTAAGTGCTTTCTTAGTTCACCACTAGTGGTAGCATGAGTGACATCAAGGGCAGGACAAGTGAATTTTATATGTAACTTGTCTTGCAATTTTTTTGTGCCCTGTATTATAATTATCAATAATGTATCAAAGTAACTTATATATATTTTTTTTACAATATTAAATGTGAATGAAACATCTATTGGTAATCATGACTGCATGACATCAATGCTAAATCTACATGTAAAATATTTATAGAGACTGTGCAATTAAAATTTGTCAACATGTGTGTTTAACAAGACAGGATCCATACACAAAATCTTAACAAGAGGGCCATGATGGCCCTATAAATGCTCACCAGGAAAAAAGGTCATTTGGAGACAAACATTGTTAAAATATTTCTACACGAGTCCAAGTAAAATCAAGTGACCCTAAGGTCAGGGCCAATTTTTACCCTAGGGCCATAATATGAACAAATTTGGAAGAGGTCTGCTAGACAATACTACATACAAAATATCTTAACTCTAGGCCTTGTGGTTTCGGAAAAGATTTTTTAAATTTTCCTACATAAGCCTTATATATATAAATCAAGTGATCCCCGGGGCGGGGCCAATTTTGACCCTAAAGCAATAATGTGAACAAACTTGGTAGAGGTCCACTAGACAATGCTACATACCAAATATCTTAGCTCTAGGCCGAGAAGAAGATTTTTCAAATTTTCCTATATGAAATAGAATAAACCCCAGGGCAGGGCCAATTTGACCCCGGGGCCATAATTTGAACAAACTTGGTAGAGGTCCACTAGATAATGCCACATACAAAATATCTAAGCTCTAGGCCTTGCGGTTTCGGAGAAGAAGATTTTTAAATTTTCCTATATAAGTCTATATAAATCAAGTGACCCCCGGGACTGGGCCAATTTTGACCCTAAAGCAATAATTTGAACAAACTTGGTAGAGGTCCACTAGACAATGCTACATACCAAATATCTTAGCTCTAGGCCTTGTGGTTTAGGAGAAGAAGATTTTTTAAATTTTCCCATATTAAATAGAATAAACCCCAGGGCAGGGCCAATTTTGACCCCGGGGCCATAATTTGAACAAACTTGGTAGAGGTCCACTAGACAATGCCACATACAAAATATCTAAGCTCTAGGCCTTGCGTTTTCGGAGAAGAAGATTTTTTAAATTTTCCTATATAAGTCTATATAAATCAAGTGACCCCCAGGGCGGGGCCAATTTTGACCCTAGGGCAATAATTTGAACAAACTTGGTAGAGGTCCACTAGACTATGCTACACACTAAATATCAAAGCTCTAGGCATTGTAGTTTTTGACAAGAAGATTTTTTAAATTTCCTATATAAGTCTATGTAAAATCAAGTGACCCCCGGGGCGGAGCCAATTTTGACCCCAGGGGAATAATTTGAACAAACTTTGTAGAGTTCCATTAGACAATGCTACATACCAAATATCTCAGCTCTAGGCCCTGTGGTTTCGGACAACAAGATTTTTAAAGTTTTTTCTATTTGTTGCCATAGCAACCAGAGTTTTTAATGAAATTTAATTTTTTGAACAATTTTGAAAGGGGACCACCCAAGGATCATTTCAGCAAAGTTTGGTTGCAATCGGAATAGCGGTGTAGGAGGAGATGTTGTTTTAATTTAAGTTGACGCCGCTTCACGACGCACGATGGACGCAGGGCGATCACAAAAGCTCACCCTGAGCACATTCGTGCTCTGGTGAGCTAAAAATGAACAGGTTTCGTTCCTTATATAAAATTCATAAAAGAAATTTTATAACAATAGTTAACATTTCTATATTATTTTAAAGGATGTAACACGGAGGTACACTTTTAGTGATTATCATTTATACCTCACAGTCGACATTCCCTTCATTCTCACTACATGTGCCTTTTCTTTTGACTCCATAAACTTGAAATATGGGTTTTTCATCAATTGTCCAAGTGTAGTTAGTTGCCGGCATAATGGTCACTGAAACAAAAAACATCTTTAATTTTTAGGACTGAGGCGAGTATCCGAGTACTCAGGTTCGGGTGATCACGAATCAAATTGAAAAATCGAGTATGAATAATCAACATTACTAAGAATCATGCTTCGCTATCTTGTTTCCACAAATTAAAGGTGTATTCTTTGTTCTTAAAATCCCCTTTCTCTGAATAAGTGTTGTCTTATCATTGACTACTTTGTTTGCCAAGATGCCGAATCAATTCTTTAAATAACGATGCTGATAAATTAATTGGCAAGGAGTACGTATAAATTTAAGCCATAGAACAATGCATATTACTTCATTATTCCTAAAAGAAATTAAATTTAGCTGTCTTCAAGACTGCAATTTTGAAGATTTAGTAAGGGTGTTAACGATATACCGTTGAACAATTTATCGAAGTCATTTGCTCACGGTTCTGTTCACGATACCAGTCCTCGAAATTAGCATTTTGAAATTACTTGTTATCCGAAATTCGTATACTTACGAATATAAGTGTAACGACTGTTCTTCAAAATAAACGAGTCTTTGATACTTTGTTGGTCATAATGCTTAATAAAACATTTTATTGGATAATATAAGATGCACTAAGTACAATCAAAACATGCGATTGTCAAGCGAAGTGTGTAACAATTTTCGGAAAATACGACACGGACCGTACGGTATGGTACAAACTTTATCCAGTTCCACTCACGATGCAGAAAGAAAACCTCCCCACTAATTGGATTAAATTGTCATCTGCATAATGAATCACAGCTTGGGGCAATTGAAATAGGTGTTGATATGTGCAAACAAACAACAAACATAGACATGGTCAATTTAAATATGACTGATAAGTTGCCGATTTTTGTGGATGTCCTACAATATACGGGTGACTGATTTTGATTGTTCTGTGCAATGGATCGAGAATTGGAAATTTTACTCGCCCATGGGGCGAGCAGAAATAATTTTTTTAGTCGCCCAATAATTTTTTAACTCGCCAGGGCGATCGGGCGAGTGCTAATTTCGAAGACTGCGATACGTCGCATAACCCGGGACGGCATATTCCTGATCGCCATTTTGGGTTTAAGACCATAGAAAAGAACGGCATTAAAACATAAAAGCTTACATTTATTTGCTTTTTATTTCATGTAATCAAAGACGTATATTACAAATATATGACTCTGATGTACTGATGTGAAGTTGTAATAAAGTTTATACATAATAACAAGGTCTTATATACATACATGTATGCACATAAGTCCATGATAATAAATAGTTTAAACAGTCTTTTCATCTATAGACGAGTATCATGATACAAATTGTGAGCATATCGTAATTACTTGTACTTAAATTATTGCGAAGTGATTTTTGAGAGTAAGCAATGTTTACCATGACACCAGCACTTTACCGCAATTATGCCAGGTTCGTTTTCAGTTGGGAAATAGTGGGGAGAAACAAATCATTAATGCATCTTTCAGAAAAGGCAAGGACTTATATACATAGCTACTAAAAATAGCTCAAACAATATCTTTCGACGATCCCACAATGCATTGCCATATACTCGGCAATGTCCGACAGCTGTAACTGGGTGTTTACGACTTTTATTATACTAAAATAACTCCGGCAATTGGGCAAGGGAAATTGGTAAAGGATGCAACAAATTCCTTCAAGATATTGAGATACATTTATAATTCACAAAGTCTAAGTATAAGCATTGAAAACGGCATCAGTCGAACATTTTAAATTCCAAGATGGCGGACATCTATTATAATCCTTTTGTCTCCGAGATTAAACATTCGGAATTCCACGGATATTTTCGTATTTTCGCTTTTGTAAACAATAGCATGTATTCCCGTTGATTCACATGTTATTATCGCCGGATTTGACTACTTTAAACTGTTAATACGGAAGTTGCGAATCCATGTATGTATATAAGTCCTTGGAAAAGGTATGTTGGAATAATTTATACTCATATGACTATGAGTATAGAACCGTGTTTTCTACCCACGGAATGGTTAATTTAGGTCACAGACATTGTAGGTATCGCGCCCAACAGGTTTTAATTGGGGATTTTCCGTACACAAATATGCAGACCTTTGTTAGACTGTGCAGGATGGAGCCAAGTCGAAAAAATGTTTCGCCGTCACAAAGCAGTCTAATTAGTTGGACCAAGTTCTATGCTTAAATAAATGTAAAGGTAGAATCAGTATAAATGTCTGTAACAAGGAATAGAAAACGGTTATATAGTTTCGTTTGAACAAATATCAGAAAATATGCAATCACAAATATGGGAAATGTCTTAATTTGTCGATATAAACAGCCGCCTCCGAATAAAACGTTATGTCCGAATACTATTACATTATAACGCGATGATCCTGCAGAGGATTTTTCACTCATGCATTCCTTGACAGTCGACTTTTTGCGCACATTCATACGCTTAAAGATGCAAGATCGAATAATTATCGTTCTTATATTGATAAAAAGTTACCTAAAGTTAAAATGTATTTTCTTTGTTTGGCCGCAAAGTTTCTATTCGGACTACGTTTATTTTACTAATTCGTGACAATGACTATTTAGGTCAGACGCTGTCAGGTGAAGCAAAATATGTAAAATGCATTTTCTACTTTATTTATCAAGCTCAAATGCTTTATATTTTAAAGTTTCCAATGTATGTACATTGTATATATATTTGTTACATGACGAATTATATTTTAATATATGCCCATACCTTCATTACAGAAGTTACACTAGTAAACATCCTCTGTTTTAATTCGTACGATAACCAATCTTTCTGGTGCTCTACTACATATGCAGTGAATGATGAACATCCTTATGGCGTATATATATGCTTTAAATTTCTAAGTCTCCAATTACTGTACATTTGTTATATGACGAATGATATTTTCATATATGTCCATACCTTCATTACAGTAGTTACAATAGTACGTAATAAATTATGTATCTTAATTAATTATGAAATTCTTATTCTGAATGGTCGTTTCCAGAAGCTTTCTTCCTGCTGATTGTTCGGTGAAACGTTTATAACGTGAGAGGTAGGTCTAATATCCTTCAATGATTTCGTACGATACCCAACCTTTCTGGTGCCGCAGTAAGATTTAATTCAATCTCCTTGTATTTCATCACTTAAAAAAAATTCAGAGTCGTGACAATTACACATATGCTCTATTAAAATGTTTAATTCAGTTATCCAGGTAGTTGTATTAGACAACTTAATACAACTACCTGATTTATCGAACATACCCGAGCAATACCTTAGTCTACCTGGAGCAGGACCAAATTTGTTCACTATGTTAAATTTGTTTACAAGGCGATTTCTCCACTATAAGACGGACAATAGCAAAATCATTTGGTCAGAGTATGCAGAAACATTGCAGTTTAATAGTCGATAAACAGCAAAATATCTATTTTTTGTAATAACTTCGCATTTTAAAACTCGCCGTATCTTTCTTATTGTATGAGTAATTTCCTATCCGATAATCAAAGCTCTGAAGGTTCTACTGTTATTCGGAATTACAAATTAAGCAGTCAAAAGTTGAATTTCTTTGTAGGGTGAGTTTTTTTAATCCAAACGATAGTTCGCACGTAAATTTGGATGCAAACTTAATTAAGTACTACCCACTAACGCTTATCTACACCCGCTATGCAGTTGTTAAAGTTGTTCCCGTTCCATATGTGCTTTCAGTACTTTGATTTATGATTCCCATCTGATCACTAAAAGTAGTTCAGCAAATAGCATAATATTATATAGTCTACATTACCTGCCTCTTTGTATACTCAACTTATGCGGAATGTAATATCTCATACAATGATGAAGACACAGCTCGAAGAAAATGTTACACGTTATAAGCATTAGATCAATCAATCACATACAATTTCCAAATGAACCACTAATTTAAATATCTGGTTGATACTCAGATATCATCGCATCGTCCATGAATTCAATGATGACTTCTATACGTTTACTATAGAAGCTAGGAACCAGACTAAATTAGCATACAAAGCACGATAATTATGACGTCATCCTTCCTTGAAAGCTGTGTACTGATAGTAAATATTGTAGTAATCCGAGGGATAGGATTGTTTAGATTTTTTTGTAGACGAATTATACTTATGAGTATTAGTTAATTATAGCTGTGTTAGAGTATATAGTGTAGTGTCTATTACATTTGTACTAGTTTGGCTAATCCTGGCCATTTGATTGGCTAATGGTGATTACTGAATCTATTAATAGCTGACAGGTAAGTAAATCATGAAGGCATTGTCTGGATAAGTTGTTGTGTGGCTATTTGAAGTTCAATGTGGTTGTACGATAGTACTCAGATTTATGGTGAATTCGTTAACATTTAGGGTTGATTCTATTTGATTGATGTAGGTATGATATTACCATGTGCTTGTGAACTATATACATGCATTTATTCATTTGTCAAATACTCATGAGTTTCATTATAATGTGTAATACTCATATTATATAGACATTTTATACTCTCCTCAATTGAGGATTGAATAAACTATACTGTCAATATCCTTTATGAAAAAGCAACTTCATACAAAAAACATAAATCAATATGCTTCTTGTAATTCATCTACCTATATATTATATAAATATCACATCCCACGTAGGGTGATAGAACGTAATGCTAACGCCTCGGTCGACATTACTTTGTCAAGGGTGAACATTACGTTCTATCACCCTATGTGGGATGTGATATTTATTTTATTATACCGAACAAAACAATAATTAAGAAAGACACTAAATGCAACAAACATGTTAACAAATATAACGAATTTATGATATAAATTGAAATGAAGCTTCTTTCTGACACCATAGTTACTTTTGCTGTCAAAATGTCTACTGCAAAACCGGATGTCAAACTACAGATATATTCTACTAAGTGCCTAAAGTGTCTAGACAAGGATAGTATTCGATACGACAGAGATTGAATAAAACCCGACACCCGGTAATATCGCGTGGGCGCGTGAGGGCAGTTTCGTTAGGCCAACATTTTTTTATTTTCTGTTTTACGGGAAATTTTTCAAAAAAATTGAGACGGGGGGGATAAATAAAAATGAAAATAAAAGCTTTAATTTTGAGCAGTCGAAAAAATAAAAAAAATAAAAGTGAACTTATTGGTGTTTTTTTATTTTGACAGATTGCTCATTATAAACATAAAACAAGTGTATTTAGACTAGGTTCACATGGGATTACAATAAATATACAAGTATTTACAAATCAAGCTATATTACAAAGGGTAATAATATGTACTAGTGCTTGGACATATAAAATATCCAATCAAAACATGTTGACAAACTTGATACCCATCACTCCTGATAAGTTTCATTCAAATCTTGCCAAGTTTTGGAGATGTCATATATATATTATATAAGTCTGTAAAAATACACAAAAATTGATGAGAGCATGCCCAATAGACAGTATATAGTTTAACTGAATTCAAATTTGTCTAATCACTGTATTGAAAAAAAAAACACACTAAATTTACAAAAAAATGACATTTGAATGAAACCTGACAAGAAGGTGCCCAACTAGACAGCTCTCACAAAATACTGTATACAGACACACGGACTTGGACAGATGGACAAGCTGAACGAAGTATACCCATTCTTACAACTTTGTTAGGTGAAGATATAAATTTACTGTCATTTTTTTATCAATAAATTCAGTAACAACATAATTTTTCAGACCAGGCCACATTAAATTAAGGACCATTTAAAGAAGTTCTTTAAAGAACAGTTAAGGTACTGTTGACTAGATTCACATAAAATTACAAAAATGTATTTATAACCACTTCTCACCGACTCCTTAGGCTTTTTAGCTCTACCACATTCTTTTTTGTTGTTTTTTTTCTTCAGTATTTGCTTACTTTCGTTTTCGCATGTTACGTATGCCAGACGCTTTGTATGACTAATTTTTTATTTGTATTTTAAAAACAAACTTAAATAGGCATATCACAATAAATATTAACAGTGTTCCCATGCAGTTACGCTTATAAATTTGTGCAAAGAAAAAAGACGTACATATGTGCATGCTAGTCCTATACATGTGCATGCATGCATAAAAAGCCAAATAATAAGCAAAAAATACGGGATGCCGTATTGTAGTGCATATAATGAGCATTCCCCCATAGATCATTTCTCTATTTGTTTTCAGTGCGTACAATATACACCCAAAGTTTTGCCCGCCGAAATTTTGATCGAAAATCGACTATCCTAAAATACTGCAACTTGTAATTGTGAATGCATTCCTTTTTCCCGCTGGTGGTATCTAATTCGTATTTCAAAGCCTTAACCAAAGTAGAACTTTAATAAGAATCATGTGGAAAAGTATGTTTTGTTGTTTTATATCTTGAAAATATAAGAAATCGTCATTGTTGTAAATCTAAAAATAGACTCTTTTTGTCAATCTAAAAATAGATTAAAATATTTTCAAGCTGCATGCACGTAGACTTCTTGTATTAACATTGTTCAATACAAATAAACGAAAAACAGTACAGTACTGTTTATCTACCTGTGAACTTTGCAAGTTGTGCATGTCATTGTTTTGATTGTGTTTACCAAAGAATCAATACACACTTTGACCTAATTACGCTCCATCATCAGGTATTTACATTTTGTAAGGAATCTTGTATTGTAGACGATATTTAATGAATCTGAAGTTCTTGTAATATGTTTTCAAATAATTACAATAAGCGCCATCGTTTTGTTTTATTTTTTTGTAGACGATTTTTTTCAAGACGGCGGATTTTAAAAAAATAAAATTGGCGACTTCTTGTTTTATTTTATTTTGTGGTAAATTAGGGTCGGCGCTCCCGTAAAACAGAAAATAAAAAACGGTTGGCCTATATGGCAAGCGGGCCGAAATGTAATGTCAGAGGGTAACATTACGGATTGTCACCCGCTGACGTCACATAAGACTATAGAGTAAATAAGTCACGTGAGGTATAATAAAACGTTTTGTTATAGTTGTTCTCGTTACGACTGTTTTGTATTGCTCGTTTACGATATTGCTTAGCCATCTGATTTTGACTTATATATATGCACGTAATATTTGAATTTGTATTTATGCCATTGAATTGAAAAAAAATGGAACTTTAGTCGTAGGCGGAAGGTTAATTGAAGCTGTTCGGTATGCAGATTTTTTAAAAACTGAGCGAATTTTGTAATACGTACGGTAGTAACTTTAATTTGTTCGTACCGAACAACAAAAACCGAACATAGCAGCACGACCTTACCTAGCAGACAAACCAAACAGCGGAAGTGGTTTACGGGTGTGTACACTGACGCTTGGGTTTGGAGGGTTTGGAGCTTTAAAAATTGTCAATATTTTGCATCAGCTACACTTCCTTTCGACATGGTTCCCGGCTTCGTAGTGTTTGAACGCACCACGCATTGAGAACCAGCATGTTATTTTGCCTGCTGGTTTTCGTTTTTTTTTCAGTACGCGATGCAGTCATATACTACGAAGCCGGGAACCATGTCGAACTGAATTGTAGCTGATGCAAAATATTGACAATTTTGCTAATTGTTTTGGATATTTTGGTGTTTATGTTGAAGTTGAAACTTAAACTTGACAATAATCGTGAAGAATAATGTGTACTGCATCGACTGACACAAGGATTATGTGAAAATCTTGGAAATGGAATAGAATACGAGGTGTTTGGGAAGGTACTTGTAAGCTTTTTTCCAACGAACATTTACATCTTGTAATATAATTATATTGTTGACGTTGAAAAATGTACTTTTTCCGAACGGCTTATTTTAGATTTTAATGATAGATATGATAAATTCATGTGTTTGGATTGATAAAAATACAATTATTTTTTTTAAAGCTCCTAACACCAAGTGTCCCCAATGGACAGTGATGAAAAAATGACTGGTGCGTTAGGCCTAAAGATGTTTGTTTCTGGTCAGGTTGCCCGATCTACCGTAGTTTTCCCCATGACCCTAGACTTTTTCATTGAGCCCAGAGGAACAGCACACCCATTTTCTCACATTTTCCACACGCTTTTAATGGCAAAGCAAAGTCCAGACATACCAATCCTATTTTTAATTAACATGTAACCGGAAACAAACATAATGTTTTACGTTTTATTTAACGACAAGACCGACGCAAAAGTGTAACATAATTTTCGGAGAATTACCACCGAACTTAACGTTATTATATACTGCTCAAGGCCGTATTCATAAAATTTCTTAATTCAAGATTTTCTTACTGAAATACCATATATCTGATCATTTCAGTGTACATTGTACTTAAATTCGTCTTATTTATAAACGATCTTAGCTTTATTTTCAGGCTACTTAAATATCAACTTATTTTAAGGTACTAGCAGCTAAATAGTTAACTTAAATTTATTGTCTTTACCGAATCACCAACAGGACAGAAACAAACCATGATATACAGAGGTAACTAGATTCTATATTGCACGCTATTGACAAGTCTTACTATTAATTTTGTAATTCTTCACCATTGTTTCGAAGAATTCAATTTTGCTAAAAATCTTACTTATGGTTTCAACAGTGTATATATCGTTAAAGAAACCGGCTTCGCGACTGTCTTTTTTTAAAGTAATTTCTTGTTGAATTAAGAATGTTCTTTACTAAAATATTTCTTAAGCACGTTCATAAATATCATTTATATTTGATTTCGCTATTTTTTTTACCATAATTGAGATGCTTTATAATACGGGCCCTAGTTCATTAAATAATTTAAAGATAACCCGTCACAAGTTTTTTGGTCTCTGAATATTTCTAGGAATAGTGAAAACTTGTAATTTAAGTTGTTTGTCTGCACAGAAATCAGTGAGCTTCATCTTTTTATTGATATATGATTCATACAAATTGGTTGAGTTTAGAGTCAACTGGAACCAGTTTGCAGAGTAACAAAACCGTTATTTCTCCTATTTTCTATACTAAACAAATCTTCCAACGCCTTTCTATATATCTTCATATTTTCTTCATTTATCATTTCATTCTAACAAAATTTGCAGAAAATGTTACAAAGCGAGCAATCTTATGAAAACAATGTGTATTGACAAAATGTGTCACATGATTACGCGGCTGATCACCAATAAGCTGTTAAACGCTCATGTGCGTGCACGATTTGCATGTAGACGCAGCGGAAAGGATTTACGCATATTGCTAGCGCGCAACATCCAACGTATAATGCCAGAAAAAACATGCAGAAACCGACGCCCGGTCGCAACAAAAATGATACTTAAAATTGTTATGAACAGTAAGGATTGTTTTATAGCCTATTGCACGGAACGTCTGTGTATATTAATTAACAGTCCGTAATCAACAGAATTATCAATGGTATCAGTTGTACTTTGTCAGATTAATGTTAACTGTTAGACCACTAAACAAATGTCAAAGGCGTGACTTCTGATTAAATCGTAAAGAAACATGAAATGGTTGTTCCTTTTTGCACGAAACAAGACATCTGAACAGTGGACATCGGTCGTGGCAGACGAAAAGACGCTCGCTTTTATGGGTTCACAAATCTAAAAAAGCAAAGTATTTCTCCCCCAATGTATGTACCAGAAAGTTCTCAATCACATCAGCAAGTAACAAGGAACCCCTCAACACCAGTAATTTTTCGGCAGAAAATTTTACATATGCACCACAAAAACCATCAAGATAGAAAGCTTCAAGATAACTATTGTTCTCAAAGTCTACGGATAAATATGAAATAAATAAAAAAAAACCATCGTGCTGTTGACCTTTGTTACGACTTTGATTACTGTCTGGGCTTGGTATGTTCTGAAAAATTCCTTTGACGATTATTCCCTATTTATTGTTCGTGCTGTGAGATGGTAGTCTTACTAAAACAAATGCTATGAGCTTCACTGTCGACACTTAAATTTTGGATAGTTATGACTGTGCAAAAGGAGCAATAACTAATCCAAGAATGAAGTCAAATACAAATTAGCGATATTCAAATATTTGTTAAAGTTGAGCACTTAAAGTATATAATTTATTTATTATATGCGTTGTCAGCCCTCTAGCTGTTTCAGCATTTGGAATTCCGTCTATATTTATAATAAATCAAAATATTTTAGCAAATTTCCCGTACGTTAACAACTACTTTTGAAATAAACGATAAAAACGAAATCACCGGTGTAGAAACGTTAAGGTATTTCTGTAGAGGCTGTAGAGGCAACGGGAAGAATAGTGTGTTTAATTAAGAACAGTAACTCTGGCAAGGACTAAGCGATTCAGAAAGAGTTGGTTCCCTTCTTATGTATGCGCAACACGAATGAAAGTAAATTTTTGAATGATCTTGCAAAAAAAATATTGATTTTCGTCTATTTTATGCGTTTTTTTTTCAAATAGGTTTAAACTATGCATTTCCTGCTTATATAAAATATTTAGTCAATATTCACATGGAACTTCAGTACTGATTCTTCTAAGTGAAATGGATTGATTTAATGTCTGTTGTTGTTGTTTTTTCCATAAAATACCCAGAGCTCCTTAAAATTCCAATGAATTTACCTTACGATGATTCTTAACACCTTATCAAATGATCGATATACAGGTTGTATGTGCTAATATATGAAGAAAAAAACAGGAGAATGCGTGCACATGTATACTAAATTAAACATAATAAAATCTATTGTCATATAGCTGCACATAATCAACAACAAAATTAAATGATGCACAGTTTTGGTTCATACTTCATGTATGAATCTACATTTGTATAAACTGATCTACATGTGTATTTCGAGTCATTGTTAGCAGGATAGACATTTTCTATTCTCACGAAACTGGTAAAAACATTATTTATTATGTTAGGATATTCGACTACTGCCACGATAAGCGTTCGCGACCATTACTAGAGTTTCTGAATACTTTATAAGACTCAAGTATTTGTACTGCTACATTTCACCGACATAAATATATTTATACGCGAGCGATAAAATAGAAACAATGTGATGTACATGTAGTTATTTGCATAAACGTAAAAACTGATAAGAAGATAAAATATGATTCATTAATGATAATAAAAATTATTTTATGGAACAAATGTCATAAAAATCCACCCGAGCCTCGCTATCTGTGACATACACTGTAAATGTTTATGATTTCACCGCTTAGAGTATCCAACATTGTGATCAAGTGGTGGTTATATATAAACACGTGGTTAAGATTAACTAAGATGATAAGGGACCTCACATACCTGGCCAAAGTTATCAACAGTCGTATAACATTAATACCGTTGAACACACAGTACAACCTCTCCAGATCGGCCATCTCTTAAGCAACAACCTCCCTTCAGCTACAGCATGATTCTTTTCACTGCCCGATTTACTAGTACCTAATAATTCATCTTTATAGAGCAACAACTTCTCAACAACAACATGATTTTACCACTCCCAAAGATTGTTGGTTTGGAGAGGTTACACTGTATACACCAATCCTCATTAATGTGTAACTAATGTAAAAATCAATGCATTTGATATCATATGAACTCCAAAAAGACACCGAACGTCGCATGAATATCCGACAAAGGTTGATGATGCCTTGCTATATCATGATAAGTTTTGAATGAACACAGAACTAAAGCCATTGCAACCACAAACAAGGCACAAAATGCAAAGCATGGAAAAACAACAACAACAGCAGCAGCTGCAGCAGCAGCAGCAGCAGCAACAGCAGCAACAACAACAACTACAACAGCAAACCGGAGCCCAAAAACAAACCCCAAAATATCACAATTTTCTCTTAAACCAATCCTCGCTCGTTTCGAAATGTTTTGGGAAAATGTAACTGTCCTTAAAATGGCTAGTCATAAAACAAAGTACAAAATGCAGATCTATTTATTACATCATGTTACACTGTGCATTCTTCTTTACTCTTGATTTCTTTCGGTCATAAGAACATTTGGTAAACTATTTTACACATGAGTATACCCCACGGTAATATATACTACAAACATCAATAATTCACCAGCGATAATAAGAAGCCTTGACTTATAAATACCAATGTAACGTATTCTGTTTTATATTGTTTGTTTTATATTGTCAATAAATCATTTTAATATTTTCTTGATTAGCTGAAAGCGTACTCGGAAATACAGTTGACCTCCGGTAGTGCGAATTTTTCGGACCGTTGAAATACTTCATTGCAGTGAGTAAAATTTGACGTCAACTTCGAGAGCCGATTTTGTAATACATCGAGAGTTTTTTTTTATAAAAAAAATAATATATCATATTACTATAGGACACACATTGTATTTGTATTTTTAAATCTGGGTAAGTAGATGATTTGGTAGGTATGCATCTTTTGGGAGAACTATTCTTTGCTTGTACTGAAAACAAAAAGCCGCAAACATGACGAAAACCTTTTGTCAAATTGCTAAACAATTTTTGGATCGATGTAATTTTGGAAGAATCGGTCGAGTAACTATATACAATCCAAAACTTTTGTTAGGATAACCTAAATACTCGCTAACATTCGAAACCAAATCATAGAAGGTAGAAAATTCGACACTGAAACAAGAAAAAAACTTTGAAATAGATATAAACAAAACATGAAACATTATCTAAGCTTGAAGATAAAGCAAACTTCTTAATGTATAGCATAACATATTATTATGATATACAGTTAAATCTCTCCAGAGCGACCTTCTCTTAAGCAACAACACCCCTTCAACAAATGCGTGATTTTTTCTTACTGCACACTTTAACTATTAATCTAACCTTTCTAGAGCTACAACATCTCAACAACATAATTATGCTACACCCAAAGGGTGTTTCATTGAAAAGGTGGCACTGTATATTATTTATACAGTACAATCTCTCCAGTGCGGTACTCTTTTAGGCAAGAAACTCCCTTCAACAGCCACATGATATTTTCCCATTGCACAATTTAACTATCAATTTAACCTCTCTTGAGCAACAACGTACCCAACCTCTCAACAACAACATACTTGTGCTACATCCAAAGGGTGATGCTTTGAAGAGGTGGCACTGTATACATGCATTAGTATCGATGTTGATATTGCGGTTCATTGTGTAGATGCAAACTGTAACCAAACAGCATCCATTAAAGAAAACCCGAATGATGTTTTTCCTGTTTTCTTAAAACTTGTATGGGGCGGTACATGTAATGATTGAAGCAACAAACCCGACCAGGACATTGTCTTTGTTCAAATAAGACCACAATTCAGCAATCTCCTTACAGAAGAGTCACATGACTCCAAAGTCCTCCAAAGACACCACAAAACAACACAGAATAATTATATGATTACCTAACGCAATTTATAAATGTTAATTCATTATTTTATGCTGTTTTACCAAAAAAATTGTAATTTGAGTCATACTGCAAACTGTTGACCGGTCAACAGTCCTCGATATCGGGTGTTTCCGTAATGAACGTTCGGTACCAATCAATACATTCCGTCAAGGTGGGCCTTGAAATGCCGATTGCAGTTGGTGTTATAGTATGATAGTGTCTTTTAGGCCATGCAAGCGTTTATATGAATTCAGATTTAACAAACGACAATATGGTGATTTCGTAGAAAATTTCAAATCCAAATCGTTTCCAAGATTTTTCAGAGGAAGAAAGGAATAAACATAAATATAAAAATAGTTCTAATTTATAATGCATTAGGTAATAAAACAGTTATTTCATGGGCATTTGTTGAACAGTCAAACTGTGATCCTCGGTTTTGACTGTTCCACAAATGCCATGAAATAATTGTATACTGAAACACTCCATGATATGTTTACTCTACATGCATGTAGAGATGTTTAATTTATCAGAAACTTGACATGCCCTAAACGATTTTATTTAAACCACAATGATAATTGTAAGTAGATTAAATGACTGAATCGTGAATAATTCAGTTTTCTGATCCTTGAAGCAAACTGAAAGAAAAGTGAACATAATTTTGAATAACAAAATGTTTACATCGTATTAAAGTCTTAAATCAACTCGTCAACAAAATGGTTATAGTATTATTATGCGTCGGCTTTATATTTCATTAGAATGGAAAAAGAAAAAAATACTATTTCCCGACATTGAAATGGACTTAAATGACGGTGTACCAGTATCACATCACTCCTCTGAATCAATGTCACCTATGAATTGTAAACTTCCTAGTATCTTTAAACGTCTGTTATGGATTTGAATAACGAATTTGATTAAAACTTAAAGGATGTGTATTAAACGCATGTGTATGCATGTGCGTGATACAGTACTGTACTTGATGCGATTATTTCATTTAATCTGCCATCGTGACAATTTACAGTAAGTAAAACCATTACAGGATATTTATGTTGCTGTTCTGACAGGTAAATAAATTAATGTGTATACTTTATGTTTACAAATTTGCAAGAACTTACAAACTTGAATATTTATTAATCAATGGATGGATACGGTTAGTTTGTGATGGGCTGTCTGTTATGTATGACTATCGCCACAACTAACCCATGCTTCCCTGTTGTTTAAACCAGTGCTCTTCGAGTGAGTGAACATGGTGTCTGAAGGTACTAGATGTGAAACATGCAACCAGGCTGACGTTGTTTGTTACATGTAGTATTATTTCTCTTTGTATAGAAGCAGGTAGTTTAACAGATTATACTACCTGATTGAAGTTAATTTCGGTTTCAACGAAAGTACTTTTGACAAACTATTGTATAATAACCATGCATTAGTTTCGATATTTTGTTTATGATATATTTCATTGTTACAAACTGTCTTTTTACTGCATTTTACGTGACTATCGACATGTTCGCAAGTAGGATACTTAATAGTGATATGCATTTGAGATGTAAAACTCCTGAAAATTATAACGATATGATATTCACAAAGTCACCGTGGATTCTGTACCTTTTATACTTATTTATTGAGTTGTTGATGTCTTAAATGTATTGCAATGAAATACGAGCTATTTGAGTCATAATTAACACGTGATGTACTGAACAGAACATATCATCATTTAGACAATAATAAATAGTAGAGAGTCACAATGTATGTATTTAACTACATGTGTAATTATAATAATATTCACGTGAAACAAAAGAAAGAAGAAAATGTCCCAATCTGACATACATGTACAATACATGTATAATAATACAACATAATTACATAATAAGTGTAAACGTACTCAACACTTTAGACAAAGATTATTATGTATAATGAAGGATGAATGAATGCTAAATTAAATTTAAATGATGCAGCTTTTAAATTAATGTGTTTGGTTGAACGATTTCACAGTTATGTATATACATTGTCATACTTATTCGATGACTTTGTTTTAAAAATAGAAACATCATTTATCTGTCATCACATTATCACAACCCGTCTTTTGAAAAAATGTGTAAATTTGGTAATGAAAGCATGTATGCACATACACACATACATATATAATTGGTTTTATATCACTTTCTTATAAATTACTTCACTCACTGAGTGTAGACTAGTTTGATTCTCAAGTGTATTAATTTACCTTGAAGTTTAAACATACCATGTCAATAAACGTAGATAGAGACAATTCATAAACATACTACAAGTCATTTACCTCATAATAATCAGCATTTAAAAAAATGACAATGATAACGCCAAACCCGTCTTAGCGACTATCTCCGAACAAAGGTCATTTTAAAAAAAAAACACCAGTAGTCATTAAGAACAATATGACCTCCGAAAGAATGGCCACCTGTCAATAAAGGCCACTAATTTGTGCATTTGTTCACATGTTTGACTATACATTTTGTATATTAAAACATACCCGTGTAATTTCAATTACCTTGTACATAACATCGCTGTAATATGTATATATATGTAAGAATCTATTTGTTTGGTGGACCGAGAAGATTTATCAAAACAGATTACGTACAATAACATCAACGTACAATCTATTTATCAAAAAGGGCCTTCACTGACAAATTTGATTACAAAATCACTTTTCATATCAATATACAAACGTTGATAAACTGATAATTTTGTTTTGCAGTACTGTCCAGTGTACCT
The DNA here is from genome assembly GCA_964023205.1 of Lutraria lutraria. Classification (NCBI taxonomy): domain Eukaryota; kingdom Metazoa; phylum Mollusca; class Bivalvia; order Venerida; family Mactridae; genus Lutraria; species Lutraria lutraria. The sequence continues at coordinate 11,625,797 of OZ026846.1, read as the reverse complement.
CACTTTGTATCGCTGCTGAAGGAAATACTAATGTTGATTTATTTATTCAATGATGACAGTTAGACAATGAACAATCAGACGGAAATTAGAACATGTTGCGACAGTGATGTTTTATTCTGTTTGGAATTTTGAAGGTTCGATTCTAAAACTGATCAAAACTCACTTTGAATTCATCTGCAGAATGAAAGAAAATCTAACATTACATACGTGACAAACACTGGACAAGTCTGGAGGTTGGTGTTTTAAAGAGAATACAAAAAGAAAAACACACACAACACGCAACATATACATTTGTAATTAACAAGGCTGGATATGGTCGGGATGAAAGTGTTCAAATCAATATCGGAACAAGAAAGATGCAAGAAAAGGTTTATGTATATTTGTGGATTTTTTATCTTTTGTTTCCTGATATTTGTCGGTAGAACCTCGGAATATATAATATCAGAGTTTATATCATGTTCTCATACTTACGTAAGTAATGAAAACTGCTTAACATGTTCCAGACAAGTACAAAACCTCTCCAAGCCGCATAAAATACCAAAGAAAATTCATCAAATATTCTTCTTTGAAACAAGCAGTACCCTTCCACAAAAACTTGTAAAAGGACAACAAACCTGGCTAGATCACAATACCGGATACGCTTATACACTTTGGAATAAGACTTCCATAAATCTTCTTATAGAGAAGGAATACCCATTTCTTAAACAACTGTATCATAGTTATGGACATTGGGTGAGGCGTGCTGATGTAGCGAGGTATATTGTGTTGTATCACTTTGGTGGTTGGTATGTCGACATGGATGTAGTATGTAGAAACAGGTGGGTACATTTAATTATTACCATGTAGGGTTCAGCTCTATTGTGTGAAATCTCAATTAGTCCAAACTAGTAATAAATGAATCCTTAATTGACAGCTCGAGCTGTAATTTCAACACAGCGCGAAACTACAATCCTACACAGCACCTATCAGTGGTCTTTAAACCACACAAAAACGAAGCACAAAACAACTGAAAAGAGCACCTGTGCAGACATTTATTACATCGAGGTATGATTGACATAACAGACCAAAGACACATTAAATTACTCAAAGACTGTCAATTAAAAGATATACTAATTGGTTAGAAAGGAGTGGTAATCAGTCCAATGTTAATTACCAACACTGGAACATTTTATCAAATTGTTTTCCTTGTCCTTTATACTCTAACATAAAATATCATATATGGTCTATGTCTTTTATTCTCTAACATTAAATGTCATATATGGTCTATGTCCTTTATTCTCTAACATTAAATGTCATATATGGTCTATGTCCTTTATTCTCTAACATTAAATGTCATATATGGTCTATGTCCTTTATTCTCTAACATTAAATGTCATATATGGTCTATGTCCTTTATTCTCTAACATTGAATGTCATATATGGTATATGGCCTCGTTTCATCAATATATTCTTATCTTTCGTAAGATTCTTTCCTACGAAGACACTTACGACAAAAGTTACGAAATTCTTAAACCGTTTTATCAACTGTTCTTATCTAAATGTGTAAAGACCGCGACACAGTCTACACGGGTAAGTTTATTCACCGGCCCTAGCTATGTAAATAAGAAAAATACAATTGATTCTATACATATATTATATAGAGAGTTTTATTTTACTTCTCAGCCGAATTTTGTAAATTATATACCAAATTAAAGATGAAGCTCTCATCTTTCAGAAAATGTAAACTATTAGATATATCTTATCTGAAAATATGTTTTTTAAACAATGTGAACATTGGCTCATGATATTATGTGTTTTTGAATCGCTCAAACTTGCACTTAAAGTTCCTTTATTCGCACATCTATGTATGTTGGACAACCTAACCGTACCATTTATGATTAATGCTGATCAGATCAAATTAGTATCGTTTGAGCAATAAGATTTCACAGTGAGAATCGGAGAAGAACAGTTAATAAATACGAAAACTTCAGATGCATTTTAATACCTATTAGCTTTATTTTTCAATTTTTATCATGAATTTGTTTTATGGCTATTAAACGCACATACGATCGGTTAAAGAGAAATACCAAAAGGTTTCTTACGGTCTTAAAATAAGTTTTAAAAATATCAGATTGCCAACAAGTTATTACATCAGCGATACGCACATACGCACGTGCGTAACGTTAATTTTGAAAAGTGAACAATATAAAAATGGCATCTACGTCGAAAGCTAATATCATGTCTAATTATCGTCAATCACGGTGTTTGAAATAAAATGCATTATTCAAAAAAATAATATTTGACAGTGCTTCTAATCCCTGCAAATACAACTGAAAGTTCACCATTTTTAGTTCTAATTTAAACTAGAAATGTGTCCGGATGACACGAACGCCTCCCCGAGAGAAAATATTTGGATTTTAAGTGAAATCGAACTTGACCTGTATTTTGTTACTATATTCCTTCATGAAAAATATGAAACCAATTCTTGAAATATTTCTTGAATAAAATATCCTTAAAATATTTAATATATTTCGTTATTTATGTCGTTTTTGCTTCTTCATAAATAATTCTGCATCAGTTTCTGAGTTTATCTATGAAGACTTGCTATGAATTGAAATGTTGTACTTTGTATTCACAGATTCTTTTGAGGACTCCATAAAACAATTTATGGTGACATTAGTAAATAAAGATACCAGAGCCTAATGTGATTTTGATGTGATAAACATTTAGATAGATAAACATTGCTTTGCATGAATTTGGGTGCAAATATATTCAGCCACTGTTTTGCTTTATTAATGTTTGATATGAACATGAAATCCAAGGACAACTGTATAATCTTAAATCTTTATTACCTTGTTTACATCTTGTTGTTAATGCACATATTGTGATAAAAATAATTTCCAGCTGAGAGCCCATGCATGCAAGTACTTCATTGTGACTTTAGTATATCATCAATTATAATTTATTTATTATTTTATTCAGTTTGTTGAATAGAGTATGATACAGGTATAAGTTATTTAAAACTACCAGTAAACATGCAATTGTATCCTTGACAACATGAATTCAGTGAAGCAAATGATATCAGTAAACTTTATAAAATGCATTTATATGAAATTGAAATAAATGATGCACAACTGAAAGATGTTCTTAACCATTAATGTTCAGTTATGGATGAAATATTCTACAGCTATACTGAGCCTCTGTTGTTATAAAATCTCCTAACTGTGAGTAATGATATGACAAGCAGAAATATATCTTACATCGCACTCAACAGTCTTAAAGTAAAAGGCTGTCTCATAATAATAAAGGCAGAAGCCGCGTTTTCTTATCTTTAAGAAAGCCCATGAGCTATCGTAAAGTTAAGTAAGAATCTTTCTCAAACTTAAGAATTCGTAGCTAAGAAAATATTGATGAAACGTATTTTAACGCTAAGAAGGGAGATAAGACACTTCTTACTTAAAAAGTGGCGTAAGATGTTTGATGAAACGGGGCCTATGTCCTTTATTCTCTAACATTAAATGTCATATATGGTCTATATCCTTTATTCTCTAACATAAAATGTCATATATGGTCTATGTCCTTTATTCTCTAACATAAAATGTCATATATGGTCTATGTCCTTTATTCTCTAACATAAAATGTCATATATGGTCTATGTCCTTTATTCGCTAAATATTAAATGTCATATATGGGTCTACCCAGCCAGCATTGGTATATCGGATAGATATCGTTTATAGACCGGCATATCGGCATAACGGTTAGATGTCTATCCGATATCTATCCGTGATTGTAGGATGATTCATTTTCCCCAAATTTCGTTAACCAGTGGATAAAATATAAAAGAGAAATGCATTTTTTGATAGTAAGGATATGTAATTTAGTATTTTGACGTTAAATAAAGAAAAAATAAAGCCGTTGACGGTCCGATCCCGGTCCGATATCGAGGTAAAACACGTGATAATTTCGTTTGATTTGTATTGTTGTTCTGTAGCCAACCGGTCGGCGCGAGAAAGAGACAAAGAAATTTAGACTGTGGATTTATTTTACTCCAGGTAAAAACCGTTAAACAATATCATGTTCAACGTAGAATGTTTTCTGAAATTCTTTTTTTACGCCAAGATTGAAACCGACACGTGCACATGATAGCTTAGACATTTATTTGTATTTGTAATGAGATTTCGAGATAAATGTAAAAACAAAGAAATGTTTAAACATAGCTTTAAACTTTGTTAGGCTTGTTTATTCAGTGAATTATTTTCAATATCAAGAGTTAGGCTCGCTTTTTACTTGTTTTTATTTGAAGTGTACATAAAATTACGGCGATATTGGTTGAAATTGGAAACTGATGTCTTTGAATTTGAATTGTTTTTCTTACAGGTCAGCCATTTCTCCAAATTCCAATGTTGGTGACTCACTGTTAAAAACCACGGTAAAGAGAATAATGAAAGAAGTTGCCCACAACAGACTGACTATCGAGTTAAATTGGACTGGGGCGAAGGAAGGGATCTGTGATGACTTGTGGTTCACTGAAATTTAGTTCAGCTATTCTTTGTAATTTTTTTAATGAAGTTGATGACTATTGTGTGTAATGTGTTTTGCGTCAGTTATTCTAATAAGTTCATATGCCTGCTTGAGTATTGAGAAAGCTGAGAGCTTATATTGATGCACTCCCAAGTCAATTTCCTGGGTCAAACCCATCAATACTTAATGGGGTAACAGGACTATATAAGCCACTAGATGGCGCTGGGGCAGGTTTTTGTAAAATGTTATGCACGTTTCATATCAGAGAGCCCTTTTTGAATTTTTGAATAAACTACAGAAAAATATTCTTTGAAAATTCCCACAATGGTAAATTATTCCATGTCAAACAATTCATCCAAAAATCTTAGTAATACATCAATTCTAAGTGTTACTTTGAGAAAAAGTTTAAAGTGGCTACTTGCTGATAAACTCTCTGGCCTCGTTTCATCAATATATTCTTATCTTTCGTAAGATTCTTTCCTACGAAGACACTTACGACAAAAGTTACGAAATTCTTAAACCGTTTTATTAACTGTTCTTATCTAAATGTGTAAAGACCGCGACACAGTCTGCACGGGTAAAGTTTATTCACCGGCCCTAGCTATGTAAATAAGAAAAATGCTCTTGATTCTATACATATGTTATATAGAGAATTTTATTTTATTTCTCAACAGATTTTTTGTAAATTACATACCAAATTAAAGATGAAACTCTAATCTTTCAGAAAATGTAAACTATTTGATATATATTAACTGAAAATATGTTTTTAAACAATGTGAACATTGACTCATCATAAATGTGTTTTTGAGTCGCTCAAACTTGCACATACGAGAATTACTTCGCACGCCTATGTATGTTGTGCTCGTCAGATAATATTATTATCGTTTGACCAGTAAGATTTCACAGCAAGATTCGGAGAAAACAGTTAATAAATACGAAAACTCCAAATGTATTTAAATATCTATTAGCTTATTTTTCAATTTTTATCATGGAAAATATGTATTATGGCTATTAAACGCGCATACGATCGGTTAAAGAGAAATGCAAAAAAGGGTTCTTTTGAAGAATTGTTCACGGTCTTAAAATAAGTTTTAAAAATATCAGATTGTCAACAGGTTATAGCATCAGCGTAACGTTAATTTGAGAAGTGAACAATATAAAAATGCCATCTATGTCGAAAGCTAATGTTATGTCTAACAATCGTTATCGCGGTGTTTGAAAAAAATGCATTCAAATAAGTAATATTTGACAGTGTCTCTAATCCCTGCTAATACAACTGAAAGTTCACGGTTTGAGTTCTAATTTAAAGTAGAAATGTGTCCAGAGGACACGAATGCCCCTCCGAGAGCTATGTAAAAAGGGACCGTAACTACTGAGAAAATGTTTGGATTTTAAGTGAAATCGATCTTGACCTGCATTTTATTATTATATTCATTCATGTAAAATATGAAACCAACCCTTGAAATATATCTTGAGTTATTGCTCGGAAGCCAATATTTGGACGGACGGACACACAACCGCACGGATGGACAGGGGAAAAATTTTATGCTCTTCCACAATTTCAAATAGCGGGCCATATAAAATCCAGAACCAAACAACAGCCGGGGTTACATTCTTCCTTGTGTGCATAAAATTCATTTGTAGCTGGCTACGCCCCTGAACATAAAACTGAATTTCTTTTCCATTATTTACGAATAACTTGAACATTGCACTCAACAGTCTTAAAATAAAAGGCCGCCACGTAATAATAAAGGCAAAAGCCGCGTTTTCTTATCTTTAAGACAGCCCATGAGCTGTCGTAAAGTTAAGAAAGAATTGTTCCCAAACTTAAGAATTCGTAGCTGAGAAACTATTGATGAAACGAATTTTAACGCTAAGAAGGGAGATAAGTCACTTCTTACTAAAGAAGTGGCGTAAGATGTTTGATGAAACGAGGCCTCTGTTTGTAAACAGAGGCACATGGTAAGGTTGAGCAGCCGATGCTTTCTATATAACAAGAGTACTTTACTAACCAGTGGTCAGTTGATGACTCACCCATTCTTGTGCTATTTTAAACAACAGAGAGTTTAATTGACAGGTAGTATTAGGCATATCAGTTTACATAGCCCAAGCCAAAGGGGTTTGTCACAAAAAAAAAATTCCATGTAACCCATATATTTATAGAAGGGAAACAACTTCAACAATTCGAATTTTCCAACGCATGTTATAAACTTCCATGCTATTGCAATGCAGTACAAAATATTTAACTCATATATAGTGCAACGTATGGGCAACTCAACACGCTTACAGAAAATGTATACTTTTACTACCTTTAAAGATATTCTAAACTCGCTATTGAAGATTTTTCACTCGAAAAATGGTCAAATTTTACAAAACGACACACTGTCGTAAAATTGCAGCGTGTATACCGGTATACATGTACAGAGTGGAAGTGTTAAATTATTGACACAACTTCTTAGAATGGGCCTTAATTCATAAAAAAACAATATAATATACTAACTGCCAATGATTTCGCATCTCGGAAAGCTCTTTTAGCGAAGAATTTGCGTATTTTTTTATTCAATAAGCCGGCTACTCGAAGTTTACTCCCATGACGGGTCACATGACAATCGCCTAACTCGTGATGAAAGCTTAAATCTGATTGCATGAGCGATACTCTGTGGTATTTGTTTACAATTTACTTGTACCCTGTGCACTATTTCCTTTACACTACGCTATCGGGAACCATACCTAAAAATACCACACAGTATCGCTCATCTTATCAAAATTAAGCTTTCATCACGAGTTAGGCGATTGTCACGTGACCTATCAAGGAAGCAAAATTAAGAATCCGCAAACTGAACAAAAAACGTAAATTCTTCATTAAAAGTGCATCCCGAGATGTGAAATCATTAGCAGTTAGTAAATTATACAATATAGGATATAAATATACTGTTTGGTTATGAATTATGACTCATTCCATAAAGTTTTACCTGTAATTTATCAGTTTCGCTATAGATTTGTACACGCTGCGATTTTACGACAGTGTGTCGTTTTGTAAAATTTGACCATTTTTCGAGTGAAAAATCTTCAATAGCGAGTTTAAAAGATCTTTAAAGGTAGTAAAAGTATACATTTTCTGTTAGCGTGTTGAGTTGCTCACACGTTGCACTATATATGAGTTAAATATTTTGTACTGCATTGCAATAACATGGAAGTTTATAACACGCGTTGGAAAATTCGAATTGTCGAAGTTGTTTCCCTTCTATATATATATGGGTTACATGGATTTTTTTTTGTGACAAACCCCTTTGGCCCAACCTACAAATACTCGCTGGTATACCAGCGAGAGTTGCCCCTTTAAAGTGCCCTAATGAAATGATAGAAAGTTTCTCAGTTAAGGACATGGGTCTTTCTCTCTTCATTGGGAAAAAGCCTTTCCCTGTTGAATTTTTGAAGCAATATCCCGAAATTTGCGGTTTCGGTAATTATAGAGCTGCTAGTGTAAATTTGGACTTTCGAAAACTGTATGATTTTAGATAAATTTTCAATTGGGAAGGGCCTTTTAAAGACCCTGTTAATGAACAATGTCAGCCATTACAGCTAACATTATTAGTTTGGAAGGCATACTGCATAACAATTTAACAGTTTTCTATACATGCAAGATGTAATTGCTATGCTGTAATGCATATTATTCATGCTTCAGGAGCACTGAAGAGAAACTACCGACAGACCAACATACATGATTCTGAGTTCTTTATGGAGGATTGGCTTCTGACTGGGGTGGAGAGATAAAATTCCAGTTGGACCATCAGACCTAGAAATAGTAGTGATGACTATACATCATAATTATGCAACAGTTCTAATTGACTTACAAGTGAAAACTTTGAGTTTAACTTTGTTCAGTCTCAGTGATGGACGAAAAATCATTCAGATACTAATTCAGCCTTTTCTTACATGAATAGCCAACAGTGTGTGTTATGTCCCTGTGTTAACTGTGACTTTTTCCCCAGTTTTCTAATATTTTCTAACACAATCTTTATTAAAAGAACTGTTTATCACTCATTATCCATGTATCATTCCTGTTGTTGTTAAATTATTGGTATTTACTACTTTTATTTCGCACATGTGTTTTATATACATTCTTTAATACTTTTCTTCATAATTCAGGCAATGACTTTTGAGACAACATAAGTAATATAGTACAGTAAAACCTCTGCAGAGCAGCCCTCCGTAGACCAACAACTTTTTAACAGCACTTTCAAAATTTCCTAAACTGATACTTGCCATAAATTCAACCTCTGTAGAGCAACAACCTCTAAACAACGGCCAACAGCTCCCACAGGGCGTTGCTGTACAGAGGCTGTACTGTACTGAGTACATAAGTAGATGTGACACATCTGACATTTCATACTAACACAGAATTTTATTATTTGTGTAGATCACATTATAACAAGACAAAAATGTTTACTGTTTTAGTTAAAATGAAGATAAGAAATTGTTTAATTTGTTAACTGTGGTAAAAAAAGGAAATCATTTTGTTCAAAGACTGATATTAATTAACTCAGTCATGTTATATTGGCAATTTGACAAAATTCTTGTTAATTAATTTTTCTTCATTCATCAGGATTGGCAATAAAGTCTTCTAAATGCATCTTTGCCTGTTGTTTACTGTGCAATATGACAAATTGAAATAAATATGATTTGATTAATAATGTATTTCACTGTGTTATTGTCGGTCTGACCTAGAATCTGCACACATTTGAGAATTTATGCTAGGGTATAAAATTGCCGATATCGGGCCGATATTGGACCGACATATATCTGAAACGATATCGGACCGATCAAATGCCGATGGGCAAAACGATAACGGCCCGATATCGTATCCGATATCGGACCGATATGAAATGCGTTCAAAAGAACGGTTAATAAAATGTTACGAAGTCATAAATAGTCAAAGTAATACTTTGTTTGATCTACTTTCAGTGTAAACCATTTGTCGGAAGAAGCATATGCTCAGAATAAAACAGTTATTGTACGAGAAACTGAACCGTGGGGCTTCTCCAATGATTTTATCGGTATCACGCCGAACCATCCCTTTTTGTTTTCAGTTTTGACTTCGTTAGACAGATCTAACAGATGGTATATATTTCCATACGCCAACACTATGTTTTCTACAGGTATGTTTCTCTCCGATAGATTAGAAAAGTGTAACAAGATATATGAACATAAACAAATTATACAAAAGCCTCCATCTTCTCCTAAAATACTACCCACTTCAAACAACATAAACCGAAAACAATCTCATTCTCATGTCAAATAGTTATGCATAATTCATGAAAAGTCGAAATAGGGAATACAAAAACAGGGGACAAAACAGTCTTAGTTAACTTTATTCAGAATACTATGTACTTTGTATGGAAATAGACTGTTATATTTACATGTGGAATAGAAAATAAATATCCCTCCCCCCTAAAAAGCTACATTCAGAATACAGTTGGTAACCATATTACTATTTCCGAGTTGCCTGCCTAACATCCGTTTTCATATCGTAAATAGCTGGATTATTTTCTACCCAATGGTTTAAGGCAGAAGTAAGGGCAAATTAATTAGCTGTTGTTGCCACAAATCTGGGATTAGAACCCGCGACCTCTTGTTCGAAAAAAGTACTATGTCATCTGAATAGTCGGGCTTGTTTTAAACATTTACTGGGATTGATTGGGCTATTCCCGGAAATTAAGTTTCATGTAAACTTAACCAATCAATTAATTTTGAACAGGTAAGTATTATGCAATATAGTTATAATAGTGTATGGAGTTTTCATAATTTGCCTGATACGAGTACTCTATCAATTTGAGTTGTAATTTAATTTATGTAAATTCGCTTTTTGGTATCTTTTTTTAACGGCTTTAAATTACAGCCTTTTTGTACCCTTTATAGACTACTGGCAGTAGAAACGGACCCGTGATGGCAAACACTGTAATTAATAGTGTGTAGACTGCAATGATTTAATAGCTCCGTTCAACTGGTCTGTAGGCCTACATGTACGCGTATACACTACTGTGCAACTTCTCTACTTGAGCAAAACCTCCCTTCAACAACAACATGAATTTCTCCACTGCACGATTTAACTATTAATTTAACCTCTGTAGAGCAACAACATCTCAACAACAACATAAGTATACTTCTCACAGAGGGTGTTGCTTTGAAGAGGTTGCACTGTATAAGGAGGCGTATAAATCTTCATTCCGGTGAATGCGCATGCACTGCCTTCACAAAATCAAAATGATAAAACAATATGGACGAATGCTTTAAAAAAGTTTGAGTGGTTCAGGGTCTTTCAATTGAATGGTCTGGACTCGTGCTCTTCAGGCGCTTATCTCTGTATAAACATCAAGTTGTGCTGTGGATACTGATCGGAGAGCTTTTTCCCCCGAGTGTATAGATAACACACACATTTTCAATTTCAATTTAATCAAAAATAAGAAATCGAAAATTTAAAATAAAATCATGAATTAACGGAGTATTGATCTTTCTAAAATGTGTAGCAAGCATTCAGCGATATATGATTGTTAAAGACGGGATCACTTACCAAACCTTAGTAAAATCCATTACAACTGGTCAAACTCAAATGGCGACTTCGTCAAAAAGGCCCAAATTCATGTATTATTATTTCTTAGCATCGGAAACAATATGAAAAAGTAACCGCATGATTTAATTCAACAACCTTTAAAAGACATGAGTTAATTCCGACTACATCACTCTATAACTTAAAAGGGTTATATTTACTTACGAAAAGTACACGCTTTGCGACAACAATCTAGATCTGGCTTAAAACGAGTTTTCGTCCATTATGTACCGTCGGGTTTCAACATAAATAAATGGATTTTATCCTAAGAAATTGGTCAAATTAGAAGGGGATACTTAGGATCTAACTTTTCGTGGAGCTCTACACCAATAATGTTTGTAATTTGTGAATTTTTTGGTATCTATTTCAATGCGTTCTTCACCGTTTCACAATGACGGCCATCTTGCGCGCGATCACGTGATCGCTACCCAACGCTTTAATTTACGGAGTCCAGACCCTTCTATTTGAGTGACCCTGAGTGGTTTCAGATATATATTTTCTCACAAAATGAGACCAAAGCTAAGCTTTCGTCCCAAACCGTTCACGAGAAATTAAACAAGAAACGCTAGACTTTGACCCCATATCTTTTAGTAGTAGACATAAATATATGTGGAAATATACATTACAATGATGTGGTCAATCATTTTATAATATTTTTTGCTTGTTAAAATTCAACACAAAAATTTAAATACGGATTATTAATGATAAAACGAAATCATCACGTTTATCATCGGTTAGACAAGAATTTTATTATTTGAGTATGTGTAATATAAATACAGCCACATATATGTTTATATTTTTTTTATATTTTGCATGCATGTATTTTTTTTTGTAAATATGTGCCACTTAATTGGGTCTAAACCTCCTGGTTTATCAGAAATAAAACTGTGAACTGTAAGAAATCAATTCGGTCTCAGGGAAATGGCCTAATCTTACACAATCATGCAAGTCTGTCATAGGTCGTATTGACAAATAATTCTTTAAAAGAACAATAAATACATTTTTACACATTAACAAATATTCGCGAAATCATAATTTTAAAATTTCGAACGGAAATTTTTACTTGTTCACCGCCATTGTTATTAAATGTTACGTGATTTCTGAATGGTCAATATTGTCTATAGAGGCATGGTGGTATGATTAAAAAATCCAGATAGAAAATAAAAATAATTTTGCTTCTTCGGAAATACTGTGTAGGTTTGTGTTAGTGTATTTAATCTTGCCTTAGTATTCCGTGAATATAATATGGTACAATATTATTAGGTCTATAACAATCGACACTAACCAGAAATACCACAGAAAACAAAGCTTACGACTTCTTAATTATTATCGAGGTTACCTATTCTTTGCTGACAACGCTAGGTAATTTTGCCTTTGAATATTATATTTGTGCCAAAGCTGCTTCATGTTTAGGGAGACCTGCCTCCATGGTCGAATGGTTTGGGCCGCTGACTTCGAATTACTGTAACCTCTAATTGATAGAGGGTAGTGGATGCGAGCCTCACTACCGACATGGTCTCTTTATGTGAAAAAGAAGACAGTTGCTTACGGAGGATTGGAGTCTAAAACTAGTTCTTTATAGGAAGAATGGTTAAATGAACTGTCCACCTAATATGACTCTGACTATTGAAAAAGGGCGTAAAACTCAAACAAACAAACCGTTTGAAAAAAGTAAACATATTTCGGGAGACTGACGGGTAATTGAATATGAGAGGAATCGAGGCATATGGTGTATTAAAGTATAATGTATATTTTCTTTTTTTGCAGGACCTCTATTCCTGTGGGGCAG